>JAKSZT010000049.1:11627869-11753260 GCA_026826555.1 Tolypeutes matacus
AGCCAGGTGAGGGGCCAGGGTCAGAGCCAGGTGAGGGCCAGGGTCAGAGCCAGGTGAGGGGCCAGGGTCAAAGCCAGGTGAGGGGCCAGGGTCAGGTCTTTTACCTGCCAACCCCCTTCACTGCCCATCACATGAACTGGAGAAGCTCCGAGGTCTTATCCAAGATTCTGTTAGGTTTCCTCACATCACAGTCCCCACTGTGTGTTTGAAACCTGACTCCATCGCTGAGATGCATTTGTGCACATCTGGAATGCACGTTCCACAGGGCAGGGTCCTTTGCCCATGTTGGTCGCTGATGGAGCCCAAATGCTTGCAATGAACGATGACTTTCCAGAAACCCATCAGCGAGGGCTGGTCTCTTCTTTGAGATCCCTCTCAGAAGCAGGGCCCAAACTGGGTCCATCACGGGCACTATGAAGTGCCATCGACGGGTTGTTTGATTAAACAGGCCGATGCAAGTCGTCGACATTTTTTAGCTCTTCTATACCAGGAAAGCCTCCCTCACGGTATTTTCACATGAGTTTCATCGCACACCTGGTGGTCTCCCAGGCCTGAAATCATTTGAGCATTGCTCAAACACTTCCTGATGAGCACCGGGTAATGGGGGGCGGGGGGCTCACCAAGAAGGAGCTCTCAGAGCAGGCTCTTCTGGGGGCCTCTGCCTGGCCAAGGGCCCTATTTGCTTTGCATGGAGAAGAGCAGCGAGGGCAGCAAGGCAGAAGCTGCGGTGGTGAGGAACCAAACACAAAGCAAGAAGCATTTCACGGAACGTGGGAGCAGCTTGCGTAAAGGGCTGACCCCGCAGAGCTCGTGGAGTTACCTGGAGCCCCGTGCGCAAGGGTCAATGCCACTGGAGAAAGCTCCTGGCGGGCCATGCACCTGGACACATTCTTCGTCAAGTATTTATTTGCCACCAGAATACATTGAACTAAGAAGTAGAGGTGTGATTGTGCCACGCTTAATTTGGCAGTGCAATGAGTTTGCTCCTGCTGAAACACGTTCAAGAGCCACACTAGCATTATTTGCATGTGTGAAAACACCATTGGTTTTCTTTCTAATGAGAAAGTTGTCGATCAACTGTTCTCCATATTCACAAAGGGCAGGAGAGGAGGAAATGGATCAGCTTTCTGAGTTGAGGCTGAGTGGGAACAAAAGGGGAGCTTTTTGTTTGTTTGTTTGTTTGTTTGTTTGGACTAGAGATTTCATTTTAGAAGTATAAAGGATGGAGTGGCAATAATATTTGGCATTTTACATTTAGGTTTTTTTCATTTTGGATTAATGTTAATTCCATGCTGTGTTTCAGTAAGAACAATACGGATTCTGTATCTGTGGCCCCAGCCGGTCATCCAGTAGTACAATCGGCTTCAGGTTACACATACTGAACAAAAGAGGATGAGGGAACCAAGGGGGTGGGGGTGGGCAAGGGAGAGAGGGAAGAAGAAGAGACAAAGAACTGAACAGGCATGCAGGCTTCTCCCTACCACCTTCAGTGCTAACCTGCCTCGGAGGGAGAGTAAATACAGGCAAGAACGAGCAGCCTCAGATTCTGGAACTCTTACCAACGTCATACTCTTCTGTCCTTTTCGCTATACTAACCTGCCTCAAAGCTAACACCCAATTAATTTTAAACACTGATATAAAATTTGATTTAAACAGTTAGTAAAAGGAAAAATGTTACCACCACATATGCCTCCGCAGAGGGATTAATCTCTCAGATGCTCACATCACCTAGACGTCCGATGGCTTCTGAATGTAATTTCCATTTCTCATGGTGATCTTGTCACATTTGGCAAGCAGACAAAACAGTAAGGCTGGAAAAAGCCGCTATAAAAGCCTGTTAGTGCCTTAAAGAACCTAAAAGCTGGGACCAGTAAAAGCCACAGAAATTCACTCTTGCCTTTAAGAACTTTTGAGAACTGTTTTTAAAAACAAAACCAGAACAGGAATCTAAATTCTGAGACCAAATGTAAAGTCCGATTTGGTGGTTCTCAGTGACAAAGGGGAATTTCCAAGGGGTGAGGATGGAGGGAAGTGGGAAGGTGGTCAGAGAAGTTTTCTCCGGTTGGCTTTTATGTCTCACTGATTTTCATCTTCCACATTCTGCAGCACTTCTTTAGTCTGCTCTTCACCATCACCCTGCCTGTCTGAAGTCCGTAGTAGATTATCACATAACAACTGCAGGGTACATGAAGAGTCCTTAGAGCTTTCTTTACTCAGCGTATCCAGGCTGTTCTCCACAGCCTCCCTCCTGCCATTTCCTGTGGCAAATTCAGCCAGATAACCGTGGCAGTTCCCTTTCATTCTAAAATAGAAAACCGCGGGCTTGCCAATATTAGCTGCTGGAATGAGATGTTTGTCCAGTACATCCAGAAGGTCACAACAGATTAACGTATCTCAGTCTCAACCATTTGCCGATATTCTCAAATCATTTTTGCTTTGCCTTCTCCTCACTTGTTTTCTTCTTTCTGTTCAATGCTGCTGACTATTCTCCAGGAGGCGCTTCTGGCTCCAATCACATTTTTTTATTCACTAGATAGGAGCTTGCTTTCTTCCACTCTCAACTCCACATCCACCCCTGCTACTCTCTTCATGTACTGCTCCACTTCATTGTGGCCATCTTCGCCTGGCTCACCAGGTCCTCCCAATCATCCACAGTGCTGTGTTCCAGCAGGGTCTGCATGGCGATGGGAAGCAGATAGCATCTCTTAGTGGGAGTCTTTTGATGTCAGATGACTTCTGTCTGAAACAGGCCTCCAAAAGCGACTATAAAGGCTGCCTCACTGGACACACAAGAGGAGGTCCCCGTGCATTCATTAGCAAGTGCGTAGCGCTGAGCCTGCAAGGGCAGATGAAAAAGGAATGCAAAAGGGTAGCTAATGGGAGAGGTGGGATCCACACGTGAGGCAGGTGATTAACAGGGAAAAGCAGTGATTGCACACTCGTTCAAAAATATTTGAGTGCACCATGTGAGGTTCCAGAGCAGATTATAAAATCCAGAGTTCTGCTTCTAGCAATAGGATGGACTGGAAATCCTGAAACTTCCTGCTACTAAGCCTAAAATTTCTAGATAAAATATCAAAATAAATATTTTTCATGAATGGGTACACTTGTAAGAAATAAGGGTGCTCCCACAAAAACAAAGCAGAAGCACAAGTTCAGGGAGCCAAGCACACTCGGAGGCTGTGGCTGATCTGGGAATATCTACCAGTGCCCGCTGGCACGGCCTGTTTGAACAGCTTAGTTTAGGGAGCCAGGAGGCAGTGCCTGGGGCACCACATGAAAGGAAGTCAAATCAATGAGCAACCCCCCACCTCCAATACATACACACACACACATACGGATTAGACCCAGGAAAGGGCTAGATCCTCAGGAAAATGGTGAAGTGAGAAAAAAATCTACCTCACAGGAGCAGAGAATAGAGAAATAGGCCTGCCTCTGCTTTGGCTCTGGGATAAGGTTTTAAAGTTCTTCCTGAGCATTTGCGGGCACTGACCACCGCTCATGTCAGTGGGGTTTGTGCAATCTGGAAAGCTAGAAGTGGATATTTTCCTTTTAAAGTGGACCTGGTTTGACAACGTCCTCAGTGCCAGACATAAGTCAGCACAAATCTTTCTGGAAGTAGATACACTCAAATCAGTGCCGGGGTGCATGGGCCCACATTAAGAAATTATATAACACATCAGGAAACAAGAGACCATGAGCAAGGATAAGCTGAAATTAAAACAATCAAACCATACCAAAAAGTACATCAACTATTGAAATTACCAAATAAAAATATAACAACTATAGATAAAATTTGAAGAGCAAATACCAGATTAAACACAAGGAAAGAGTGAATTAGTGAATGAGAAGATAGTTCTGAAGAAATTACTCAAATTATATCTTAGAGGGACAAAAAAAATGGGGGGAAAAATGAAAATATTAAAGAGGGACTAAGAAAAAGCAGAGTGAGAAAGTCCAACGCACATTGAATCAAGGTTCAGAGCAAAATAATAAAGAAAATAAAAGAGAGGCAATATTGGAAAGGGTAAGTCTAAGAATTTTCAGAATTGATGTAACATGTACAGTAAGTCCAACAAATCCCAAGCAGAATAACTTTTAAAAGCATATCTATAGAAGCATTATACTGAAATTTAAAAAATACCAATAATTAAAAGACGCAGCTCTTTGAGAAAAATGCAGTCACTGCTGTCACCATACTCAGGCTTCCTGCTCCTCCTGATTCACCACTGTTTGCTCTATCCAAGGAACAAATCCGTCGGAAGATGTGCCGCAACCAGAAAGATGTCTGTGGAACCAGAGGTGGCAATTCACTGCTTAGAATCACCCAACCAGCCTCATTATGAATTCTCTGTAGAAGGTAATTCTGACTTGATTAGAAACCCAAAGAAAAAGAACCTCAAAGTGAAGGGACCAGTTCAGACACCTACCAAGATTCTGAGAATCGATACAAGAAAAACGCCTTATGGGGAAGGTTCTAAGACTTGGGATCATTCCAGAATCCACAAGGAATTCTTGACTTGCACAGTCCTTCTAAGATTAACAAATTACTTCCAACAGGATTGAGCCAGGAGTAGGGGATGAAGTCGCCATTGCAGATGCTTAAATAAGATGCTTTATTTTAACAAGCTAGTTATCAGTTGCAAAAAATATATATTAAAATATCCTAAAAGCAGCCTATAATGCATCTTAGACCTGATGAAGATTACTTTCTTTATCTGGGAAATTTCTTGTATTGATTCTCAGAATCTTGGTAGGCATCTGAAATGGTCCCTTCACTTTGAGGGAAATTTACAGAGAATGCTCTGGGAGAGCGTCATGATGACACACTGTGAAAAACTGGGACTACCTCAGCGTGATCCAGGGTATCTATTAAAACCATCATAAAACTGGTGACATGTTAGAAGCATTCTCTGTAAATTCTCTCTAAAGCCGATAACAAGATAATGGTGCCACGAGCATCACATTTAGCCAGCATTTAATGGGCTTACTGTCCAGAGCAGTAAGACAAGAAAAAATTAAAAGTATAAGAATTGGAATGGAAGAAATGAAACTCTTTATTTACAGAAAATATTATTTTCTCCATGTAGAAATTCCAAAACTGTCTAAAAGGTAATAGAGTTATAAGATAATTCAGCTAGTTTTTTTTGTTTGTTTTTTGTTTGTTTGTTTGTTTTTTTATGCAAGCTGAAAATTCAGACATTAAGTACATATTTTATAGCAACAACAAAGGATTGGAAGCTGTCCTTTTTATAAACTTATAAAAGAAAAAACTGTAAAGTAGCTAAGAATAAAAATAAAAATATGTATATTCACTTTATGGAGAAAATTATTAGACTTATTGAAATACACCAAAGAAAACCAAAATAGAGATAAATTTGTTCAAGGATTGGGATATTTGACATCAAAAAGAAGTCAATTTTTTTTTTCCAAATTCATCTACATATTTAATGTATTTCCAATGAAATCACAATAAATTTTATCATGGAACATGAAGCTGGTTCTAAAATTTACATGGAAAGTACAGTCCAAGAGTCACCAGGACATTCTTGAGCAAGACCAACAAGGAAAGAATTTTGCCCTGTAGGGTAATTATTACAATAGATAAACCTATAGCAATTTTAAGTGTGATATTGGCACATAGACAAATAACCTGTTTTAGTTTGCTAAAAGCTGCTGGGAGCAATGTACTGGAAATGTGTTGGCTTTTATAATGGGAGGTTATTAGGTTAAACAGTTACAGTTCTGAGGCTGTGGAAATGTCCAAATCAAGGTATCATCAGAAATGCTGTCTCACCGAGCTGCTGTTAGTGATAGGCACATGGCTCTCCTCCTGGCCTCTTTTCTTTGAGCTTCTGGCTAATGTGGCTTCCTCTCAGCCTCTGTGTTCCCTTGATTTCAGCTTCTGGTCACCAGTGCTTCTCTCTCAGTTTCTGGGTTTCTCTCTGTCTCTGCAGCTTTGTTCTGTGTCTGCGGCTATTTAATCTTCCGTTTATAAAGGAATCCAATAAGAAGATTAAGAGCCAGCTTGGGTCCCCCAATCTAATCAGAGGCCCTGAACTGAGGTGATTTGATCAAAAGCCACACCTACACTAGGTTTACATGCACAGAAATGGATTCGCTTCAAGAACAGGACTCTCTGGGCTCCTGCCAGCTTCAAACAGTCACATAACGCAGTGGAAAAGAGTAGAGGCCAAGATTAAACCAGGGGGAACTGGATGTATGACGAGGCAACACCAGAGAGACTATGGAATAGATGGATGGTTCAATGAAAGGGCTGGTACCAGGAGTTATGAACTATGGGGGAGAGGAGAAAATGAATACTGGATCCTTTACTCCCACCATACACAGACTCCAGTACAGGAAGATTATAAACATAATCGTGAGAGTCAAAACAATAAGCTTTTGAAAAATATCCTTATGACCTGAGGGCAGGGAAGGATTTCTTTGACTAGACACACACACACACAACCAAGGCCTCAAGAATCTCTTGCACACGTGCATCAAAAGCCACATAAAGAATGTTCAAAAAACATGAAGGCCAGAAGCAACCCGAATGTCCCTTGAAGGGAGAATGGATAAATAAATCCTGGTATTTTCTTTCAATGGCAGAGGCTACTACACGTCACTGGCCAGTGACGGAGCGCCCCTGACTGCTCCGTGAACCACAGCTGCATGCGTCAGCGTGAATGAATCCTCAGGTTTTAATGAGCACAGAGAGCAGGCAGCTGAAGAATGCATGCAGTATGGTCTTGCTTTTATAAAGTTAAAACGTGACTAAAACTAAACAGTATTTGGAGATTCATACAAACATGGTCAAAACTGCAAGGAAAGCAAGGGAATGATTGCCCCAAAATTCAGGAGGGCGGTTAGCTCTGGGTAGAGAGAAGACTCCAGGATGAGAGTGGAGCACCACAGGATGTTTACAAGACATTCTCATTCATAACATCCGTGTCATATGCTTTTCTACATGCCAAATATTTCATAATTTCTAAAACGAAAAAATTAATTCTTAGACCCCGTCTGCTGCCTGAAGCTGCTCACAGTTTAGTGAGCAGACATGTAAAAACATAAACTGTAATACAAAATGTATAAGCAAAGCACAATCAGAAACAAAGTGGCTAATTTTATCTGGGAAGATAAGGGAAGGCTGTTGGCATCTGGGCTGAACCTAGAGTTGGTTTTGATGGAGTGGAGGGAGAAGGGGAGAAAGTCCCCTACCAGGTTGGGGGGACCTTTGAGTAAAGGTGGGGAGTAGTGGAAGGATAGGACAAGTTGAGGGAATCTGCTGGAGAAGCTAGGAAATCTGGGGGAGATAGGACCTGACTCCACGTCCCAGATCCTCTACCTCTCTTGCTGCCGTATGGAGCGTCTGTCATTTTCTCCAGTGACAAAGTGGAAAGAGCTCAGGCTTTTGAACACCGAGAAAGGTGGGTTTGAACTGCAACACTTCCATTCACCAACCATAGGAACTTAGACAGCCCTTCATTCTCCTCTGTGAACTGGAGGCACCAGAGCCACCAGTTACCGCCCGGTCTGAGAAACAGGCACAGACATTAGCCATCTTCTCCTCGGGGTGTATTTCTCTCGATGGCTGGATATTTTTTCCATTTAAATGAAGTATGTCATTCATTCATGAGCATCATAAGCAATAAATGTATAGTAAAAGTTGTGAACTTACAAAACGAGCATGAATAACATCATACAGCGCTCCCATACATCACGGCACCGCCAATACCTCGCATTGTTGTGAAACATTTGTAACAAATTACGAAAGATAGTCATCAAAATATTACTACTGGCTATAGTTCGTAGCTTATAGTTGGTGTATTTTCCCCCAACCCACCCTATTATTAATCCCCCGTATTAGTATTATGTATTTGGTATAGTTCATGAGAAAACGTGCTCATATTTGTTCTGTAAACCATAGTCCCTCTTCCACCACCGGATTTTCCCTGTGTTACACAGCCCCATGCCTTGTACAATCCAAAGTGTACACTCAGTGGCTCTCATTTTCATCAAAGAGTTGTGCTGTCATCACCTGTCAATTTTAGAACTTTTTCATTACTCCAAAAGGAAAAATCCCATACCCTTATTGTTGACCCTTAGAATTGATACAATATCTTCTTTGCCATTGCTACAAAGTATTACCGTTCACTACCGTCCATAAGTTACACTGGTTGTACTTTTCCCGGGTAGGATTTTGTCTTTGGGGCATCTGCTTTCAGCTCCCTGTAGAACAGGTTTTGAAGTCAGAAGGCAGGTGGCCCAGAAGTCAGGCCCGCCACCACAGGTATGACTTTCGGGAAGTTGTGGAACAGCCCCCAGCCTCAGTTTCCTCAATTCTAAAAACAGGAGGAATCGGTTGAAAGCATGCTAGGTAAACAGGTTTCATTTCACTTGCCACGCACATAGAGCCAGGGAGATTTCTGAGTCTGTTTTAGGCTCCCATGGAAAGAGGGACCTGCCCAGGCAGTCTTTGTCCTCTTCCACATTCCTGTGATGCGTGAGGCAAAGAGAGCAGCTGGGCCCCTGCCCAGGCAGTGGAAGTGTTCAAGGCTGTGGGGAACTCCCTGCTCATCTGGCATGTCTTTAAAATGACTATATCTCAGTAAATAAGTCAGTTCATAGGCCAGCTGAGTTCATCCCTAAAATGCATGTCTCACTCACACACGAATAGAGTGTACTTTTAGGAAATGTCCCCTTTTAAGTTCATATCTAGGCTGACATCAGACAGAAGCTTCCAGATAGAGAGGAATCTTTTCTGGAGGAAAATCTTGACCTTAAAAGAGGGATGTTAAATAGCCTCTCCTCATTTCATCCAGGCCTCCTTGGGCTCCGACTCTGATAATTCAACACCTATAATAGTCAGATGTGATTTGATTTGGTCCATGAGTCACTGTGGCCTGCAAGTGGACAGGGAACTAACCTGTCCACTGTCGAAAAAGGTGGGTGAGTCAGATGCCAGCTGCCCTGGGAAGTCTTCACACTGATATTTCCCCCAGTTAGCTCACATAACTGCGGGGGCTTTTTCCCTTCTTTTTTTTTTTAAAATGCACCAACACACCAAATGGGATTTCAGAAGCTAGCTTTTGAATGGCCACACCACAGATATCAAGGTATCTTTTGTTTATTTGCTTGTTTGAATTTTTTATTATGGAACATTTCAAAAATGCACGGAAGAGAATGTAATACAACAAACTGCCACATCCTGAATGTAGCCTTGGCAGCTCCCAATTCATGGACAATCTCATTTCATCTTTTCTTCCACCTACCCCCCCACACACTTCACCCCATTCTCCAGGTTATTTCTAAGTAAATTCCGCGTATCCCATCACTTCGTAAGTAAGCTCAATGAGGTTTTTAAACTCATGTTTCACAGATTAGACAACTTATAGCCAAGCACATCTGCCTTGTCGACATGTGTAACCCATCTGCTACTCATTTACAGAAGGTAACTTGCAGCAGAGCCAAGCTCTGAATCCGGCAGTCTAGCCCAAGCTAGAAGTGACTCAAATTGGAAGTGACTCTCTAAGAAGAAACCCTGCATGCTGAAGGTAACTTCTAGCTTGCATAATTGACTTAACAAACATTTTATCAAGCACCTGCTGTGTTCAGAATAACCACATACGCCTGAAGGTGCTTGGCAATGTGCAAAGACCTTTTGATCTTCCGAGTAGCCCTGTCTTATTACTGTACATACTTTATGAAGAAGGAAACGAAAGTTCCAAAAAAAGCCCACTAAATTTCTCAATCGCTAGTAAGAAGGCAAGAACTTAAGCGCTGATTTAACCCTACAGGCTGTATGCATTGTCATCCACAAAGTATTTGGAACAATCAAAAGTAAGGCACAGACATAAGTTATTATGTGTCTCCCTGTCTACCAAGAAAAGCGAGCAGATTTTCAAAGAGAGCGGAGAGTGAACCAAGCCCTGAATTTACTACAAAATTACTTGTGGGTATCAAAAGGGCTGATCTTGTGGATGATTGTACCAGCCGTTCAGACTGATAATAAACTTAAATTCTGAGATGAGCTGTGCTGTAGAGGAAATGAGAGGTCCTCTAGGAAAGCCTGAATCACTGAGCATCACTCATTTCCATGCAGTGTGGCCGCCCCACGTGGTGTGGGACAACCCAGCAGGGCAGGAGGAAAGAGTTTGTTTGGGGGTTTGAGACATAACGCAAAGCCAGACAGAGAAAGTCTGTCTGAGGACAGATAAAAGCGCAATAGATAAAGGGGCTGCAAAAAAAAAAAAAAAAAAAAAAAAAAAAACAGAGGAAAGATTAAGAGCAGTGAAACGACATTTCCTGTAGTTTCAGGGGAAAGGATCCCTGGATGCCTGCTCCCTCATCATCTTATGAATCTCTTACACAATTCTGCCACAGCCCAGGGAATGAGAGGAGCAAGTGGTATTTTCTCCTGACGTCTTCACTCTCTCTGAGAACTCTTACAAAACCAACCATCCTCTTACTTGAGTCTCATATTTGGCGGCCCCTCAACCAAACCATTTAAATTGCCCTTAAAATAAAGCACTCTTTCTGCACACTGAAAAACAATGCTTGTTTTTATTTCCTCAGTTTTACCAAAAGCAAAGTCACATTTTTATTTATGCTAATTAGGAAGTGCTTACTTGAGTTACTTTTGCCTGAAGTTCTGAAAATATATTTCTAAGCAATCTGATCTCTACTACCAGCACATTTTAAAGTAATTTATGGTTTTATATAGTTTACAGAATGACTTTCAGTATTGTAGACTTAACCTAAGAGAGTCCTTTAGAGCAGTGGGTATTTTTTAAATTAAGAACTAAATATTCAGTCAACTTTCTTTGTCAAATCCCATTTTTAACATTTTTTATTTTTATTTGGGTTTTTTTTTTCCCAGATATAGACCAGAAATTGCGTACTCAGATACTTTTCAAACTACAGTAAATTTCCCAATTCCCAAGAGGCAGCTAAAATGGAGTTTCTCTGTGCAGGGACTGATAACGATGAGATGTGTGTCTTCCACTCCAGTGGCCCAGGAAGAGACAACAGGGCAGAGCACTGTCTATAACGATCATGAATCTTGTTCCTATACAACATGACCTTGCTCCAGTCACTTATCCTTGCTTCCAGTTCCCTGACTGATTTCCTTACAGTGGAAGGTCAAAGCTGCCCTCACCCTGCACCTCTGCCTCTCAAAAAACTTAGAGCCTAAATTCAAGGTCTTTGTGTTCCAAAGAATCTGATCAGATACTTTCCACTGGGCTGTGGAACCAGTTAGGGGCTTCTTCTCTCATGGATACCTTGGGGGCCAGTAAGCATTTAATGAAGATTTGGAGTTAAAATTCTATCCTAAAGTTTGGAAGATGCTGACCACAGGTTTATTTTAAAAGTGTGTCCTTGGGCAACAGCCTAGTTCTTGTTTGTTTTGATGAGCAGAGTCTGATGACTAAAGAAAAACATACATATCAGATCCCCCTCAGCTGCAACAGAGCCAAGACTAAATTTTCCAATCACTTCTCCTTCAACCCCCATCCAAGGAAGTGAAAGAGTGAGCTGAGAAGGGACATCCTCTGTCACTTTTAGTGAAGCCGGGATATATTCCCAACACTTTACATGCATTACTTCTTTAAAACCTCACAACTCTTTCAAGAGGCTGAAAGAGAAAGGGAAAAAACAAAACAAAACCAAAGCACAGAGAGGTCAAACTACTTCTTCAAGTCACAGAGCCCGTGAGTCACATAGCCAGGACCCAAGCCCAGCCTCCTCCCGTGATAGCTAGCATTGTCAAGGACTTTCTCTGTGCAGGTACCATGCTGAGCATTTCACATGCACAGTCTCACTCACCCTTGGCAGCTCCATGAACTATCCCCATCTTACAGGTGAGACTCCCGTGCTCTGTAGAGGGAAGTTACATGGACAAGTTTGCGTAGTTAGTTGAATCAGCTCTTAAAATCTCGCCCAGCCAGCTATAAAACCCAGCCTGTCAACCAGCATCACATGCTGCCACCCCAACTTGCTGATAGTGACATTTTTCTGGTCCACACTTAAAGACAAAAATGAGAACAGATACCAGAGGAAGGAAGGGGACAAAGACTACGTAACTGACTTTTCCATAGCTGTTAAGAAGAATTCCTGGCTAAAGATGAAACTGTTATGAATAGCTTTTGCAGACTGCACTGTGAACTCAGCAGTGCTTAGCATAAGGAGTAATCATTAGTAGCAGAAAATAGATAGCAAACAGGGCCTTCTATGTGGCATAGATCAGTGCTTCTCAACCCAGTACCCCACGGCCTCTTTACTCTCTTGACATGATATCAATAGAAAACAACCTGCATGCATATCAGAAAAAAAATTTTCTAATGTGTAATGATTTGTTGTGGATTTAAGAGAAATTATAAACAGAGTTGTTTTACTATGACAAAGGAGAGGCTCATTATGCTGCCTTCCAGCATGAGTCTCCACACCCCCCGAAGGCACCACTAATACGACAGTAAAGGGCTTTTTAAAACATAAACTAGAAAGACCAAAAAAAAAGGAAAGAAGGAGACAACAGCAAAAAAGCAGGGAAGGGGGTGCTGGAGAGCAGGATGATATCTGGAGTTAGCAGATCTGAGACAACTGAACATGAATCCACTATTGGGAAGTCAGGCACTAGCCCTATATAAGCTGCAGACCCCCAAATCGCTGGGGAAAAATGACATCTCCGGGTACCTCTGAAGACTTAAAAACTGCGGATTTGGTTAAAAGTCTGGTTAAGTAACAATAAGATCTCCATATCTATTCCCTCACTCCTAAGACCATCCTTTCCCCACCCAGGCAGAAGACTGGAGGTTTATTCTCTGATGCTGGGAGAAACCAGGCATCACTGTGGGTGATATTTAGATCCCAATAAAAGAAGGGCTGCCTGAATGCACCCTGAATGGTGGGGCCCAGCCACCTCCTATACGTGGTTCTCAAAAGGCTCCGGGCAGCCTTGTATCATCCAGACAGGAGGCTGGAAAATCCAGGCTTCCACTCCAAAAGGAAAGACCTGAAGATACAAATATTGAATTTTTTCCCAACAAAACAGCCCATGCAAATGAGTATCCAGTGGTCCCACAATTAACAAACAGTACTCACAAGCCCAGCCCTTCCAATCAGCTTCTGAGTGTCAATGTCAATTCCCAAATATAAGTGGGCAGCCAAGGATCGCCAGACATGAAGAAGCCTTCTAACATGAGACACAGAGCAAAACACTAACTAACTGGGAAGGTAAATTTGAAAGAAGAGACAAAAATTTTATAAATGCAAATATTGATATAATTTTCTCAAAGAAATAAGATAAAATATTCTATTCATGAAATGGGAACAGTATTTTTTTCCAGAGAACAAAAATGTGCTTTGAAATTAAAATAGGAGAAATTAAAAAAAAAACAAAACAAACAAACAAAAAAAAACAATAGAAGGCTTTGAAGTTGAAATTGAGGAAATATCCTAGAAATTACAGAAAAAAAGAAAAAGAAGGAAAAACACAAGAAAATAATAGGATTTAAATAAAGTTTCAGAGAAAATGGATGGGAAAATAACATTAGAAATTATGCATACTATGGTGGTTTCAAACTGCATGTACCCCGGAAAATCATGTTCTTAAAGCTAATCCATTCCTGTGGGTATAAATCTATTGCAAGTAGGGTCTTTTGATTAGGTTTCTTCAGTTAAGGTGTGGCCCAGGGTGGGTCTTAATTCTCTTTCTGGAGTCCTTTATAAACGAGATGAATATGGAGAGAGGGAGAGAGAAAGCCACGGAAGCAAGAAGCTGAGAGCAACAAAAGAGGAAGAGAAGAGAGAGACCAGCAGATGCCTCCATGTGCCTTGCCACGTGACAGAGAAGTCCAGGATCACCGGCAGCCAGTCTTCAGGGAGAAGGCATCACCTGGTGACACCTTGATTTGGACATTTTTCTCAGCCTTGAAACTGTAAACTTGTAAACTAATAAATCCCCATGGTTAAAAGCTAACCCATTTTACAATATCTGCTATCGGCAATTTGCCAACTAAAACACCTACAAATTTCCCAATTATGGAAATGAATTTCCAGGTTAAAGAGTCCCAGGATGCCCAGAATAAAATGCTAAGTCACGTTACCATGAAATTTCAGAATACTATGGTCAAAAATCAAGTATCTGAAAAACCTGGAAGTTCTCAAGAACAATAGGAGAAGCAAGAAGCTAGTAAAATAATACTTTCAAAATTTTGAAGGCAAAAAATTGTTTCATACCTAGACTTTCATATTCACCTAAATAGCAATGAAGCATGTGAGCAGAATAAAAAACAGTTCCAGAGATGCATGTTCTTAAGAGGAATTTGCCTCCCATGCAGGCTTTTTTTTTTTTTTAGGAGGTACCAGGGAATGAACCCGGGACCTCGTACATGGAAAGCAGGCGCTCAACCACTGAGCTACACCTGCTCCCCCCATGTAGGCTTTCTCCGGAAGCTCTGGAGAAAGGCCTCCACTGAAACAAAGACGTAACAGAGTTAAGCTAGAGGAATGCAAACCACAGCATCCTGGGCACTGGGCTGAATAAAGTCCCCCAAATTCATGTCCATCCAGAGCCCGAGAGTGTGACCTTCCTTGGAAATAGGGTCTCTGCACATGTAATTAAGTCACGATGAAGTCATATAGGATTAGGATTAGGGTGAGCCCTAAGTCCAATATGACCTGTGTGCTAACGGGAAAAGAGAAATGTGGACACAGACACACAGACACAAGGAGAAAACGATCCTGTGATGACGGAGGCAGAGCCTGGACTTGTGTTACCACAAGCCAAGAGCACCTGGGGCCACCAAAAGCTGGAGAGAAAGGACCCTCTCCTAGAGCCTTCCAAGGGCCATGGCCCTGCTGACACCCGGATCTCAGACTTCCGACCTCCAGAACTGAGAGCATAAATTTCTGTTGTTTTATGGTGCTTTCTTAGGGCAGCCCTTAGAAATTAATACAGACAGTAAAAAAAATAAAATAATAAAATAAAAATAAATCTCTCAAGATCCTCCCCAGCCTCATTTGTGCCTCTACTGAGAAGAAAGCTCAAAGTTGAGGAGAAGGCCTGGAGTTGAGCCCCTCTGTGGGCACCGGGAGGCACCCTCTCGGGGGCCACTTCGGCCGGACGTGGGAGACCGCAGGGCGCTCCCTCTGGGCCGAGCTGAGGCCCGCTCAGGGTAGCACGTGGTCTACGCCCTCCCGCCTGGCCCTCCCTCCTGGTGGGAGGCACCCTGCCTGCCCCTGCTCCCTCTCCCCCTTGCCCTTTCACTGGCATTTCCCTCAAGAAACCTCAAATGTAAATCCCTTGCAATGCCAATCCTACATTGGTGTCTGCTTCTTGGAGGGCCCAAACTGGCACAATCTAAAGCAAATCAGGTCAGACCGTGCCAAGAAACATTCTTCAAGAAGACAAAATTATTAGAATACGCAATGCGTTTTGATTTTATTGAGCAATATTTACACAGGTGAAAGAAAATTGGGCGATAATTAATGATAAATTCATAGATAATTAGTCCCTTTTCCCTCCCTGCTAAAAAAAGGTAATGGTTAATTCCAGGGGGGAAAGACTATGTATTATGTGACTCTGTTCTAAATAGCAAATATAACGTAAAAACTAAACATCAACCTGACCTAGATTCCTACTATGTTGGAAGAATGGGAGAACAGCAAATGTCCACAAATGCGGGATGAAGATTAGTCATGAAAAAGAACCGTATCTTCATCTTTCACATTGAGAAATCAACCGATAATGCACAAAACAGGAAAACAAAGAAGTAACATAAGCACATTATTTAGTGACAAGGCAAACAGTATTAAAAGAATTCATTAAAAACTGTTGCAATAGTTACCTCTGGGGAGGAGAAAATGGAGGCGGTAGCTTAGGGAGTTGTGGGTTTTTTTGTTAAAAAGCCATTTAAAATTTTAACTCAAGCTATGCACGGTTATGATTTTCATAAAACATACATTGCAAAACAAAAGAGTACCTAACAGGGAACATAAGGCTGAAGAAGTAGGAAAGGCCTGGTTAGACAGTGAAAGAGAGGCAGAGCTAGGCCATTGCAGGCAGAGGGGAGAGGGTGCCTGTGAGGAGCGGCCTCGGAGCAGGAAAGTGCTGGGAACACGTGAGTGACTGATGAAAGGTGGGTGTGGTGAGTGGTGAGGAGAAAGGCAGGGCTTGAGCTTGGACAGAGGGGTCCACATTACCTGGGGACCTCCCCTTAGTTCCTTTGAAGGGTCATCAGTGGGAGAATGTTTCAAGGATGCTGAGGATGTGCTGGAAGTAGAGCAGGGTGAAGGAGCGGTTTGTCCCAAGCACAGGCCGGTTCTTCCTCGAGGCACTGGGCTGAAGTACAGGTTATTGGAGTTGCTGCCAGAGAAGCCTGAGAAGGAGGGAGCAGGCTGGCAGGAGGAAAACCTGAAGGTCATGCGCGGGAAGCCCTGGGAAGATTCAGATGCTCAAATGCAAATGCCTCATGGCTAGAGTTGAGCCACTCAAGAAAAGCCTCGAGAGTAGGCACACAGAAAACAGAAACTGTCTTTCTAGAAGGCTGAAGACTGAGCACTAGAGGACAATAAGGCAGAAGACCAAGAGGGCAGAGCCAACCCGGGAGCCAAATGGTGTAAGGTCAGTCAATAAAGCTGTGGGAAGGAAAGGGTTACGAGAGAGTGCTCCAATGATGCAGAAAAACAGAGAGAGAGAGGGAAAAGCTACTGTGACAAACAAGAAACTAGCTAAATTTCTGGGAGTTTTGAGACCTGACTTCCCATGTGCTAAACAGTTGCAACTGGGTTTATAAGAAACAGTTGGCTGCATGAAGTCAGAGCGTGTTTTCTTTGGCTTTTCGTCATCCGTTTGAGTAAATTGGTGCAAATTCTCAGATAGCTTAACCTTGCCACTACGATGTGTCACTTCTGGTTTGCTCCTATCAGGCCTTGCTTATGTATTGTTAGAACCTCTGCTTCTGCCTTGACAGCTTATCGCCCTTGGCGACAGGTTTTTCCAACTGCTGAAACCACTTCCTAAGTACAAGAAATGACACGTTTTTCTAGTCAGGTAAACGTAAAATGTAAACACAAGCCATCAGGAAAGCATAACTGAAAGAAGTTATGCCAATTTGGAATGCCCACTTTAAAAGTCTGAGAATATTAAGCCCTTTGTTGAAATGTTCTTATCCATTGTTATTTTTCTGTATACACTGTCTTAATAAAATAACATCCAAAAGCCTGATGGAAAGGTATTGTAATTTTTTTACTTTATCCGGAACTGTCAATGAAACTTAGTTTACACAAGTTTTCCTGTCCTTGGAAGGGACCATAAGGAAATATTCTGCATATATTCTGGACCAAATGCCTTGATTGCTGTGGATGATAAATAAATCATCAATGCCTGAAGGAGTATTTTTGATGCTGATGAATTCTAGCTCATAGGAGCAGGGTATCAGAAAAATCACAGAAGGCTAGTTTTGGGGTTTTTTGTTGTTGTTGTTTGTTGGTTTGTTTATTGCTTTGTTTTGTGCCCCCAAAGAGGTACATAGTTCCTGGAAGTACTGCAATACCAGGTCGATGTGCGGAGTGGATGGAACAAGCGCCTATTCCATCTCCCTGCTCCAAAAATCCATTCACTATATGGTCCTCAGATAGAGAACGTATTAGATATTAAACAGATAAGAACTGATGCTACACTGGATCTTAGCCCAAAGGCTGAGAAGCAATTAGAATGCTGGATTTTACCGTATAGGCCAGGCTTTATGTGTCCATCTGCTGCATGGAAAGGAAAGTTTTCCTTCTTTTACTTCTGTCTAATTAAATGCCTGTTAAACAAGGCTTTAGAAAAAAAGGACAATTTTTTTCTTTTCATCTATTCCTTTACTTCTTCATCTGTATCAACAGATTTTGGTTGCTTGAGAATTTAGCTAAGGGGATGGATGGATCACATCTAAAATTCAGTTCCCCAAGAAAATCTGTGCATTTTGGTTAGAGATCTTGGTTGCAAACAATAAAAATTGATGCCAGCAAACTTAGGAAAATAAGCAGTTTATTCAAAATATTCTGAATGACTCGCAGAATTAGAAATCAGGTAGGAACCCAAGGAGGCTGGGAGGCCAAGCTCACCACAGGGCATGCTTGTTAGGAGGCTGCCTTGGCCACCAGATACTGGGTCATTCTTTTGCCACTCAACTACGACTTCCCACCAGGGGCAGTCTCCTACTTCCTTGAATCTCTGCTTCTCCCCCTCAAAGTAATGCTCTCAAAGGAAGAACATTCAGTTGGCCTGGCCTTGGTCATGAGCTCACACTCTGGACTCCAGAGAGAGAGAGATAACAGATTACTTCCCCCCTTGGGTTCCATGGAAGAAGATGGGACCCTGCCCCCATCAAGACTCACACAATTGGCTGTTCCCCAACCCCAGAAAGGGAGTTCCAGTCTTGGGAAGCCAAAAAATGACATTTGACCACTGTAGCAGTGTCTTTCAAAGTTTTTTGACTGTGACTCCTAGTAAGAAATACATTTTACAGCACACATCAACACACATACACACATATATAAATGAAAGTTTCATATGATAATTCTTATCATTACTAATCAGACCAAGTACCTAATGCCCTTTAGGTGACGCACTAAAAATGCCAGGGCTACCATGCATATAGACTACAATGCATGTGATGTCCCTAGAGTGTGTAGTGCACAACCTGCACAACCATACCTAGCAGCCCTGTGTGCAACGACTTTGTTCTATTTTATCCATTTAATTTATTGTAAACTCTCAGTGCAAACCACTAAATTGACTTCATAACCCACTTATGGGTCTCAGCTCCACAGTTTGGAAAACACTGCATTACATTATGCTTAGGGCAATGGGTTAGGAATACGCAGGCCCCTTTACAAGTCTGCTTCTAGCTCCAGAGATTTTCTGAGAATTCCAGGCTACAGCTGTTCCAGAGGAAAGCCTATTCTGAACCTCCACCTTCCACAGTGGCCTCCCATTTGTCTCACTGGGGCTCTCCCTGCCTCCCCCCATTTTTACCACTTGTCCACCCTTATTAATGCTACACTGGGAAAGTAAATAAATTCCCCTCCTCCCTCCCTCCCTCCCTCCCTCCCTCCCTCCCTTCCTTCCTTCCTTCCTTCCTTCCTTCCTTCCTTCCTTCCTTCTTTCTTTACCTTTATTAATAAATGGATACTCTAAGATCTCAAAGTTTCCTTGAGCAATATTATCTGTTGAAAGTAGTTTCATTGACTTAAGATGAATTTGAAGTGCATGAGGATCAACATTGTATATTTGGCTTATAAAGTCTTAAGTCTTATTCTCTTATCATTATGAGCAAAATTATAACTTTTATGAATAAAGGAACTGAGAGGCAAAAATGCATATATATTTTTAAAACTTGAAACCAATGTTAGCCTCACCCTAATAAAACCTAACCTGTGCCGGCGAAATTAGGACATGGCCAGAGCCAGTCTCTATCAAAGGGAGTAAATTAAGAAAAATTACCTTTAAAATCTTGTTCATCCTCCCATGTACCCTGTCCCTGCTTATTTGTATTTTCAATCTTTTCTTAGCTGGCTTTCACTCCAGATAAGAATGTGTTTTTAGTTGCCTTTTCCTTTTTTATCTCTCCTCTACCTTCTTCTACACCTTAAAATGTTCCAAGAATAGAGTCAATATCTTGCATTGACTTTTACAAGATGCCAGTTATTATCCCATTTTATGCTCATTCTCACGGGGTAAATTTTCTTAACCCCACTTTGCAGGTGGGGAATCTGAGATCCAGGAAGTTTAAGTCCATATTGTAGTAAGTTTTGATTCAGATTTTCCGATTCCAAAATTTGTGACTCTTTCTTAGATACAGCACTGCCTTCCTATTGCCTCATTCATCCAAATCCATCTAGAATGTTTTCAAACCCTGCATCAGACATCAGAGTGTCCTAGGCAAGTGGCCTATTGCTCCTTGGACCCCCAAAGCACTGAGCAGGAGTCCACTGGATGATAGTGTTTGCCCCATTGGAATTTATATTCTCTGATGAAATGGGCTTCCATCGAAGCATTCTGTTGCATTTGGAAGATACATCTACCAGCTTGAAAGCATCATGGTTCCCCTAATACTTCCCGCATCAATCTTAAACTTCTTATATTTAACTTTCACAAATGTTTGTCCTTTGAACCTCTAAACTATAAGAGGCCTTTCTCCACTTTCTTTTTTAAATTAAATTAAATTTAATTTTTTAACAAATCAATTTTATTGGTACATGTTAATAAAGCTTAAATCCACCCAAAGTGTACAATCAGTGGTATTCGGTGTTGGGTGATCCGTGCTGTGGCAGAAACAGCCCTGGGCCAGTAGTCAGAAGACCGCAGGCTCTTGCTCTGGTTCTGAGTCTGGACAGTTCCGCATCGGTCCCTCCATCATGTTGCCGTCCTCGGGGACTGCCTCCCCAGCTCTGAATAAAGAGGCCTCTACTCGGTGGCCTCGAAGGTCTCTTCCTGCCTTGAAATTCAGTGAGCCTTTCACCACGTGGCATTATACAAAATTCTTTTTCAATTCATGGCTCAAGATTTTGTAGCCACAAGACCCAAAAAATAAGAAAAGAAAACCACAGTGCTAAGTAGACCACCATGGTTTCAAATTAGCACTGTTTTTTAGATTAGGCTACCTCATTTCTCCAAAGCCTCCAACGTTTCTAGATTGGCAGGGAAAGTAAGCAAAGGCGCGGAAGGAAGTGGTTAGGGCAAGGTGCCCGGAGCCCATTCAAACAGGCAGGCAGTGGTCAGTGCAGTCCGGGGAAATTTCTATCCCTGACCTGCAAACAGAGCTGCACGCTAGAGTGATTCCCCCGACTCTCCTCCCACGGGCACTGGGCCCACCTGTGGGTCTCTGGCAACTGGCCTTCCTGGGGGCGACAGAGCACTGCTCTCACTCTTTCTTTCCTCTCTCCACTTGGGATTATATCCTTTCAGGCAGTAAAATCTGGTTTGAACAAAATTTGATATAAATCCAGAAGTGCATCTCCTTATAACTTAAAAGTTACAGGCTTCATAAACACAAAGCACTCTCCCGAGCTCCCGCGCACTCCTTGCCAGCCTGGCCTCCCAGGGCTCAGCAGTGGCAGGGACCTTGTCACGTACCTTGGCCAATCAAGCAAGCCTTTCCCAAAGGTCACCTCAGCTCACTATTTCATCCTTGGGGGAAATGCCACAGCCCAGGCCAGTGAGGAAGAGGAAGAGTGAGGCCCAGCACTTGCTGGCCGCTGCTTTGACCGAGCATGTCAAGGCTGGGGAAGGGCTGCGATGCACAAAGTCTGCAGCAACCTTCTTCACCTTGGACCAGCCCCGTCAACAGGCTTACAGTCACCATGCAGTGTGCTCTGAGGTGCTTGGGAAGGGTAACCATCCTTCCGTTCTCCCTAAAGAACTTTCCCTACCAAAGCCTGAAATTGCCCCATGGTCTGTAGTCGAATATTGTTCACTCTCTAATTTCCATTCTTGGGAAATATCACATTTAGTCCCTGGAACTGCACTAGGAACGTGTTTATTATGTAGTACAAGGAGCCAGAAGAGTCAGCGAGGGTGCAGACGAGAAGGGCGTGGGGGACTGTGTCTTAATAAGGGAAAGCTTTCCCAACGTGGCACACTGACCTGGGCATGCATTTCCACAAGAAAACATCTGAGATCATGGGTTTGCTTTCCTGACTCGGTAAAGCAGCTTCCAGAGATGGCCTAGATCTGAAAAGACTGTGACCAAAGGAAGGAGAGCGAATCAACATACACACACACACACACACACACACACTTTTATGGCGCCTCCCATGGAGCCTGTCACTTAGGAAGTGTTCAATAAATAAATGTGTCTTCCCCATAGAGCTACAACCCCTAAACACATAGGTTTCATGTCTGATATGCCCAGAAATTGCAAATAAAGTTCATAAGCCATTGGTCATCAAAAACAAACTCTCGTCTGGATATTAACAGACTCACATACCTTCTCACCATGACCTTGAGCTGATCCCAGGGCGTAGCATACCTGGAGGTGGGAGTTAGTTAAAGAGGGTCAGTAAAACAGTGAGGTTAAAAATACTCACATTGTAGAGAAGATTCTAAAAGAGCTTACTTCCTTGTTTATTTACTATTGCAATTATTTCTGAGTGCTCTAAGACCGCACAGCTGATTATTTAATATGATATGGTAATAGCACCTTAAGTTTACAAAGCAGTTTGCCCTTTCAAAGGAACTAGACCTTTCTAATTTCTTTTCTGATTCTTAAATATATGTTGAATGAACAAGCCCCCTTCACTAATCCCACCAGACAAAACAAGACCGCCCTGACTGATTTCATTTGAGCCCCCGGAGCACAGTAAGCCAAGCATTCCTTCTTTTTCCATAGTCTGCTTCTGGAGCTCTCCTCCAGCGCTGCAGCCTGCACCTCCTGCTTTCCTCAGACACACATGGGCCCCTCTCGGTTCCCTTCTTGTCCTTTCATTACTTCCTTGGGTTCTCTTTCCTTCATTCTTTGATTCATTTCTTTCTGTCCTTTCTACTTTTCTCCTCTTCAGGGAGACTCCCTGTTTCCCGGTTCTTCCTTGATTTTCTTAGATAGCCACTTAGTTACCAAGGCACCGAGCACACATTATGCACCTGGTGCTACCATAAGAGCAGAGTGGGGAGGGGGTTGCGGAGCAGAAAAAGGCCCAGGCTTCCTGAGGGGACTCAGAGGTGTGCTTGGGGAGCACCCCCGGGGAGCCCGCGGGCGACAGAGAGGGCGTCCTAGAGCAGCTGCCTGGAGCTGATTCCTAGAGGACCAGCATTCCTGAATGGGGCTGGAAGACGAAGGACTTCCCGGGCAGAGACAAACGCCTTTGTAAGGGTGAGGAGGCAAGAGAAAGCGTGAACCACGCTGAGTGGCGGGGGACAGGCGGGAGAAGAGCAGGGGCCCTGCGTCCAAGGAGCGGGGTCACAGGCTCAGAGCGCCCAGGCTGGCCCAGGAAGCCGGGAACGCGCCGGCGAGAGCAGGAGGCGGGAGAGGGGGGTGGCTGGTGGAGGTTAGGAGCGCTACAGCCTGGGAGCGCTCAGTGACATAGCATGCATGGCGTTGGGCGAGCAAATGGAAGAATCTAGAAAGGCTCTCAGCATTTCAGCAGCCGGTGCAGAGGAGTGAAGCTCAGGCTTGGAGAACAGAAGGAAGGTTCACAGGGTGCATCCGATTGGGGGTGAGAGGAGCTCGGGAGAGGCTTCTAGGCTGGAGGCACAGATTTAGGGGTGTCCATTAGAGGAGGTGGCAGGAGGTGCAGTTGAGAGAAACAAAGCTCTTCCCATAGTCTGCCCTCCCCCAGCTCACCCGCCTCTCCCCTCCTGCTTCTCCCCACCTGGCCACACTGACCTCTGATAGGTCTTCAAACAGGCTGAGCTCTTTCCCACCTCAGGGTTCGTGCTTCATATCTCCTCTGCCTGGAAAGTTCTTCCTTTGGCTTTCCCCCTTTTCATCCTCGAGGTCCCAATTTAAAGGTCAGTTTTTCAGGGAGGCCCCCCTCACCTCCCTGTCTCCATGACAGCTCCGCAGTCAGGATCGTCTGTCATTTATCTGCTTGGTCACAGGGACCTCTATTTTCTGTCTCCCTCCCTAGCCTGGAAGCTTCCTTCGGCAGGGACCTGGTCTGTCCCTGTCCTCCACGCTGCTCGTGACATGTCGACACTCCATAAGTATTCATAATGTTGAAGAATGAATCCAAAGAAATAAAAAGAGATAAATGGAACTTTATCAAAATTAAACACTTTATTTCTTTGCTCATCCATTGGGTGTAAGGTTCAAGAAACCAACACATTACAAAAGGTTTTGAGGTTGTTTCCCTATAATTTCTTCTAGGAGACTTATGGTACTAGTTTTTATATTAAGGTCCTTGATCCCTTTTATTTTAATTTGGGCATAAGTTGTGAGACAAGGGTCTTCTTTCTTTGTTTTATCTATGGCTACCCAGTTTTCTCAGCTCCATTTATTGAATAGACTCCTCTGTCCCAGCTAGTGTTTTTGAGAGCTTTGACAATATCACTGAGCAGTAGATGGGGTCTATTTATTAATACTGAATTAGATTCCACTGGTCAATATGTCTACCTTTATGCCAGTACCCTGCTGTTTTTTTTTTGTTTGTTTGTTTGTTTTTTTTTTTACTTTTAAAGGATTTATTTATTTACTTTTTATCCATTTTTACCCCCTCCCCCATTTTTGCTGTTTCTGTGTCCATTCCCTGGGTGACTCTTTGTCCGTTTCCTGCCCTTTCTTCTCATCCTTCTTCTATTGTCTTTGCTGGGATTCGATCCTTGGAACCTCCAATGTAGGAGGGAGGCATCCTACTGCCTGCGCCACCTTAGTTCCTGGTTTTTCAGTGCGTCTTGTCTCTTCCTTGTGTCACTCTCCTGTTATGTCATCATCTTGTTGCATGGATCTCTGGGCCTGACAGCTCACCCACTTGCAGGGCCTGGAGGGATACCCGTGCATGGGGCCTGGTGGCCCATGTGCCTTCTGTATTTTTCTTTTTTTTAATTTTTACCGGAGACCCTGAGGATTGAACCCAGATCCCTCCATATAGGAGACAGATGCCCAACCACCCGAGCCACATCCGTAAACCTGTTATATCTCTTAAGGTTAACCAAAGATATCCAAAGATACCCATCTTTTCTCATATAGGATGGTCATATAATAAATCAGAATTAGTTTATCACCAGCATTCCAGAAACCAGGCCTAGGGAGAAAAACTAGGTCTTGGGACACATGCATGGTTTCTAATATAGGGAATGTTTAGCCTACCCTGATTATCACAAAATCAGGAAGGGAGAATATTCCCATTTGTTTTTGTTTTTTTAACCAATGTAGCAAAGTCAGGAAGTAAGAGTCCTTCAACTTCATTCCTTTTTTAAAGGTATTTTTCTCTATTCCTGTCCCCTTACTTTTCCAAATAAATTTGATAATTGGATTTGCCATTTCTGCAAAACAAGACTCTTGGGAATTTTATTGGGATTGCATTTGAATCTGTAAATGTGTTTGGGTGGTTTAGACATCTTAATTAAATGTAGTCTTCCAACCAATGAAAAAAAAAAAAAAAAAGAATGAATCCAGAGACTTCGCTGCAGAAGAGGACTGTGTCAGCCAGGTCCCAGCAGGAAGTGGTGTCAAGTTGGGTGGTTTGAGGAGAATTCTAAAAAGGGGGAACTTACAAAGGGTGGGGAGAGTGTGGGGAGGCCTCAGGGTACCTGGGACCAGTAAGGTGGAATGCCCCATCAACCTTCCCCGCCCCCCCCCAGATCCCAGAGAGAGCCGTGAGGGAAGGGCCAAGTGGCAGTGCCTTGGCTTGAGGGAGGGAACCAAGGAAATGCCCAGGAGGGGTGGCAGGGGAGTCTGCAGCCATTAGTGCACATGGGTCAGCCCTCCCGGGTCCAGGGCGGGTGGCCAAGGGTGGAGAGTGGGTCCAGAGAGACAAACAGATAGTGCACAGCACGAGGCCCACATAAGACAAGCACCCTGCCCCCGCCCCAGCCAAAGCATGGGGTTTCCTAGCTAAGACCCTTATCATGCCGTACACTCAGACCCACATCCCACAGGCTCCTGGCAGGCAAGGAGGCGCCCTCGGCCCCCGGGGAAACTGGGTCTGTTCCAAACAGCCAAGGACTGCTTGGTCTCAGAGTGAAAAGAAGGAATCCTGAGATCCTCTGAGCAACAGCTTGGTGGGAGGATTCCCTGGAGTGGGCGCTGAGTGCGAGTCTTGCATCCTCAGCCCTGACCCGACTGGCCTGAACTTGTTGTCACCAGCTCCAGCGTGATGCACGCGGACTCCATGGCCTGGGGCAAATGACTCAGGCCAGGATTCTGCCCCGGCTGGTCCTGCCTCCCTGACATGTGCTGACTTACTCATCTCTATCTGTGACTCTTCAGCGTCTTCCAAGGTCGTCCCCCAAGGTCACTCTCCAAGGTCCCCACTCTGCCCAGGATCACGTGTCCTTGTGGTTCTGACCTCCCCAGACCTAGCGACATGTCCACCTGTTCCGCCCTCAACCGGCAGCTGTCCCCTGGCTGCTGATTTTGTTCCACGCCATTCTGTTTATCCCTGGTAGCTTCCTCTTTTCTCCTACCTCCCCTGGAAGCAGCTCCATTTTCTTCCTATTTCTTTCCAGAGCTGCCTCTCTCCACCTCCCCCTCCTGTCACAGGTCTCCAGGCTTCCCTGCATTCCTTTGGGCAGAAGTTACAATTCTGCTTCCATGTTGGACCTCAAACCCCAGCCTTCCCTACATGTGCCCCAAGGTCAAGCTTGCTGTTCACTAAGGCGGCCACACAATTTGCCACTCTACCTGGGTTAACTTTGGAGGTGGAAGACGGTGCTGTTGATCATTATGCCACAGGCTTGTCTCTGGCAAACTGGGACGTATGGTCACCCCACTGTTGGCAGACGTGCCCTACTTAGCCACTGAAATTCCATCCACTTTCCTTCTAGCAGATGCTTTTCTGTCTTGCTCCTGCGGGTTTGAGGTGCTGTTCCTGATGGCTGAGCACACTCGGATTTATCCTTTTCCTTTTTCTTTCTTTTTTTTTTTTTTTAGGAGGTTCTGGGGATTGAGCCCAGGACCTCCTACATGGGTGGGAAGCAGGTGCTCACCCACTGGACTGCACCCGCACCCCGGGTTTTCTCTTGAGCGCCGTGTTGCGCAGGCCTCTGAGAGTCCCCTGGTCCAGCTAAAGGCCTTCTCTAGATGACAGGCCCCGCCACAGTGGTTCACCTGGGTCTCCCGCCACACTTTTCCACACTGGAGTTTCCCATCTGAGAGCAGCAGTCTCTGCACCCTTGCCTCTCCCCTTCCTGCTCCCCAGGTTTCTCTGGTGCCTGCCCCATACCACCCACCCCACTTTTCAGTTTAACTTGATTCTCCCACTGGCATCTACAGCAAAACAAAAAACAAACAAACAAAAAACCATCCACCAGAACATTCCCATGGCCAGAGCGAGAACTTTTGGGCCCTAAACATCCAGACTCTTACTGGTGTGTGTCTGCTGTGGGGTTCGCGCCCCTCTTCCTCGGCCAGCTGGCTGCTCTGTGGCATTTGTCCACATTACAAACTCATTAGCCAGTGGAGATGGATTTAATAGTAAGAGATGGAATCCCAACTCAAGGTAGCTTGACCCAAAAGGGGAATTCGAGGATCCGACGATCCAAACCCGTATTTAACAACAGGGGAACAGTACTGCAGCTGGACCTGAGAAAACCTGGAACCAGGGGTTATGGGGTCTCACCCCACTTGACAGTCTGCCTCTCTTGTCCTTTTTCCCTCATTGATGACCAGTGTCCCCATATGGCAGTACAGAAAGGTGGCTGCTAAGCTCCCACGGTTTGCTCCTCAGTGCTTTTGACACAGAAATAACTGACTTCATGCCCTTGGGTCTCCAGGACAAAAATGCAGAGGCAGGACCCAGCTTGGATCTGACTGCCCAGCCCAGATGCACCCATCGGGGCCAGGCTGAACAAGAGGAGCAGGAGTGGCCAGAGAATGGTGCCGCGGGGCCCGAGGTCCCTAGATCCTGAGGGTGGAGCCTCACGGGCCCCTCAGCTGCCCTCCTAGGCTAAAGAAGCCCACCCAGCAGCTCCCCCTTTCTTCCTCCATACCAGTGGGGGGCTCACTTTCTCCCACCTAGGACGCAGCACAGCCCCAGCAGAGCTCACTCTGACTTCCTGTTTCTTTATTACTGTTCTTACAAGTAGGCCCTTACAAGTTGTCATTACATAACGACTCCAGCCGGCCACCAAGCCAACCAGAGATTGTGACACCCCACCCAGTTTCTTTCAGCACAATCCACACCTTCCTCACCACCCCCACCCCCAGCCTCTTCAGCTCTGCCCTCAGCGAGGGGCCGCCCACTCTGCAGGTCGGCTTTCAGTTGGCTTGTGCCACGTGGGTAGACTTACTCATCGGACCTGAGTGCCCAGGCTTCTTTCACCTTTGATACCTTGCCCTTCTGACCCTTCAACTTCTCCCCCAGATAAAATCCGAGCTGCAGGCACCCTCTTTTGGATTTCTCTTGGGGCCTTTTTCTAGGTCCATCCACCAGCAGCACCACTTGGTTTCCTGAATCTCCTCTGTCCCCCCACCCTTTTGCATCTTTATGGACCTAAACCCAGCAAGGCCTTCCTTTCCCCATGTCTTCCGCTACCTCTCAGGGCTCCCCCAGCTACTTGCTCAGGATTCCCTCACATTTCTTCAGCATCCCCTGATCCATTCTCCCTCCCACCTCCCCCTTTCCTACCTAGGACCTCTCTTTGCAGGCGTTGCCTTCTCTAGCTGGGGAGCTTCCTGCCTACCCCATGGGCAGGTGTCACCAGCCCCTGTTTCATTTCCCCTCTCATTCAGGGCCTGCCTCTACTACAGCCTGCATATAGGTAGTTTATATCAGTATAACTTCCTTCCACCCAAAGATTAGCCCAGACTTCATACACGTATAAAGATAGCTGTATATTATGGGCACTATATTTGAAAGAGCCTCAACTTCATCATTGAATTCATAGCATTCCTCTTTTTGGTTGCATTTTAAAATTAACAAGTGATTCTATGTAATTATAAAAATATACATGGATGCAATCGAAATTTGGCAAATAAAATATCAACATTTTTGTTGTACACCGTCTATTGTTTAAAAGATACGTTTTTAAAAAAGATATTTGCAGGCACACCTACAGTTGCCTAGCCTAGCTTTTTCACGCAGTATTAAAACTCACTCATCAGATATTCACTGAGCATTGTTCAGACTACTCTAGCTCCAGTGTCGGAGAATGGATCAACTCCTTTGTGTACTTACTAACTCTTCATAGCCTGATTTTTATTAACACAAGGTCCATTATGTGGATGTACCATAATTTACTCAACCATTTCCTTATTGTTACTTATATTTCACAGTTCTAAATAAGGGTGCAATAAGCATGCTTCTCTTTGGCTGTCCTCTACACAAACTAAGACGTTTTCTTCATCTCTATCGAATACTCTTCTAGCTAATTAACCCTATCTTTTCCTTGTTCCAATTTCAGTTCATAGTTTGTGCTTCGAGTCCAAAGCCCAAACTGGTGTATGAATTTAGTGGGGCCCATTAGGAGCAGTATCAAAATACGAGAACCACCTGGGAATGGCCCCTGATCTTTACCTACCGCTGTCCACTACCAGCCTCCTACTCAAACAGTACATTTCAGTCCTAAGCCCCATGGACTGGACTGTAGGTGCTTCTGAAAGGACTCAGGAGTCCTACTGGGGCAAAACACAGTGAGGAAATTTGTGTTCTGGCTGAACACTTACCGAGAAGTCACACCAACCATTTTCAATCACTTCCTCTTTTTTCAGGCCTTTTTTTAGTTATCCCGACTTAGTTCTTAATTACCATCAGTGAGTGCACAAGAGGAAGGAAGCAAATACCACCCTTCTCGGGTGGCTGGACTATTTTAGGCCAAATATGATGGATACACAACAGAAGCTTTGTACGAACAGTCCTGTTAGACTTCACGCCAGTGTCATATGTCATGAAACCACATTTCTCTGATTTGGGGGTCAAAGAACAAATATGTGCGTTGGAGATTCTATAAATTTTTATATGAGGTGGTATCCCTTCTTTCCTGTTTCTCATTATTTGGTCATTTTTCCTTACCACTCAGCTTCCTCTCAAACATATTTTATTCATTAGGGAAACACCCTGTTTTCATGGTTCGTTTCTTGTTAACTAGGTCTATATACAACCAAGATAGTAAAAGCCATGCCCAAGTCTGTCTTCCAGAAACCTCACATGAGCTATCAATCTCGACCTTGGTTTCCTTTTAGTGTTTTATTTTTAATCCCCTTCCTATTAAAAATCCACACACTCTTTTTTTCAGAAGGGAGTTTGCCAAACAGAAGATTTCTTCATTCATTTCTCCACTCATTCATTTGTTCAAGAAACATTAGCGCACCCACTCTGAGTGAGCTTTCTTGATGATTGTACATATTACCATCTGCCAGGATCTGGCTACAATTAAGACAGGATCCAAGTCAAGCCTTAGTATTACACCTTGATCAGAGGTTAAAAAATGATTCAATTTTCTAAATATCTCATAAAACAAAACAACCTCTTGACAACATCTCTTGACACAAATTGCAAGTAAGACTCTTTCCCAGTGGCATACCTAACAAAATTAACCACCCCAGAGCAGATCATTTTTAACACTTCTTTCCTCTATATAGTAAAAGTATTTTCTGTCATAATCATGAAATGAAATAATAGTTATGGCCAAAAAAGAAGCAAAGGCCACGCAAATGTCCTTTTATTGAACTTCAAATATATAATCATGCCAGTAAAAAATTAAAAATTAAAAAAATTTCACAGTACATAAAAGAAAAAGAATAGGACTAAAACTTTTAAAAATTATACTAGTGTATTTTTGAAAGAGGGAAAAAATTATGTATATATACATATTTATATATTGCAGTAAGGAATAATAAAATATAGTTTTTGCTTTTGAGCCATTGCTCTTGCTATACAGCTTTGCAAAAATTGATCTTTGCATATTCACATTTGATAGATACCGTGGCCAGATTTTTCCATCTTTTTTCACTCATAATTGATTGAAGAATGTTTGGTATGGGTTTTTTGTTGTTTTTTTTTTTTTTTTTTCATTTTAATTTCAAAAACTTTTTTTCACATGAGCCAATAGATGCACAAATAGTTGGCTTAGCAGGGATTCATATAAATCCCATTTTATAAGAAATTTCAGGAATTAAAATACTGTCCCTGTTTTTGTTTCTTTGGAGTTCCCAGCAGCTTTCAAAAGTCTCCATATTGTACAAGTTTTCATTAAAACAACTTCTCCAGAAACTTTATCTTAGATTTCTACAACATTTGGTGGAAACTTGCAAAGTTTTGCTTCGTCTACAAAATTCAAGTAAAACAATGGCCTAAGAGGAGTAAACACTGAAGTTACTTGAGCTGTTCATTTAGAATGAGTGTAGTAGGTTGAATGCTGTGCCCACAATCCCGAGGGTGTGAACCCATTTTAAATAGGATCTCTTGAAGATGTTACTTTTAATTATGGTGTAGCCACTGGAAGCTGGGTGGGCCTTCATCTGGATTACTGGGGCCTTATAAAAAGAACTGGGAAGTCAGAGAAGTCAAGAAAGGAGAGGACACTGCCATGTGACAGGAAACAGAAATTCAAGCCAAGGGACCCCAAGGTCAGCTGGCACCAGGCCACAGATTTTCCGGAAATGCAAGCCTTGCTGATATCCTGATTTTGTAATTTCCTGGCCTCAAAACTGTGAGCCAATAAATTCCTTTTGGTTAAGCCAGCCCATTGTGTGGCATTTGTTTCAGCAGCTTGGCAAACTAAGACAATGAGTGTCCAGCTCTTGGAGCAAATGGTTGGGATGCTCAGAATTGTCCTTTGGGTTTCTTCTGGCAATGGGAGACCAGCATCTTTTGTCATGTCTGGGCCTTTGTCATGAAAATGTAATCATATTTCCCATGCAAATGATGTGTTCTATACTTTGTTGTGGCAGAGATAAAGGTCTTCTTCATAAACTTGTGCACCAATATTGAAAAAAAAATCAGTCTAAAGCTTGGTGCTTACTAGACATTGTTCAAGGCCGAACCCAGCTGCTTGTGGATGTTGTAACCTGTTAATCTTATCTAAAACTTCACCCTAGAACCAAGTTTAACTTAGAAAACAAAAGTAGCACAGAGCCAAAAGCGAAACCTAAATTGGACCAAGTGTCCACATTTTCTTTGGATTAAACACTGCTTCAAAGATTGGGACTAGCTTCAAAATTAGCCTTTCTGGTATGCACAGCTTCAGGCTGAGCTCTCCATCTTATCTGGGACAGGCTTTTTATTTGCTATCTACACTCTGCAGCGTTTTCATGGATGAGGTGAGACTGAAAGAATGAACAACATTTTTTCAAAGTTCCAGCATTAGCACACATGATGGGACACGTCCACAAGGGTAAAATTCAGCAAAGATTCAGAGAATGAATTGCACAAGGCCCCAGTGAGGACATGGTAAAGTTCTTTGGTTTTCACTGACCATGAATGCTGGTCAGAATTGCAAGGCTGTCATTTTCTCGACCATGGCAGAGGTTTATGTGTGGTCCATCCACATCCGATTGTTTCAATATCTCTTTGGTGTGTTTAGCAGCAATCTTCCCAGAAATAGGAAAGAAGCCCAAGAATGATTGTTTTATTTTAATTTGGCCACCTTCAATATGGACACATCTGATCACTTCCGGTATTTAATAATCATGTGAAATATCAGGAGTGATGTTAAAAAGAATGCCAGTGTATTTTGATTTTTTAATATCTCCTACTATTTTCAGTTTGCTGTAATTTTCCAAAAGATGAATGTATTCATTTTGAATTTTTGAGATATGTTTGAAATAAAATTCTCTTCAGAAAGATTAATGCACCTAATTTTTACAAAATGTTCCTTCAAAACTGGATTGAAAAAAACAACAAAAAAAGAAAAATAAAACGGATTGCATTTTGAGGCTGTTTCTACCAACTCCAAAAAAAAAAAAAAATTTCATTTTTTGCAGATGATATAAGAGCTCTACGGCCTCGGAAAGAAAGGTTTTGTTTGGTAAAAAACAATTCGTCCAAAAGATTATATAAGATGATATAAATCGGCTCACCATTCTTTCTTTATCTCTTTTCACTTGATAGATTTTATCATTAGGTTTTTAGGGGTTTCAGTCCATTACCAGGGTTTTCTATTTTTCTCAGCAGGAAAGATTGTGGTTCAGCTACTTCATGCTCAGGGACTTGAAGATTTAATTTCTACCAGTTATTATTTTAAAACTAGTTATAAAGCTGGATGTTTTTATTTTATTTTTTTTTAATCTTATCTGCAAGTAGTCTCCAGCAAAAACAAAACAAACTAGTTTTTAAAAGTGGCCTATGTTCTCTGCACCTTTTTGACATTTGGTTGAGATTCAGGAAACCATGGCGTTGCCAAGTGTTGAATGCCTGGTCTGCTCTTTTCTCCTGTCTGCTGGTCAGCACAGATGGGTTCGTCTTTACTGTGAGGGGCTCAGTGCCCCTCTTTGCCAGGTTAGCTGTCTCAAGTCGTCTGGAACTGGTGTTGGTCAAAAGAAAATTATTTTCTTGATTCATTAATTTTAGTTTTAAGACCAAGTAGTAGTTAAAGTACAAAAAGTCACTTTAATTTTTAAATGTTATTCATGATGAACCAAAATTTGCCCTGACCAAACAAAAAAATTATATCTCACAGTTCATACTTTGTTTTACAGTTTGAAATTTTAAATACAAATAAAAACTCTAAGTGCTCACATAGAACGACAGAATTGAAGTGACTCAAATTTTGTTTTGTTTTTTCTTTAAAATTACTTCGATGTGATTGTTTATTCTGAATCTACTGTTGAAACATAGGTAGATGTAAATGCCACAGGGGCTGAGGCACAAACGGCACCAGAGTGAGCTTCAGCAATTATGAACCGTTCAAAACTTACGCTTTGTTGTTGTTTTTTACTTTTTATTTTGAAATATTTTTACACTTACAGGAAAGGCACAAACATAATACGAAATAATGCAGAAAACTCCAATATGCCTCCTACCAGATACCCAGATTTAACAACTATTAACATTTTACCACATTACTTATATCATTCTATCTATCTATCTATCTTCTAAATGTTTAAGAGTAGGTTGCACACATCATACTCCTTTACCATTCAACACTCCCATGTACATTTTCTAAGAACAAGAATATTCCCTTATGCAACCACATTAAATACAATTATCAATTATGTCTTGAATCAAACTCATATGACTGAGTTCTCTGTTGGGACTTAAAACTGGGAATTCTCCAAGTTAGTCACCATACAATGTTTATTAAAGGATAAGTAATTAAAATGTGCTAACTGAAGCTTACATAAATTATTAAAAGTCAATGGTCGCTTTTTTTCACCAAAAGAATCGTCTTTTTGGTGGGATTTACACGAGTTCTTTTACCGGCTCCTAAGGTTTTTTTTCCTCAGTTTCTATCCGAGGCCCTGGAGCCTGCGTGCCGGCGGCTTCTGTATTTGGTCCTTGCTGAGATAACTGAGCTGAAGATGCGAAAGCTGACAGCCATGGCTGCGGGTCTGACGTGCAGTCAAAGAAGAGGAACTCAAAAAGCAGTTGGTAGAAGCAGAGCCGCTGCCCATATGTCCTGCACCACCTCTCCAGTCTAAATTTGCTGAGGAACAGCCTGGTCGTTTGCAAATGGGCTCTGCTTTTATCCGCACTACAACTGGCTTTTATACTGACTGGTGCAAGGGTATTTACCGGTTTGTGAAAAAATGGGATAATGGCTACAGTACAATTTGGAAAAGATGCAGACGTCTATCTGAAGAATCCACCTCAAGATTTTCTTCCAAAAATTGGAGTGATTCCAGTTTCAGGATTGACAGGCTTGGTTTTGGTGAGAAAAGGTTCTAGATTTAAGAAAATTGCTTGTCCTCTGGGACTTGGCCACTTTAGGAGCAACTGTTTGCTACTCAGTTCAGTCAGTAATAATTGCAAAGGTCACTGGCAAAAAAGCATATATTGCTAGCCAGGAAACTTATGAAGCCGTTAAATCACTGTGGACAAAAAGCAACAAAAAAGAATCTCTCCCTGAATCTAAAGAAAAAACTAAGCTAGGAAACTGCTGAATTAGAAATACCTGCAAAGACAAATCAAGACCTGAAACACTCAGTGCTTTTGCCAACAGACCCAGCTCTGAAATAAAGACCAAATCAAAACCCACCTCAGGTGCTGCACAGTTTACGCCTGACTCCAAGCTCGTGGATCACGGGCAGTCCCATCCAGAAGATGTAGATATGTACAGCACTAGAAGCTGAAATAGACTGCATACAGAACCACAAGATGTGTGAAGCTGCAAATAATGTTGAGAAAGCCATGTAGCAGGTAATTGAAATGTATAGAGTATAACAAAAGTTTTTGCCTTACATAAGTGATTAATGCACAAACAAGGCAATTCAAACAATATTAAATGATTGATGAGGGAGCAGAGGTAGAAGTATTAGGATGCATTTTTGGCTTTAAGGGCATTTATGAAAAGACCATAATGGAATAAAAGGCATGATGAACACTGATGGGACTAAAATCTGAAAATAGGTGTGTGCATATATATACACATATTCAAATATATCTCATCTAGCTTTTTAGAATTTTTGCCAGCTAAATTTAGAATGGTATGTGAAAGGATGTTCTCCCACTGTTTGTTTTTGGCATTTCCCAGGACTGGAATAAAGTATCCATATTTTATGGCCAAAAAAAGAAAAAAAAAATGAATGTTTAAAACAAAAAAAAGAATGAGTATGATAAAGATTTTGGGATGGTAAATGGCTATGGGGTGGGTCAAAAATACTCAAACACTTATTGGGAAAGTGCCTGCCATTGTGTCATACTGTCACTTTAGATTCATGTGTAAAGAAGGCGTTCGTTCTTGTCCTAAAGAGGAGCTTGAAAATTTTTTCAAAAAAATTTTATCACACATTTACTTTGTGCTGATACTGTACTGGGTGCTGATTATTAAGTAAAATTCACTTTATTCTTGCCTAATGGAGATTACAGTTTAGTAAAGAAGACATTACAGAAATAGATATAAAGAAATATATAATTCTAATTTTTTTTTTTTTTAGGAGGCACCGGGGATTGAACTGGGGACCTCCTATGTGGGAAGCAGGAGCTCAACCACTGAGCTACAATGGCTCCCCTAATAATTAATTTTAACAGTAAAACAGTAAAATGAGGAAAAGAGAGGAGAGGAATCCTGCTTTAAGGGAAATCTTTGTAAGAGGTGGCGTTAGCCTAAGACGTGGAAGAGGAGGAGCAGGAGCTGACCAAGTGCAGGTTGGAGGGAAGGGCATTCCAGGCGTAGAGAACAGCTACCGTGTGATCTGGCTGTAGATAATTTAACCTACAGGAGCTTCAGTTTCCTCATGTGTCAACATTAACAGAAGAATTATTATCTACTGTGGTCCAGGAACTGAAGAATGCTGAAGCATTTCACCACATGAGCGTTAAGACTCCCAGTCAGCTTTACCGAGGTAAGATTGTGTTCGTCGATGTAAGAAAAGGGGCAGAGAGGAGAGTGAGTTTTGTTGCCATTTCCTATAAGTGTGATCAAAGTTAAAGGGTCAATTCAGAATCAAGACAATAGAAAGTCTCTCTAATGTCAGTTACAGAGGAAAAGAAGTCAGGAGGGGGTAAGAAGGCTTTGTCTTTTTCTTATACACCTGAAACTTTTCTTTTAGTTTCTTTTAGTGGCAGACAAGAAGTCATATATTAAGTGCACGTGTAAGTAGCAACTTTAAAAAATAAGTGAAATCACATATATATTTTTTGGTTTTCAAAACTTTGTCTCTACAAGCTAAAAAAATATAACATGGGACTCTATAGCATAGTGAAACCCCATGTGAAAAATGAATATGGGTAATATTGCATATAAAACTTTTTCTTTGAAGCTGAACAAATGTATGTTAATATTATAAGATGTTAATATCAGGCAAAAATACAACCAAAGCAAACTATGGACAGTAGATATAGTAATATATTACTATTCCTCCAGTTAGGAGGAAAAAAAGGAAATATACTAAGGGAAAGAAACTAGACATAAGGTACTACGTAATTGCTTGACTCCATCTATACAAAATATAAGTACAAATAAACTAGAGAGACATAAACAGAATAGCAGCTATGCACGGTAGGGGAAGCATAGAGCAATTGAGAGGTGATGAGGTTTTGTTTGCTTTTTGTTTTTTATTATTATTGGAATAAGGAAAATGCTGTAATAATGATTGAATTGATGAATGCATAGCAATATGATTATACCAAATACCATTGATTGTACACTTTGGATGGTTTGTATGCTTTATTAATATGGATCAATAAAATTGATTTGTTTAAAAAAAAAAAAAGTCAAATGGTAACCACAGAAATTGTTTAGAATTTAGACCAAAAAGGAATTTTGGGGGAAAGAATATTTTATCAATGACCAAGGCATAGTCATAATCAAGAGCAGACGGACTTTGAGTTGATTTCATTATTGTTTCTAAATCCTCAATAGACAATATACCCCTTCATTGCCTGTACCCTGAAGGACAGATCCTGCTGCCCAAATGTCCATCCTTGGTTTGGTGGTTTGAAGCTGTTTGTACCCCAGAAAAATATATTCTTAAGCTTAATCCATTCCTCTGTGTGTGAACTCATTTGAGCAGGACCTTTTGATGTTACTTCAGTTCAGGGGTGGCCCACCTCAGTCATGACGGGTCTTAATCCTACAATTGGAGTCCTTTATAAACAGAATGAAATTTAGTCACACACAGAAAGAGAAAGCCACATAGGGAGCAGCCAAAAGCCGAAACCAGTAGAAACTGGAATGGAAGGGAGCAACCCAGAAACACAGTCCTGTGCCTTGCCATGTGACAAGCTAAAGACCAAGGCTTGCTGGCAGTCAGCCCCAGAATGCCACCATCTTTGGGGAGAAAGCATCACCTCTATGGGGATGGTGCCTTGATTTGGATTTTTTTCCCCAGTGTCAAACCAGGAACAAATAAATTCCCTTTGTTCAATCAGACCCATTGCATGGAATTTGTTTGCTAGCCTAGGAAACTAAAACGCTAGGTATGCCACTGCTCTATCCTTTTATAGATATTTTTGGTTGCACATGTCAAGATTAGAAGAGATGATTAATTAGTGGGTCTCTCCAGTCTCAACATGTCTCAACTAAAATCTTTCCTCACCCTACGACGTCTCCCATCCTCACCCTAGATGACTATCCATCTTACTTTCTGTCAAAGTTGCCACCTTTTCTCCAATCACCCAAACTCAAAAGTTTGCATTTACCGTTGGCTCATTCTTCTTTCTCACCTCCACATCCGGCACTATGCAGTCCTTACCCATTTTTCTTTGAAACACATCTTATGACTATTCAGGCCTGCACCACTCCATTTCTGAATTTATTTAACAGCTTCCCAGCCAGACTCCCTAAATCCAATTTCCCTTTCTTCTAAAGTTAATTTATAGTTCTGTCTAAGCTAAACTTTCTTGTTTTTTAAAGATTTATTTATTTATTTATTTATTTATTTATTTATTTATCCCCTCTGCCTCGTTGTTTGTGCTCGCTGTCTGAGCTCCGTGTCTGTTTGTTGTGTGCTCTCTGTGTCTGCTTGTCTTCTTTTAAGAGGCACCAGAAACCAATTGCTTGAGCCACATCTGCTCCCTGCATATTGTGTCTTTCATTGTGTCTCCTCATTGTGTCATCTCGTTACGTCAGCTCACTATGCCAGCCCTTCACATCAGCTCGCTGTCTTTCTCATCTTCTTTAGGTGGTACCAGGAACCAAACCCAGGATCTCTCATGTGGGAGGCAGGTGCCCAACTGCTTGAACCACGTCCATTCCCTGGCTGAATTTTCTTAATGCTACTTTCATCTCAAAACCTTCAGCAGCAACTTTTTTTCCTGCTATACCATCAGGAAACTTACCTGCCTAATTGCAAAGCCCTTCAAAAAATGACCCCAGCCACTTTCTAGTATTTCTCACAATGTTCAACTTGTTGGGTCTAGACAACTCCCTCAATGCTTGGCAAACTGTCCTTGCTCATTCTTATCCCTGAGCATTGATTTTTCCTTCTTCCCTTGCCTGTGACACTTGCCTACAGCTGTGCACATCTGCCCGGCCATACCCTAGTCCTCCTGCAAAGGTCTATCACCTTGAGCGAGCTACCTCATCTCTCATCTGATAAAAATGAGAAGCGTGAGAAAGACCTAGACTAGATGTTCTCTGAGACCCTGTGTCATATGTGTGCTTTCCACATACCCCTCCAGGTTTACCTGCTCACCTGTCTGCCTAGTGCTTAACCCCAGAGGCTGACCTGCAGGAACTATATCAACAGATCCCTTTTTTTTTTTTTGATGATAATTTTTTCAATTTTTTAATAATATACTTTTTAATTTTTTGAAAAAGATACTTAGATTTCATAAATGTTACATAAAAAATATGCCCCACTCCCCACCCCTCGCACATTTCCCCACATTAACAACATGCTTCATTAGTGTGGTACATTTGTTACAATTGATGAACACATTTTGGAGCATTGCCACTAAGTGTGGATTATAGTTTACATTGTAGTTTATACTCTCTCCCACACAATTTTGTAAATTATGACAAGATTTATGATGGCCTGTATCTGTCATTGCATGTCATTCAGGACAATTCCCAAGCCCCAGAAATGCCCACATATTACACATATTTTTCCCTCTCCCTCCCCTCAGAACCTCCAGTGGCCACTGTCTTCACATCAATAACAGTTCTTCCATTGCTAGAATCACAATAAGTCTATAGTAGAATAACAGCGAGTCTACCCTAGTCCATCGTTCGTTCTCTAATCCTGAGAATTCTGGGATGGTGATGCCCACTCCACCTCTAATTGAGAGGGATCTTAGATCCCATGGGACAGATGAGTGGGATTATCTTGCAGTTGCAGACTCTCTCTTCAACAGACCCTTGTTCTCTGGCTTTTAGATTGGGTTTAGCCAATGTGGAGCCCAGCAAGAGAAAAGAGAAAGGGAAGAGAGCAAAGGAAGGGTATTTACTCCTCTAGCACCTTCTTTGTGAGATTGTCTGGGGGTTGGCTGTGTCCCTTGACTGAAGGTCATAGTTACTCTCGAAGTGGCCTCTTCCACTGGACTATCCTTCTGAGTTCGGTCACTGCTGCTTCCCTAAATCCCTCCAGCCTGGAGCTGGTAATATCTCAGCAGTTCCTTGCCCAGAGTTATTGAATGATCCCTGTGGTTCTCCTACACTGATGTCTCTGGAATGAGTGCCTTTGTGGCATTATCCTAATTTGAATATGACATCTCGATTTGCTTGGAACCCTTTATGCATCTCCTCAGATTCACTGGACCCCATGTGTCTGTGCCCTCAGGGGCTTACTCAAGGAGAGTCCCACCGCTACCCATTGCCAGGCAGCCATCACATCATCGCTAGCACTGGCAATCCCCAAGCCTCCATCAAGGTGAGAGCCATGCCCTGACATGGCCACTGTCGTCCTGCTCCAGTGGGAGTCACAGAGGCTCTGGTACCCAGGCCAACACCGACCAGTTTGGATGAAGTGCTAAGCTGCAGCTCATGAGAAGGGGTATGATAATGCAACCCAGAAGGGCAGGGGAGGTAAGCTTAGATGGGGAATCCTTGACCTATGAGAGCTGGGAGATAGGAGAGAGAAAGGATGAATCTCTCTCTCCTTCCTCCCTTCAACAGACTCTTCTGGGATGCTGTGTTCTGTATATCCTGTCTGAAATTACCCCATGTGGCCAAGCAACCACCTGTGCCTCTTCTTGAAGCTGTGGCCTTTCAGTAACACATCACCTATTTGCTTCCCCTCCTTTCCTGCTGCATTCACTGCTCTTCTCACACTCTCACAGCTCTGGAATTTCATCTCCCATAAAGCATTAATTAGCCTTTCAGCTTTGGCTCAGGCTCTGTTTTCCAGGAAGTTCAGTCTCAGAAACAGATGAAGATACTCTCCACTTCTATTAGCTTATTACGGCCTTCACTGCTTCAAATTTACATTCCCTATGCATTCACGCAAGAGCCTACACCACACAATTGTGTCTGTACTTGCATTAAGTTTCTACTTTTATGGGTCCTGATCTTATTGTCCAACCAGATTGGCAACTCTTTATGAGCTAAGTCTATACAGGTTTCTCTTAACTTCCATTAATGAAGTAGACATGTTCCAGCAATAAATATTATAATTCAAGGAACTTTATTTCTAGAGATGGGAATAATATAGGAGTCATCAGATTTGGATTCTCATCTTAACAAGCTGTGGCAGTTTGATATTGTACATGAATTCCAAAAATAGATATTGGATTATATTTGTAAACTGGTCTGTCCCTCTGGGCATATTAGATTATACTGGATTCAGTGGTTTCACCTTTACTTGATTAAATAATGATTAAGGCTTTGATTGGGCCACATGAGTAAGATGTTGCATCCCCGCCCACTCACAAAGAAACCAAACTGCAGAGAAGGGAGGTTGGAGTTTTGGACTGGAGCCTGGGAAGTAAGCACACAGAGAAGCAGGACAGCTGAGCCCAGAGAGAATTGAGCCCCGGGAAGAGAGGAACCCAGGAAGCCTGAACTTTTGGCAAACGTTGGCAGCCATCTTGCTCCAACACATGGCAACAGACTTTGGTGAGGGAAGTAAGTTATGCTTTATGGCCTGGTAACTGTAAGCTTCCACCCCAAATAAATACCCTTTATAGAAGTCCACAGATTTCTGGTATTTTGCATCAGCACCCCTTTGGCTGACTAACACACACCCTTTGGTAAGAAATTCCTTTCTCCCCTTCCCTCCATTGGCATGGTGAAGCAGTAGACTTTAGTGGAAAGGCATGAACTCTGGAGTCGGGTGGACTCCTGGGCCCATATCCCAGGACTACCACTTAACAGCTGTACATCCTCAAGTCATTTACCTGACTTCTCAGAATCTCAGTCCCCCTCTTGCTAATAGATATAAAAGTAATTACCACAATGTAGGTCAGAATAAGACTCCCAATAAGTGTTAGTTTCCATTTCCTCTGAAACTTCCTAAGTCAAGTGCTCAAGCAACACTTTCACCACTTCTAAGCAAACAGCTTTGCAAATTCTGAGCACAGCCTGCCCCTGCTTAGGCTGGCTCTCTCTTACTGAAGCCAGGGCTGCTCCTCATCCTCTCTATGAGCCTCAGCCACCAACACAACCAAGGAGACTAGCATTCCTCAACACACCTGCCAACTCCAACTTTGGGATTATTTTGGAAGAGCTTTGCTCTTAGAATGCTTAGCATCACCTTGCTGACTTCACAATTTAATGTGATTCTATTCACCCTAAACAGAACAGGCAAAACTTCAGTATATCTACCTGAAAAAGAGATTGATTCCCATAGAGTTAGCTCCTGGAATATGGCTTGGCATCTACCCACAACTGCATCTCATAGTTCTTAAGCAAGCAGCAGTTACCTAGCAACATTTTTTGTCGTTGTATGTTAGTCAGAGCTCTCCAGAAAAATGGAACTGACAAGTGTGTGTGTGTGTGTGTATAATTAAGAGCTTTATAACAGGAACTGGATGCAACAGTGGAGATTGGCTAGTCAGAATTCCATAGGGCAGACCACAAGTTGGGACCTCAATGGTAACATTGAACTCCCCAAGAGAAACCCCAAGTTGGGAACTGTAATGAAGGTGAGGATGAATACCATAGGACAAGTGGGCTGGCTGAAGTTGAGATAGAAATTCTTCTTTCTGACTGCTGAAACCCTCAGTTCTGCCTTTAAGGTCTTCACCTGCTTGGATGAGGAGATTCCTCTATTGCTGAAGGCAACCTCCTTTGTTGATTGTCGATGTAATCCATCATGGATGCAATCAACTGACTAATGTTCTTTAAATCCACAAAGTATCTTCACAGTAATAATTGGGCCTGTGGGGGGCAAACAACTGGGCCCTATAACCTAGCCAAGTTGATGTGTGAAATATACCACCCAGTTAACTGAAATGAGCAGCTCACAACTTTATTAATTGCCTTGCACCAAACACCAGCAGGTCTTCCCTTTCATTTCACATTGATTTGCCTCCAGATGGAAGATCTCTTCTCTCCTCCATCCTTTTCCCCAGAGCCCGTTCTCATCCACCTATATCACATCTCATGGCATCATCTTGGGACAGGATCCTACCTCTCACTAGCAACAGAAGGGAAAAGTGATCAGTTGAGCCCTATAGTTCCTTTCAGTTCCCCACACTCAACAGCAAACATGACTATAAGCTCCTACCTTGTTTCTGCCCTGAGTTTTTTCCAGGCTCTAGCAGCCGAAAAGGAAACAGCAAGCAGCAAAGGCAATATGTTCTAGTGGCCAAATCCTGAGGTCAGGACTTAAGTACTCCAGTTCCCATCCTTGCCTGGCAAACAAATAAATTTTGTCCTTAGGCAGATCCAGAAGCTTGTTGTCATTCAGTTTCCTTTCCTCTAAAATGAATTTTCAAGATTTCAATGGCTGGAAACAACTTGGTAGCCATTTGGGTCCACCTCTCAGCTTGCAGAGGAGAACAAAAGCCCAAGGAGAGCAGGATTCGAGCCTGTCTTAGTTTGCCAGAACCGCTATGACAAATACAATGGGTGGGCTTAAGCTACGAGACTTTACTGGCTTGCAGTTTGGAGGCTACAAGTCCAAAGTCAAGACCTCAGCAAGGCCATGCTTTCTCCAAGGGACAATAGCGCCCTGGTGATGGTGGTCCCCAGTCACATGACGACCCCGCTCTCTCCTTGCAGCTGCTGCTCTGGTTCCACTGACTTCCAGCTTCTCCCCGTGGCTTTCTCTGACTGACTGCAACCCAATTTCCTCTTTATAGGGCCTCCTGTCTTAGGGATCAAGGCCCACCTTGATTCGATTTGGCCACATCCAAAATAGGAGAGCTTTGATGATCCCATTCACAAATGAGTCCACAGCTTAATAATCGCCTCTCCAAAGGTCCTGTTTACTTGAACAAAGGTCCCACCCATGGACTTGAACAAATTTTTCAGGATTGAATCCCCAGCACAGCCTCCCCCACTCATGGCAGAAACAGTTGGGAAAATGTTTTGACTACGAAGTAAAATACACATTGAGGGATTGCTCTCATTACAATACTTCTTTCTGTGCTCTCTGAAAAATATTCTGTCAAAAGATGTAACACTATGTATAAATCACAATACCATTTGTGCAGGTTTTGTTGTTCCTGCGTTACAAAGAAGGGTGTTATACAATCACATACATTTGTATATGCATAAAATATCTTGGCTAGCAGCAATTTCTTCTGGAAAACAGAACTGAGTAATTGCAGGGGAGGGGGGAGATCAGGAGTAGGAGGGAAACAGACTTACTTTTTACTAGTTGAGACTATTCAAATATTTTTCTTCTGCATATAATACCTGTTCAAAAGAAGGCAATACAAATTTTTATTCAAATATAATCTTTGGCGGGGGGGTGGTGGATGTGGCTCAAATGGTTGGGCATCCATCTCCCATATGGAGGGACCTGGGTTTGATCCCTGTGGCCTCCTGGTAAAATAAAAGAAAAATATAGAAGGTGTGCAGGCTGCCAGACCCCTTTCATGGGTGTGCCGTCAGGCCCCACCAAACCATGCAGCAAGATGATGACATAACAAAAGAGTGACACAAGGGAGAGCCAATATGAGACATGCCCAAAAACCAGGAACTAAGGTGGCACAGGCAGTAGGATGCCTCTCTCCCACATTGGAGGTTCCTAGGATCGAGCCCCCGTGAAGACAGGAGGAGAAGGAGAGGGCAGGAAAGAGACACAGAGAGGGCAGGAAGGAGACACAGAGAATTGCCCAGTGAATGGACACAAAAACAGCAAAAAAAAAGGGGGGAGGGTTTAAAATGGATAAAAAAGGTAAATAAATAAAAAATATATAATATTTAGTACTAGTCACAACAAATAAAATCAGTGGAAACTACTGATGAGTGGTAAATAGTTGAAAGAGCTGATCAGGCATTGAAATAGGAACAAATTAGGTGTGGCAATGCTCACACCTCAAGCAACCCCATTTGCCTGCTGAAGCACAGGGTGGGCTTGGAACTGGCCCAGAGCTCTTCCTGGAACTAGACACAAACGTCAAGAGGAGTAAGGCTGAAGACGTAAAACAGGAAGGCACTGGCCCAAGTCCTTCTGTTCTCTCTTGCCTGCTGGCCAGACAGAAAAAAAGAACTTGGGATTTCAGTTCAGTGAACTAATTACCTAGCCCTTTCTCTTTCTTTTCTATGTGGCTTAATTAAGATAGACACAGCTGGTGCTTTCTTGTGCCCCAGCCCTGGCAAGGACTTATAAATCATTCTGCACAGGGAAGTTCTGAGAAGTATGAGGTAGCCTCCCACGTCCTGAGTCACCACTCAGTTCTCAGACCTATTGGGAGCAAAACTTTGGCCAGACCAGAATTTCCAGTCAGAAGAAATACCTAGCCAGGTAGGGGCGGAGCAGGGCAAGGGGGTGGTTTGCAGTTGTGCGTTTCCTTATTGCATGAGCTGAAGTTGGTGGAGAACTTCTTGGCACCAGCTGGGATCATCTTGTGGCCTCTCCTTATCCCCAGTGCATCTGGGCTCGTGGCTCACTGGCACCTCTGTGAAAAACCATATCTAACCGAAGTCAGCTGCTTGTGCCAGGCCTTCAGCAGTGCCCACTGGCCCTCTTTTTCTTGAAAATATTCTTCTTCCCTTACATGGATGCCTTGGAAGACTGTTAAAAGGCTCAGGAGAGTCAAGTCAATCGGAATTTATAAATAGATAACTGTGGAACTCCTCTCTGGAATCCTGCATTCGTGTGGGAAGAATGAAGCTGGCGTATGTTCGCTGCACATAGAAAATTTTTGCATTAAGTAATTGCAAAAATAATAATAATGGGCCTCATTCTACATGTCTAGTCTCTCATCACTAGTGTTATTCATGTGATGGTGTAATTGCTAGAACAATTGCGGCAATTCCACACAGAGCCAGGAGGTGAGAATGCCATGCGCATTGGCAGATCACTCGCTAATTTGCACTTCCATTCGGCCTCCCTTGCACAGCCCCGAGAGTGACCAGCAGCTGTGGGCTCTGGGCAGATGGCCAGGCAGCGATCACCACCTCGGTGTCTCACATGTGGGGCAGCAGATTTCTCTGAATTGGGTCAGTAGTCAGGATGGAGGCCGGCACTGAAGATAAATGGAAGCCATGCTATGTTTCCGTGTGCGATAATTATGTGGGTAGTCTCTCACTTTGATTTTGAAATGAGACAAATCCAAACAGGGAAGCAATTTACGGTCCTCCAAGAGGGAAGTTCCAGATGTTGAAGGGGTGGCCGCTGCTTGTGGCTCAAAACCTAAACTGGAAGAGGAGGGGGATGGCAGCGGGATGCCCTCTCCTCCTTGCTCAAACCCCATCCACCTGCACACACCCCAGATGAGAGCAGAGCCCAGAACCCGGCCAGGGCAGTGAGATGGACAAAAGTGCTTTCTATCCCAGGTCCACAGCGGGCTTCTGAAACCTGACCATGGGGCCCATGCCCTGGTATCATCAGCAGCATTCTCTAGCACCGTTAAGATTAAATTGACATTTGAAAAACCAGCTCAAGGCAAAAGGTCAAATTGCAAGTAAATGCTTGGCCAAAAGGTCTTTTTTGGAAATGGAGGGCGACGTACATTAACGTAAAGAACCCTCTACCAATTCCAAAACAGGATGTGCTTCCTTACGCAGGGAGTAGATAAGTGAGAGGGGCCGGGCCTCCCTCCTACCTGGGCCCACTGCAGGGTCTAGCACGTTCTTTGCCCAGAGTAGCTCCTCAGCAGGCTCCAGCTCTCCATTAAATGAACAGGACCCGTGGCATCTAGAGATCTTCAGTCCAATCACACTGCAGACCTACAAATAAAATCCTCCACGCCCTCCAGAAAACAGTTTTTTTGTATTGAGTGACACCAAAGAAATTTGCTATCGATAAAAGATCCATTTGTTTGGGTCTATCAGTAAATGAATTAGCCACAGGGAGGAATGCAGGGGACTGACAGGATTCCCCTTTAGGTCTCACTCCAGTGCTCAGTGCAGGGACTGATATCCCTGGAAACTTTGCTTTAGGGGCACAGATGCACTGGCTGACCCCAGAGAAGAACTCTCTCCAAGGCTGGGCCAATTCCCATGTGGTCAGGCAAATTCCTGAAGGCAAATCTTTGTCATCTTTTTAGATTATTTTAGACCTCAAAGGGTGGGGGGGGGAAAGGAGGGTAAGGGAAGGTGTGGATTATAAAAAGCAAAAGGTGAGGCTCTAGCCCTGTCAAGTCACGTTTATTTACCCAGCCATCCAACAAGATGACTTCTACAGCCTGACCAGACAAACTGCATCTACATATCCTTAGTGCATTCTGTTGGGGACTGAGTCATGTCCCCCACAGGAGAAACATTCACGTCCCAACCCTGGACCTATACGTGTGAACCCATTTGTAACTAGGACCTTTGAAGATGTTATTCGTTACGGTGTGCCCACACTGAATGAGGGTAGGCCTTAATCCAACAGGGCTGAAGTCCTTATAAGCTAAGGACATGGAAAGACAAGTCACAGGAGAAGCAAGAAGCTGGAAGTCAGCGGAACCTGGAAGAGAAGACGCTGCCACCATGTGCGTTGCCATGTGACAGAAAAGCCAAGGACCCCAAAGGCTGCCAGCCTTCTAGAAGATACTGACCCGGGGAAGAAGCAAACCTTCTGGCCTCTGAAACTGTGAGACAATGAATTCCTGTTGTTTAAGCTGAATCATTGTGCAGTGTTTGTTTTAGCAGCCGGGAAACTAAAATACACTCCATCAGAAACCTTGATGCCTGATCAAAGTGCACAGAAGGAGGTTTCTGGAGGAGGCTCTCTCCTAGTTACCCCCAAGCCTGACAGTCCCACCGTCCGTCTTCTCAGGAAGAGGCGATTGATGGAGTCCCATGGATCCTAGTCAGGGCTTCCGGGCTTCTCGTAAACTTGTTGGTGACTCTGCCCAGGCCACACCTGCCCAAGGCCTCAGGCACAAGTCTCAGCCCCGAATGTCTCCTTGTCCCCCCAGGACCACTTCCTCAGCCACCACCACCACTGACCAGCTCTTAGACAACAAATATTCCCACATCTCTGCACCAGAGTTCCCACGTATTTAAAAGGAATGCTTCTTTCCAAATGGAATGTGGTAACTGGAACTCAATTCATTTTGGCTCTCTAAGTTTTTCAAAAACCATCACAAGCTGTCTATCCTCATGCAGAGGCAGATCTGGGTTTGGTTGGGGGGGGGTTTGGGGTACAGGGCCACTGAAGGGGGCCACACACATGGGGAGACCTGAGGCTGAAGCATCACTAGCTTCATGGTGTGTTGGCTTCTGCTCCCTCCGAGGGACCAGAGGGTGGGTGCACCGTGCCTCCCCTGCAGTGAGACAGGTCAGCACTTGAAGGCAGCTGGGCATGAGGAAGCACGGGCACTTTGGAGTCAGAAAGGCCTTGTCTGGCATACCAGCTGTTTATGGACTTGCTTTGTGATCTTTAGCACACACAAGGTTACCTGACCTCTCAATGCTTCCATTTCCTTCTGGAAAAAAAGAGGCAACAAAGGCTATTTCATGCATGTGTTGTGAGGATTACAAGGATCGACATGTCAACCAACACACGTACAAGCGTTTACTCCTATGTGCTCAAAGAATGGTGGCACAGACTCCCATTCAACACACTTAAAATAGAATTTGATGTAAGTGATTTAAATCTACCTTATAAAAGGGCAAGGTAGTTATTAACTTGACAAACAATAATACACAAAGTGCGTGCAAGGGAAGCATAAATGTATAAAAACAAGATGCAAACTAGAACCACACTTACCCTAAACAAGTGGCAATTGTTTTTCTACTTCAGTACACTGGAGGAATTCAGCATGTTCCAGGGACAAGCAATAGCTCAAGAGAGCAGTGACAGAAAAGGGGGAAGTAACTTGCAAAGCTTCTAGATAGTTTTTGCCTTCTAGTGATACATGTTCTGCAACAACCTATATCCCAATCCCTGTAACCTCCCCAGTCCCAGCTGAGAATCACACTCTTTATGATAATTAAGGCAAAATATTGAATTTATTCAGCTGCTTCAACCAATCACATTGGGCAAAAATATCGGTTTTATTTGCCTGATGAAAAAAATATACTTTAAATAGTAGTACTCACATACTTTACAATGTTAAAATATACATAAAAGAATGTCATGAAAGCATTTGATATAAAACATACACAGTATGCTATTTTAATATACAAATGCTTAAAAGAAAATAGAGACATAAGAATTACAAAAGAAGAATCATTCAGAATTTACAAACGTTTCCATTTTTCTTAAAGGTCACTTTCTCATCCTTTGGGATGTACAGAAATTATGTGGTTTTCACAGTGTTACCCACATTCAAAACACCATGTTTTAAATATTTAAAGCATAGCGTGTACAGTACAAACTGTTTCCATAGGAACAGAACAGGAATGGTCTCTAGCGGCATACCATCAGATGGCTCCTCTTTAACCAGTTAGCCATTTTTAAGGCACTAGTTCAGCTTATTGCTACAATACTCAAGTTGTTCTAGTTACCCAGAATAGAATGAATCCAATTTATACTAGAATCTACCAACAAAGGCTCAAAGACTTATCAGATAATATCTATACCCAACAACGATCTGACTTAAATGAAGATCCCCTACTTAAGTTAAGACCAAGAATAGTAATTTCAGGCTAATATATTACCCTTGCTATAGGTATTTTTAAAATTTTAAGCAAAGTGCACAGTGAATGGAATCAGTCCCCCAAAACAATCCTTTTATGAATGAACTCTCAATGTCCTTCCTTGGCATCACACCACCTGAGAAATGAGAACCTTTAGACCTGATGGGTTGTACCAGTATAGCTTCACAATCAAATGCACAGGAGCTGCTTGGAGCGCACATTTCATGAGTCATTGAGGCCCTCAATGCCAGCTCATCAACAGCACAATTTCCTAGATAGGGGCCCCTTGTAGAGTCGGTTGAATCAGCTTCCAGAAGATAAATGCTGAGTCTTAATTTGTAGCAAATGGTGTCACCAATCAGCCATATTCTAGTGTTGGTGGACCCCGAACAAGATTGAAATAGCCAGCCAGGGCTCCAAGGTCTATGTAGAGAGAACGCTGCCTCTTTAGCATCTCAGATTCCTCGGTGCTTCCTGTGCATGAAGAATCTGTAAAGGAAAATGTTGAAAAAGTGAAATAAATGAGGGAACGTAACAAACACTTCTTCCTTCTGCAAACAAGTAATACCTCAGGACCTCATGAAACAGCTTTTTGGTTCTGGTTTTATTAAAGACTGATCTCTGAACAATACGGACTAGTTCATGTAATATGATATATACCAAAGAATTCATAAAAGAGTCAATAACTACAAGAAATTATTTAGAAATCCTGGCATATTCTCCAATATCCCAGATGGTTCTCTTTAAGTGCAGAAAAGTCAGACAGAAAGCAGAGAAATGCAAACAAGTTTTACAAGGCTTGGCATCTGGGTTTGCATCTAAATGGATTAAGAATGCCCCAGATTTCAAGAACAAAAATGGAAAAAGCCCCTGTCCTGTGCATATCCATATCCAGTGTTCTTGGAATGCCTGCTCACTCTCCCAAACGGGAAAGATTCATAGCTGAGAGATTCTAAGCAAAGGAAGACAGAAATGCACGTTGACCTCAAACTCAGTATTTTACCTGTATCTAGCATAATGTTTACAACAAAGGATCAGAGCGGCTTACCAGAAGTGAGTTAAAAAGAACCCCGTACTTTATCAACAGCAATACGTCAGGGTTGGTTTGTTTTTAAAACCAAAAGATACTCTGCGGCAAAAAAGCAAGTCAGAGGCGATTCCCAATAACTGGATTGCCACATTTACACTGAAAAGCTGTTATAATTGCAGGTAATTTGGCCAATATATTAAAGAAAAATGCTTTTGCAAAAGTTCTGGCTGAAATTTCTCAAACACCTTTCAGCACTCAACAAATCATTCCATTTTTTTCCCCAAGTGCTTTCATGAGCTTCGCAGGTTTGATGTAGACAGAAAAAAAGAAGGGAAGCGCACAGCAGGGTCTCCCTACCGGCAATGTTCTCGGGAAGTTCCAACTCCTTTCTACTCAGCAACCTCTTCTGCTCAAAGAGGGCAGAGTCCAAACTCTGACAGCGAGGCTGATCCTCTCTGGGCGGGTTCAGGGCTTCGTGCTTTAGGAGGTCGGCTGCCCTTGGGCGGTGGTTGGGGTTCCTCTCCACCGCCGCCTGGATCAGCTCCCGCATGCCAGGGCTGCAGTTGTCTGCAATGTCTTCTAATGGAGGGGCTTGCTTGTGGATCTATGAACAAAACAGATCTCTCAGCATCAATGGTACGGAAATATACTCTCACCAGGAAAAGTTTAACAAGACACCAGAAAGTTCTTTGCTTGCCACCCCATGCTCTGCGGCAAATCCAGTTCATTTAAACAACTCTTCTCTTTAAGGTCCTAAGGATACCACGTTGAGCCCTTCTTTTGATTTAACTACGGAAAGGATACAAGCTCAGTCTGAATATGCAGCGACAGCTTCGTATCTGAACAGTGGCCCAAGGGTGACTGTGGACTCACAGGAAGCGTCTGTTCCTGAATCTCTCAAAGATAAAGTGGGCCCTGCATGTCCCACCTCCAGGCCAGGCTGGCGTGCGGATCAACAACCTCCTATCTTTTTCTTTAAAGTGTTCGGAGAACATATACAACTTCCTTGACTCAAAGATTTATGCTACCGACATTTTAGCATTAAATTCACGGCTAATGCGCATTTTTACTTTTAAGTTCCCACTACAAAGAGCAATGTCTTCATTGTAGGAACAGAGCTCCCTGCTCAAGGGAAGAACTTGTGGCTCCCTTTCCTGGAGCACATTTCACCATCACGCCATTCGGGTGTGAGGGATACTCAAGGGAGACCAGCTCCCTAGAGCAGGCTGCTCTCCCGCTCCCACCCCCTGGTGTAGCCCCACTTACGATGTACAGGTAGGAGGGATAGGCTGAGCGGGGGTAGCGCTTCACCCAGGGTGGGGTGCCCGTCTGCATGTGAATGAGGGTGGCCCCCAGGCTGTAGATGTCGGCTTTGGTTGAATGGCCCCTACACAGGATCACCTCTGGGCTCATGTAAATCTGAAAGAGAGTGGGGAAAACCGGGCTGATTCCCTTCCTTGGTCTGGTTTTCCACTTCCCTAATTGAATTCCACAGAATTGGCTCATCCACCTTTGTCATATTTATTGCACGCTTAGGCCCCTTGAGAAGAGACTGTTGCTGTTGTGTGCCCGTGTGCCCGTCAGCAAAGGAGAATAATGCAGACATTATCTGGGAGCCAAGCAGCTTTAGCTTGGAGGGATCACTACAGCCTGACAAAGAACACCGTTTGCCACAAACTGAATGCAAAGGGGCCAGGAACCAGGCAGTCACCTGGGATACCCGTTCTTCAAAGGTCTGATCAGATGGAGTTCATTTTTCAATCAAAACACCAATTCCTTTCCTAAATGGGCACCACCAATATACCTCTGCCCCTAATGCTTGCAAATTTGCAGAGTTCCACGGGGCACAGATGCCGTCCATTTGGAAGAGAAGAACTTAAAAAAGAAAGTGCCATGTTGTAAAAGGGATCCTCAGTCATCATTCCTTCTTCTTTCTACCTACCAGGCAGCCCAGTGATAAAGTATTAAATACAGACCACATTACCACTGTGTAAGTACTCTTTGGATTCATTAGCAGATGCTGAATAAGGAGGCCTGGTTTCCCAAATCATTTCTCCAATAAATGTTTCTAACTTGAAAGAGAGAAAAAGAGCCCATATGCTGGTGGCTGATCATCTCTATTTGTGAGACTAATGACTGACACAGACATACTGTAGTTAATATTCTAATCATCAATCTTTGGCTTTAAAAAGCTTTTATCCTGTCATTTGAATATGGGGGGGAAGCTGGTGTTTCTGGAATACATTTCGGAGTAAATAAGTAAAAACCTGGCTTACAAAAACTGGGGAAATTGCCCAGCTTCCCCAGACCAGCCGCTCGACTCCTTCCTTCCACACACTTCCTGGCTGGCCTCCTTTTTCTTCCTTGTCTGTGTTATTTCTCTCTCTCTCTTTCTCTCTGGTTCCCTCTCAGCCAACAACTAAACTGAGCTCCTTGTTCTCAAGCCTTCCCTGTGGCAGACAGTGTTTGGACCTGAAGGCTTTTCTCACTAAATGTAGTCACAAAGGTACTGAATAAATGCAGTGGGTGTTGTTAGCTGTCAACAGAGGAAGCCAATTTCCTTCTCCCCAAGAAAGCAGGGACTGGGCAAAGCAGCGGCTGCCGGGGAGGAGGCCAGGAGTCGCCGTGTGCCGGGTGGCTGCAGGCTCACTGACACCGCACACCCTCAGCCTGCGGGCAGCTCCCCGGAGCTTCAGGACCCAGGGCTCCTGCTTCCTCAAGCCCTAAAGACGCAGGATGGCCAGATCGCAAGCAGCAGGGCATGATGTTCAAGGTCTCCTCAGGTGGGATGGGGGGTAGGGGTGGGGGACACAGAGGCAAGGCTCTGCAGAGTTCCATGCCCCAGGCTGGACACAGGAGCAGAGGAACCAGGAGGTCGGGGTCCAGACCTGCATCTCTCAACACGGTTACCAGCAGAGACTGTGCAGGTGTGGATGTGGATGTGCTGACTCAAGGGAGGCCCAAGGCAGACCCAGAAGAAAGCGATTCTATAACTAGTCACTTACATTCACTGCTTATTCTTTCTATGCAGCATGTAACTCAAAAACTATAGATTAAATATATGTCAGAGTTAAGCCTGTATATTTATTATACGGTCCAGTATAATGTTCTGAATACGAATGCAGAGAGAGCGAGCCAGCAAAGGCGCACAAACATAGATGAGTTATGTTTGTATTTGTGAGCTAGACTGCGGGATCAGAAACTTTCTCCAGCTACGCACTAGCCCAGTGAGTGAGTCCTATCAGAAAACAAATCTGCAAGGTTGTCTTGGACTAATTATATCTTATTGGCTCTTTGAGTGTGAGTGAAAACAAGCTGCTGAGAGCTTTCATGGGTGACTTATGACCTTGCTCATTACCAAACTTCACTTGCTGCAGATGGTAGGTTGATGAGAACAGTTTTTAACTATAAAAATGGAGTCAAGTCTTAGGAGCCAATTTTGCCACCCCATAAAAGTAATTTACATTGGCTGAAAAGAACTGGATCCAAATGCTGATCAGGAGTGAGCCCAATGTTATTATTTCATACTCAAACACACATTTTCTTTCTGCTAGAGTATCCCAGAAAGGACACATCTTTCTCCAGCATTGCAAAATGTTCATTTTAATCACACTGCCGAGAAGAGAAAGATATTTTCCATCGTTCATGCCATAAATAGTTTGCTTCTCAAACTGGCTCCAGGAAAAAGGGTGGAATGTCACATATCTGAACTGACTAATGCCAAAATATGCTGAAACATTTTCCAAAGAAAACAGATCATAAGTATTAAGTCTTAATACATTTTGTGCTTTGGTGAAGTATCCTTAAGATGTGGAGACTAAAAATATTAATAAAAAAAAAAAAGTCTGCACTTTTCTCTTCTGAATATTATTGTGCTCAAAGACGACTCTCAAGAATCCCCTCTCAAGTATTTTCCAGTAATAACTTCAGTAATATCAGCAAAAACAGGGTTTTGTTTGTTGCCTGGAAAGTCTTGGCACAGAGTTACGAAAAGGCTTACAGAACCCTGGTTTAAAATGAGGGTAAGTTTTGCATTTCCAACAGACAGACTGGTGTGCGGTTGCAAGTCTCTGGCAAGTGACTGGAGTGGGAGGGGGCCAGGGGCAGTTCTCACATTCATTTACCGTCCCGTTTGCACACAGCCCCACGCCCATGGTAACCTGCTGTGAAACAGACTGTGGATCTTCTGATAACTCAGGTAAATTAAATGAGGTCCTCCCCACCAAAGAGTGGGGCCCTTTAAAGTACCCCCAAGGAAAAGGTCCTTGCTGATCTCTTCAATGCTCTCTCCCTGGTGCCCACAATCGAACCTCGAACCTCCCACATAATAGACCCTCAATAAATGTTTGATAAATCAACCAACCACTCAGCATACTGTAGTGAATGGCAAATTCAATATATTATTTGAAAGCCTGTGAATGCATTTCTCTGAATCTCATTTAGATTCAAGAAGGGTTTTTGTTTTTTGGCTTGTTTTGCTTCACAGGTGAGTTAATTATAGTGCATTTATATCTTTAAATAGGATTTATTTGTGCTAGCAACTTCAAGTTTATTACAGTATTCCTGGGATTAAAAATATGCCAGAAAGAAATACTATTAATCACCATGATGGTTAAGGCTCTAATTGAACCACAGCTTAGTTATATTAGTAACATATATTCATATATCAGTTATATTTAAAAATTACCCAGCAATTAGACCTTAGACTTTAGACTCAGGAAGAACTGGGTTCAAGTCCCAGCAATGTCACAAGTTGAATAACTTTGGGCACTTAATTTTAACCTTCAAGCTTATTTTCTTATTGTAAAATAGGAACAATAAAAGTATTTGCCTACAGTGATAGCATTTAGCAACAGCAGGTGTGCAGTGGGGGGTTGAGTGAGACAATTCATTTTGAGTGCTAATCTTAGCACGTGACACCGATCAGAGGCTCATTAAATAGCTTACGAGGATGATAATGATTTGAGTCGATGGTTTTCTACCCCTTCTTTCCCACAGTAATTCTAGAAGCAATTCTAGTTCCTCTTAGTAAGATACTAACCCCTCTCGGGTGGATAAAATTACCTCTGTTCCGCGGAGGTCCTTAGGAAAGTAGATATCTTCAGTCATTTGAACACTTAGGCCGAAATCCACCAAAACAGCCTTTGTAGACATGAAAACGATGTTGCTGGCTACAACGAGAGGGAAAGTTTTTTAGTTTAAGATGGATTTATGCACATAAAAAAAAAAAAAAGAAAATATTATCTAAAGCAACAGCGTGTCCTAAACCAGAACAGGTTTGAAATAATACTTTCCCTCTTGAGATGAGTACATTATATTCAAAAGACAGTAATGACTCTGGGCTAGAATTCCAGTGGAAAGTAGCTCAGATCTGTCAAGAATTCAGCCAAAGTGAGGGTAAATGGTTGTAGTCATTAGTGTGACACTCAAGAGCTTTAGTTTTAAACACTAAAATACAAGCAAACGCTTATCGAGCCACTTCCCTAAAAAAATACAAATAAATTAATTAATGAAAATACCCTTTTTCTTTTCAGTAAGTGTTTTACTAGTTCAATTTAGCACTAGGTATTCAGGGTTTATGTTGGGTCTCTCTTGACTATTTCCTCACCACCTCTTACTCCTAGAAAGCAGCTGGTGATGCCTTGTTTAATGGACTATCGCCAAATTGGTCTTCCGAATTAAAAAGCTTTGGTTATTAGAAGTAATAAGCTACCTGTTTCTCAAAAATATGTATGTTTTTAAGTAAAATTACCTGCTTTAAAGGGGTTACTGTCAAGAGGACAGGCGGTACTTAAGAGATGTGTGGCTATGTCTTTTGGACAACAATTGGGTTATCGTCCCTCCTGGCTTTGATAGCTCTAGTGACACAGCTTGATTCTAAAACATGTCTCAGGAGCAGGTGGAGGCAGGTGGAACTTACGCGCAGGAGCCCTTCTCCTTGCCATTGAGGAAGGAGCCCATTTCAGCCTCCTCTCTAAGCTGTCTTTTTAAGCCAAAAAAAATAAACATCCAAAGATAACTCACGTTTAATATCATGGTGAATTACTTTCTTTGAGTGTAGAAAATCAAGTCCCTTGAGAACATGCTTTGTCACCCAAATAATTTCAAATTCTCTCAATGGTCCACAGCTCTCCAGTTTCTCCAAAACAGACCCTCCCTCGCCTGCTTCCATAAAGAGGTGGACGGTTTCACCCCACAGGACAGCGCCATATAACTCAGCGATGTTCTCGTGTCGAAAGCAGGCCTGGATCTCAACGTCTGATGGCTTAAATTGATCTACTGGGATCTAGAGCACAAAAACACGAGTAAGAGTCTGAACAACCTCCAGACAATTAAAAAAACCTATTATGTAGGTCAACCCACAAACCAAACCGCAAGGCAAATAAATACCTCAAGCATACTCTGACCTGTACGAAATTGTACTGCAGAGTTAAAATAACATTGCCCTCAGACCTGCTTTCCATTATGCCAAGTTTAGTGACAAAATTCAAACTAAGAAAGTACAAAAAAAATATATAGTAAAGTATCATTTTCATGGAGAGTATAGATATCCAAAATACAAGGTTCTTCAATTATTCATGATTGAGTCAAAAGAGGAATAGTTTCTCATCCACAATACACATAATTTCTATGGCACCTAGAGTTTAGATTTTATTTTCAATATTTCAACTTGTTGAGAGATAATATAAAGACTTTGCTCCTACAATGAGTATGGCAGCAAAACATTTCAAATAATCGCTGCCCACCCACACAATCGAATAACAGACTGTTCTTAATAAAGAAAGAAGCAGATCTGTAAGTGCAAATGGATGTGGAAATGTCTCCAAACCACAGTGTTGGGTGAAAATAGCAAGATGTAGAAATTAAATGTTAAAACATTTTTAAACTATACAAACAGACATGCATAGAATTTTCTTGAAGGGTACCTAAGAAATCATTAAAGGGAGTTGCCTCAGAAAAGGAATCTTATTTTTCAGCCTACATCCTTTTGAACCTGTTTGGAAACTTTATCGTCTTTATGTGTTTTAAAAATAAAATGCAACTCTGAAAGTTAAATATAAGTACTATAAGGAAAAACTCACAAAGCTATTTTCCAGTGATTTATGTGGTAAAACTGAAAAACAGGATGATTAGGTTTTAAGATCCTTATGAAATTCCTCTAGATTTTTAAAAAGAGTGTAGACACGTCTCCTCTAAATGCAGGCTTAAAGGGGCTTCCTAAAACGCTTCCTCCTGTTTCCTTTTTAATAACAGGTACTCTAACACATCTCTATTAAGGGACAATAAGGCCACATGTTGTTGATCTTTTCATTACAATAAAAATTATATTCAGCAATTATTTTTTATTTTATATTTTTGTTAAATCAAAAGTGGGTTTGTTTCTTTTTATTGCACTTTTAAAAGACACTTATTGAAGTAAAAATACTCAAAATTGGAAAAATGGCAAGTATAAAACTCAGTGAATTGTCGACTGAACCCACACACAGAACCGCCATCCAGGTCAGGAAACAGAACTATACCAGCGTCCGAGAAAACATCTCCTGAACATTGTCCAGCTGCTGTTCCTCAAGGGGAGCCACTATCCTGACTTCCAGCAGTACAGATTTGCTTGGCCTATTTCTGTACTTTATATAAATGGAGCCACACAGTAGATCCTATTTTGCATCTGGTGTTTGGGGCTCAGCATAGTGGTTAGGAGATTCACCTACGTTATTGCGGCTATAAATCATTTATCCTCTTTGTTGTACAGTATTACACTATGTAAGAACACCGCATTCCAGCACCTGGGAAGTTTCCAGTTTGGGACTATTACAAACTGGACTGTTATGACTTGTTTTTGGTGAACACGTGTCCACATTTCTGTTGGGTGTGTACCTGCAGGAGCAGAACTTTTGGGTTACAGAGCGTGTGAATGTTCAGCTCTGTTGGACACTGCCAAACGATTTTCTAAAGTGGCAGTATCTCAGCAATTATTCCTTAACACGGGAAGATTCAGTTGGAAGACCAATGCGATAATTGGCCTCTTTAAATTCAGCCCTTTCAATCTGCAACTTGAGAAGTCTTGCAGCTTTCCTAGCTTCTGCTTCCCTGCCTGGCCCTGCGGCCAGGGGCAGGATCAAAGGAGCACAGAGGCTTGCTCTTGCATTGCGTGAGAACTTTCCTCCACCCCACACCAAGAGTGATGACATTATCAGAGTCGATGCGAAATAAACCAGCCCTTCTGTACCATGACTGACCTACATTCAAGTCAACAATGCACTTAAACAGACCTAGGGGCTGAATGGCCGTGGGTATCAAGCAAAACCACGAAAAAGGGTGGTTTTGGACAGGGCACCTTTCTATAAGCTCCAGCCAAAGGATAACAACCTTATCTTGAGCAATGCAAGTAAGATAACATACAAAAGCAATAGTTCCCAGCATGGAACACACGCTGTCTAGTTATCAAGCACGTACCAGTTTACATGCCATTCTTTTCTTCGTCTTTATATCTTGTGCTAAGTACACTTTTCCAAAGGCCCCCCGAGGGATGAAATCAGAGCCAATATTCCTGTAAGTCAGCTTCCAAGGAATGAGGAGCACATCTGAGTCTATTTGATAGCGTCCATTCTGGGGAGTGATCACCTAAAACAAAATAAAAATGTGGGAGGGTGAGAATTCCAGCAAAAAGCGGTCATTTTCGAAGGCCCACCCTTTAGAAACTGGTTATTTTAGACGCATTTCTAAATGAATGTCACCCTGTCTGATCACAACACTGTACAGTGACTATATTTAGAACTTTGGCAAAACAGAGAAAACATGTAACAGAAACATGTCCCTGGTTGGACTTGATCATTTTTCCACCTACTGCTGAGTAACTAATTGCCAAATCGAACTTAAAAAAATTATTTATCTAAGGGAGCAAAGCTACTGTGATCAAGAGGCTGAAAATAAAGATTGCATAAATATAAACTGTGCCTGCAGGCTGGTCGATTTCTAGTTAAAATGTGCTAACCCGTCTGTCCACATAAGTGTTACTCAAACATGATGCATACAGAGAGAGCACAGCTGTGAACTGACAGCCACGAGGTATTCTGAACACAATGCATTATGCCAGAACTATGAGCAGACAATGCTGCACACATGAAGTAAGGGCAGAATTATTCTTCACCTACCTACTCATCTGACATTTACTGAGTGCAGAGCATATGCCAGGCACGGTGTTTGGTACTAAGGAGAGAGCCGCAAACAAGAGATGGATGACCCCTGACTACCAGAGTTCATGCGTGAGCAGACACGTAGAAAAGAGCTTTCAAAACTAGCCGACTTAAAAATCAAGAGAGCTGTGTCCTGAGAACAAGGTGGGTTACCAGGATGCGGACATTTGTTAAAACTCATCAAACCAGACACATAAGATCTGTATATTTTATTGCTTATAACTTCTATTTCCACTTTTTAAGAGGAAGACAATTTAGTGGGGAAATAATTATAATTGAAATTAAAATAGATTGATATGGGAATCCATAGGAAATATGACCTGGAATACATGCCTTTAAAAAAATGATTTAAAAGTATTCTTTCAAGGGACAAATAGTCTTAAAAATCCAGTTTCTCCTAAATGTAATTTGTAAAAATTTGACTTTGGATTATAACAGGAATTATGCAACTATCAAAATGACATGATGTTATTTCAAATACAGCAGCAGCTGAAAGGGCATAGGTCAAAGTCCCAAATCTACCCCACGGGGAAAGAATAAACACCTGATTCACGGTCACAAGATGTCCCGGGTGTTTCCCTCTGGCCCCTGCTACGGGAATGTTTCCAGAAACTGTAAAGGTCATTCGTTCAGTCTCCATCCTTGCTAATTTGAGCTACACATCTTACAATCTGATGAGCTCACTATCAGGCAGGAAATGAAGCACAGAATAATAACCCTGATACTCAGGAGTGTGAAGTACTGCATTCAAGTATTACACATTACTGAGCGCTTCCATGGTAGGCAACTGGAGGGAGTTTTAGCACGTACAGACCGTCGTCTCGGCCTGTTTGAGACACGACCCCCCTCTCAGGAAGCGTGCCATCACCAGGAGCAGGGGCACCTTCCTGCACCAGGCTAAGAGCACGGTGAATTTAGGTCCTTTCCACATTTACGAGATGGAACCACACTCCTTGCCCTCCACTGTACTCTCTCACTGCTTCTTTCCTACTATAAAATATTTACAGACCCAGTTTCGCTGCGTCCTCCCACCATCCCCTTCAGTGTCTAAGCTGGCCTTCATGAAAGTTTTCCTTCTGTCAGATCTAAATTTGTCATGCTCATGCTTGGGTGTGTTTTTATGTTGTATATAGGTCACAGCAATTTTAAAAGAAAGAAAGAAAAGAAAGGGAGGGAGGGAGAAATACTAAAGAAACAATGACAATTAAATGCAATAGAAGATCCTGGACTAGATCTAATAATGGGAGAGAAAATGCCAAAAAGGACATTATTGGGATAACTGAAAAAAAAAATTGGAATATAGACCATAAGTTTTAAATCAATATTAAGTTTCTTGAACCTGGTAACTGTACTTAGTGTGGTTACATAAGTAAATATCTTTGTTCTTAAGAAATATACATGGAAGTATTACATGTTTAAGGAGCATGAGATATACCACCCACTCTTGAATTTTTAGAAGATAGATAGATAGATGATAGATAGATAATAATATTGCCAAATGTGGCAAAATGTTCAAAGCTAGTAAATCTGGCTGGGGGTATATTGGAGCTCTCTGTATTGTTTTTGTTGTTTAAGATGTTGTTTTAGGAGGTACCTGGGACTGGACCCAGGACCTCGTACCCTTGTACATCGGAAGCAGATGCTCAACCACTGGAGCTACATCTGCTCCCCATTTTTGTATTATTTTTGCAACTGTCCTGTAAGTTTGAAATTACTTTAAAATAAAAGGTCAAAAATAAAAGGATTATGCCTGATTTGCCCCAGTGTCCTCTTATTCTGTCTAAGAGGACAAAGATGATAAAGCAGCTACATATTGAGTGCCAGCTCTGGGCCAGGTGCCTGCTCAGGACTTTCGGCATATCTTCCCTTCAAAGTCTTGCAACAGTCCTAGGATGAGACCAGTCCTATTTCCATCTCAGCTCTTTAGACGAGGAAATCGGCTCCGGGAGGTGAAGCAGCTTGCTCGAGAGCCACAGGCAGGCTTCTAACTCAGGTGGGCCAGACCCCAGGGCCAGAGCCTTTTGCCTTCCAGAAGGCCGTAATTAACGCTGAGCTGTCATCAGAATTGGGTTATTAAAAGCCAATTATTCACATGTCACTGAGCACTCCTGGGTCTTCTCCTTTTTAGAGAGGATAATTCGAGTTTCAGGCCTCTTCTGCAGCACCCCTCATTTCGGGGACACTCCTCTGCGTGCACTGCAGGCTCTACCTGGGGCGGGGCGACTGGCCCCAGAGCTTCCCTCCAGCACGATTCCCCAGTCCTGACCAGCCTGACCCCAGCCCGGCCCCTCCCTGTCGGGACTGAGGATGGGTTTGTTTCTTTTGTCTGGGGGCCTCCCAGATCATCTTCCAGAACTCCAGGCTGCTTATCTCTGCCGACTACTTCAATTCAAGCTGGCCCTGTCCTGCTTTGCTGCTCACACACACAGCCTGCCGGGCACCTCCCAGGCGACAAGGGACGTCAACACACAACACAAGGCAAGGAGTGGACAGTTAAAATGAGTGTGAGAAGAAGAGGGAAGATCTGGGGAACACGAGATTTTTTAAATACTGGAAAGACTGTCATAAGGAAGAGGACTAACAAGTTTAGACGACAATGGCTTACATGCTTTACACACGCCCTTTGTGTAACCAGCTCATGCGCAGGCATCACTTGTTCCAAACAACACCCCTACGGAGTAAGTGCCATGGTGTTACCCATTTTACAGAGGAGTAAACTGAGGCACAGAAGGTGAAATCACTGGCCCCAGACCACACAGCTAATCCAGTTCAGAGCTAAGATGCGTGCTTTGGTACTTTATGTCACAGGTGTGAGATCTCAACCACTACTCATTATACAGACCTCTTAATGGCCAATAAGGAGAACAAGGAAAAGGGGAGTAGAAGACGGAGTTCAGTTCTATTTAAGGAAGAACTTTCTTACAGCTGGAATCGGCCAAATATGAAATTAATTCCTCAGAACGTGATGAGTTCCTTATCATGCGAGATGTTCAAGCACAGACCAAAATGCTCTGACAATGACTGGGGATGACAAGTGGGGTGATGCAGTATCAGACAGAGGGATAGACTCAAGGAGCTTTAAAGGTTCTTTCAACCCTGAGAAGCCAGCACCCATGACGAATCCCCGAAGAACGGCATTCAGCACTCACACCCCCATCTACCAGAGCCCCTTGGCAAGGGCCCTTCAGCTCCCCAAGTAACCACCTAAGAGCCGAGTGCTTGGAATCCATCTGAGGCTGTTCATCCCCAGCTCAGGTTATGAATCAGACCAGATTGTATAATCCTGTGGCATTCTCACTCGAGCAACCCCTAGGTTACTCTCCTAGAGTTTCTTCCGAAGGTCTTGCTGGGTATTGGTGGAATCTTTACCAGATATTATTTTGAGGAAAACAGCATGCCCATGCACACACATGCACACACAGACCACCCACCAACCTGCTCATGCTCCAGGATATATATTTTTTTAGGAAGCACTGGGGCTTGTACATGGGAAGCAGGCGCTGAACCACTGAGCCATGCCCGCTTCCCTCCAGGATATTTTTGTAATTCCTGGTCCCCCACCCTGTTTAATTAACTCACCGGCATCTGGCATCTCGGTTGCTGGGAACATCCCATGCCCTCTACCTGGAACACTCCCCATCTCTAACACTGTCTCAAGGCCTCAGGGCCCAACTTCGGCATCCACTCCTCTCCGGAGCCTCTGCTGACATTCTCCCTTCCCCCTATCTGCCCTCCTGGCTGTGTGTGGTAGCCTGCTTGAGCATTTCCATAGCAACCAAGGCGTAGTTACACTTGGGCAAGTATCAAAGTGGACTCTAATTGCCTGTTTACTTGTCTCCTGCACTCACTAGGCAGACAGCTCCAAGAGGGTACAGGCTCACTGTCTCCAGCATGTGGGAAACAACCTGAGATGCTGGAGATGGTCCAGATACCACCAGCAAATGGACAGATGGATTCGTGAATGAAAGTTATCCGTCAATATGTAAATACACTTTATAGGTCAACTTGACCTTGGAACCAATCAGTTTGGTAGACAATTAGCTATCATTTTGAAAAGCAGAGAGACAGAGAGAAGCAAGTGAGGCACAGAAGAGAAAAGTGTGGATGGGGTAAAGTGATGGACGAGGAGAAGAGAAAGGTCTGGCATACGGGATAGCAGGAAAAACAAAAGCCGCAAGCAAAGCTCACCCCCTTTACCATTTTGTCTCAGATTGGCTCGGATCAGGGGTGACAAGTCACAATTCCCCTGTCATTATTTATGAAACCCAGAGTTGTGATGTTACTGACAGACACAGGGACAAATCCCATCTTTAAGGGCAATAACAGGAAAGTCAACCATGAACCCTGCGCCACCAACCACGGACTGATTTCCCTAAGTGAGGTGCATTCTGCATTCCTGCGGATGTTAAAGTACTCCTCTTATTCCATTCTGTTTTGAAGTCTTCTCTGGGTTATACTTTATATACTTGTTCATCTTTTCAAATAAAATCTTTTTAAAAGTTTTAAAGATCCCTGCCTTTATGATACATCCTATTCTTAAATTTTTTCCTTCCTATACATTTGCTCATTTACAAAGTGCAGGCTTTACAGCAGATCCTGAAATTTTACTCTTCCCCCTTGCTGATAATGTTGTGACTTCCTTTTTATGTCTCAGCTTCTCTCCTTTTCTTAGCTTTTCTGACCTCACTCTGTACCCCTTCCACTTTTCCTGAATTCTCCTCTGTACACTCCCAGTGAAGTTCTACAGCCCATCTCTCATGAGTCTGGTAGGCCAGGGAGAGGGTGGCCAAACACACCAAAGTCTCTACATATTTATTCCTCATGTTAACAAATAAATACATAAAAAGAAAAAGAGAGAAAAGGAGAAATATATAACCAATTATGTTTCTCAGAGACACATTGTTATTTTGGACCAGTTCTCCAGCTATACTAAATCAGCTGCCCACTGTACAGCATTGTTCTGAGTTCAAATGATTTCTTCCCATATACAAGGGGAAGTAATACTTCCCAAGGCAAAGCTGTTAGCTGTATTGAATAGTTTGGTTTATCCATTCCAAAGCAAGTCAACAAATATACAAAATGCAATCTTGCTCCATACTTAGCCACAGGTGCACACAACTGGCTTCTACTCAAACAAACAATTCACCACATAGCTGACCTAAATTACCGTGTTGTTTTTAATTAAATGAATGTGGCATGCAGAAAAACAAAACAATTAAGGACTGATTTTGTCCAGACTCCCTATTCCTTCTGCACTGACCGCACAGATTCACCAAAGGGAAGGGAGTCACTTTCATCAATAAGTATGTTTTGCCAGTTACCACCTGCTCCTCTGCAATCTGCTGTTTTTAAAGAATTGGATCACATTCACCCAGTGCCGACGTTCACCTTTGGCATACTAAGAGCCTAAAGAGGCCCAGGTATACCTAACCACATCACCTGATCTTCTATTGTGGAACAAAGTGTTGCCACAATATTTTGAATAATTTGCATCCTCGGGATGACTAAGCACATAAATCATTTGTCATTCATACTTTGTCAATTAAAGAGGGTGAATCTGTGGATAGCTATTTACTGCCTTCAAACTGCATTTCTACAAGAACTAGATTTAGCCATTATTAATATTATGACATTTTAAGATATAAGCCTTCATGACAATGAATTAGAGACAGTGTTTATCTGCCTTATAGATGAAGGGCTCTCATTAAACCTTCCTCTTCTACCTAGATGATAACTGAGCTTTTTAATGAATCGTCACATTTTTCTCTAATTACCTATGTGTGGAACTACTACTAAAGTATGGCCAAGATTCTTTAAATTGAACTTTTAGTTGAAATTTCTTCTGCATCTTTAACACGGAGGTGACTCATACAGATATTGTATTTTTTAAAATCATACCCAGCCGTCAGTCTAAACCAGGGGTTCTTAACCTTTTTCATTCCACAGACCCCTCTGCCAGTCAGGTGAAAACCACGGACCCCTTCTCAGAATGTAGGGGCAGATAGTTTCATGGTACTCAACTAGTGTCGGGTCTAACAACTACCATAATTTCGAAGTATGGATGAGCATAAGTGACTTTTCGAGATACGCAACATTTCAACGCGATATGAAATGAATACTATTGTAATTTATTGCATACATTCATAAGTGAAGGAAATGCTACATTTCAGTTAGAGGTCAGAGAAAATAAAGATAATAAGTTGGTTTTTTTCAGTTCAAGCTCACAGACCCTTTGGTTCCGAACCCGCGGTCTGAACAAAGCTTAAAAGCCTCTCTGCATTAAATGCATTTACGGGGGTGGGGGTGGGGTGTGTGTGAGCTGAACACACAGCACTCAAACTGATCAGGGGGGAAAAAAAAAAACCCACAACATACCATATTTAATAAAATTCCAGATTCTTGAGGTCGATGTCCATAAAAACGCTTTGCCGAATTGGATATATGGTTGGCGAAGGCAAGCAAATCCTCAACTGTCCCATATCTGACCGATGACAACCAAGGCACCTCCTGGCCACTGAGAAGCAGAGAGTCTGCACGCTCCTCATTCTGATTGTCGTCTGGACACATGGTCATTAGACTGGGTTCATAAACCGCTGGCTCTTCATTTGTGTAAAGATTTTCCATAATGTCTATTACATCTGACACATTTAAATGTTTAATTAACAAATCGATTTCTTCTTTATTGTCACTTCCAGTGCTCATGTACTCCATCACTGGTGAGCTTTCCAGAGAGTCTGCAAGAGAAAACACCAGTACTTATTGTATTCTATTTGTTTTAACTCCAGCATTGGTGATCAACTGGAAACAGATGCCCTTATTTATAAGACAAGGGCTCAGTCAACAGTGCATGTGGATTCCAGTTTATAGACAGGGAAGAGTAAAAGGGACCTTAGGTAACCTTTAGCCAACCTGCTTACTTTGCAGAAGGGAAACAGGAGCCCAGAGCCCTTCCTGGTTGGCGGCCTTGGCTACAGCCACTGAAATCAAACTTCTACCCAATAAAGAGCAGCCCAGGAATCTCTGAAGAGCTGAGGCTCCTGGTCCTCGACAGTTCCCATCCCTGACCAATCTTGCTGCTCACCCAAGGAGGCAAGGAGGACCCTGCAAGGATCATTGGTTTCCATGCCTTGGGTGAATTAAAGAAAAAGAACTACTTTACTAAATTACACACGTAGCTAAAATAAAATTCAGGCCCTGAAGTCAGAAGCCTGTAAAATGGATTTTAATCTAAGAAAATGTTATGACCATAGGTCAAGTTTCAGAAATAATTCTGATGCAAATGAGTCAAAGAGCAAATCTGAAATTCTACTTCTGCCAATTATTAGTGTGAGAAAGGAGATGACTCATTTAACCTGGGAATCAGCTCCTGGGTCTGGAATTCCTCAATAGCACAAAGCAGTCATTTCGAGGGTCCAGGAGACTTAATTTAATACATGAGTAAATGACCCTCTAGAAGTTAATCATATTTTAAAAGAGACCAGGAAAGCCAAACCTATCATAAGCAAGAGACAGGGAAGGCCAACTACACTCTCCAATCCTGTGTAGCTGGTGCCACAACTGGGAATCTGTAAGTGAGAAAAAGAAGGTAAAGCAAGAGTAAAAAGGGACTAGGACTATTATTCAAGGTTTTAGAGTAACTCCATTTTGAAGGAGAAAAGATAAAAGGATCTAAGAGAGCTAAAAGAATCTTGAAACATGTCTTTCTGCCCTAACCACTGTGTCTCTGATCCCATAACCTCTCTCTGAAGAAATGTTTCAGGTTCTTAAAATCACAAGCTCTTATCACAGGCAGCACAGCGCTAAGAGCCACGGTCCTCAACCTGGCAGCTGCGCAGTTCAAAGCGCCAGGACCTGCTCCCCCACGGCCCCTGCGGGCTCCCGCGATGCAGGGATCTGCCTGAGTGGCTGCACTTGACCAAAGAACCACGCGACTGAGTGTCGTCATTGACCGAATTGACCTTCATTTTCTGGTGTACGAATTATGTGTGCAGAAAGCAGCCTCCTGGTTCGGATCACTGACCCGGGAAGCAGACTGTCTGGAGCCAAACCATGGGTAAGTCCCTCTCACCAGTTTGTACCTCAATTTCCCCATCTGTAAAATGGAGGCAACAACAGCGGTGGGCGTGAGGCTTCAATGAGCTAATGTGCACGAGGGGCTCGGAGCAGGCTCTGGTACCTATCGATGCGCTGTGGGACTCCTAGCTGCAATTCCGTGCACCCAAGAGAAGCACTGAGTCAGGTGCTTTGGGCGATGCAGATGCGGCTCTAGACCTCTTTCTTATCTGCAGGTGCAAAGTAGCTCCCTATTCCCCCACAGTGAGGTTGCAAAGATTGTATCTAAAACAAGAGACCCAGGAGGGGGGAAGCAGAAACCTACACCATGCTTTGAGGGCTGTTATCACCAGTGACATCTAAAGTCTGAAGGCAGCGCCCTCCGTGTAGACACTGTGGCCTTTGAGGGAGATTGCCATCGTGGCGCTGGGACCCCGGAGAGTCAGGAGAGGAACTGCTTGAGTTAGTGGGGGAACACTGGACCTCGGTTTCACCGAGCCTTTAGTTGCAGTTTCTGTTGGTCAAATTTAGACGGGGAAAACAGAAGTTAAAACAAAAACAGCTAAATTTAGGACCCCAGCAGGTGAAAAGTTCCAAGGCTCCTGGACTCAGTTGTCAAATGGAGGGTTTGATAGGAAACAAAGTTCCCGGTACTGACAAGAGATAGAAAAAAAAAAAAAAAAAGAAGAAAAATTCCACTCGGTTTACAATTCAGTCAGTTGATCCAGAGATGAAAGGCAGGTTTTGGTTTCTAAATCCTGCAGAACCTCTCAAGTATTTATATGTGAAGACTAAGAGGTTAAGCACACACAACCCCTAAGCTTCCAGCTGGGGGGGGGGGGAAGGGGGGGCACGGAGCAGTTGTCCTCATTGTCTGTCACCCTCCTTAGCAACGCAGGGTTCCTCTCCCACAAATCAAAGCTCCCCAGACACCCCAGAGGACCTGTCTGCCTGCCAAAGGCTATGCAAAAAGCAGTGGCAGCAGCAGCAGTTTCGGGCCTTAATTATGGAGACAATATGCTAATGATTTCTGAGTTAATCCTGATCAGTACCGGTCTAGAAAACGTATGGATCAGGAAAGTATTCTTGTTTATCAATAAAGACCTTTAGTATAGGATGGTTGCCTCCCCCCAAGAATGTAGTTTTTAATAAAAATCCTCATAAAATTCCTACTTCTTAATATTGTAGTCTACTCCAATTTTAGAAGTGGAAAGTTGTGCAAATACAGTAAAAATTGTTTGTTTCACATTATTTCTGAATCAGCGGTAAAATCAGGAGGAACTCCTATTCCTAAACATTAGTATGATACTCCTGGCTACTTTCATCTACAATAAAAAACGTTGAGAGTTTCCTGGCACGTATGAATGAACAGGGCCAGGATTACAGGCACAAGCTCCTGTCTAACAAAAGAACTACTATGCGTCCTGCTCCCATTTAAAAGATTTGTTTCTGCCAAGATAGTACACTGCCCCTCAGGACACCTCTCATTACATTTTTCTTCTCAAAAAACTCCAGAATGAGCATTCTCAGCTGTAGAGAAGCGCAGCCACTGTGCTTCAGAACCACTAGACACCGACACTGTCCCAGTTTCCTTAGATGCTAAATTCCTTAATGGCCACTGGCCAGAAGCAGCTCGCACAAAACGCAATCCGTCGGGGAGCCGGGGGCGTCCCTGGACGCAGACGCTCCGCACTTCCACAGGGCTCAAGCCACCACCGGCATGCGAAGCCCCTGCAGGCGCGTTGCTTTGCCTGTTTTTACCCAGAGCAGTCCTTTATTCTGGACGCAAAACTCTTTCCCAACGCGAAAAAGACAAGCATCGCAGAGTTTCTCCTTAAGACAGCTCGTGGCGGTCGCCGGTCAACTCGGACCAGCCCGGGACCTGTCGCTCTCCACCCAAAACTACAAGAACTTTGGGAGTCCGGATATGGCCTTACCCCCCAGGAAATAACTTGGTTTTCCCTAATATTCTTTCTTAGGTCAAAGGCGCAGGACTCACGTTCTGCTACCACCACCCTTTGGCGACAGTATAGAGTGCGGGTAGATGTGCACGAGATGCGTTCTCAGCCGCGTGAAAAGCTCTCTGCCCCGCCGCCCCCTACCCCCCATTCCCTTCCTGCGGGTCCTGAAAGCCCAGGGGCCTTAGAGGGGTTGTAAATTGCAAATGCACCCACTGCTAGGGCGGGCAGGAGGCTCCCCGGGTGTCCGAGGTCCACTCACCCGGAGCTCGGCCAGAAGGGTGCAGCTGTGCAGACGGGCCCCGCGGCACAGGCGCGGTGACAGCGGGTCCTGCTTCCCCGCGCGCGACCCAGACCAGCACTGCCCGGGAGCTGGGGATCCCGGAAGGAGGAGGAAGGGGGAGGAGCCGCGAGGCGGCACCCCGTGAGACCCTTGCGCAAGGTGCTTTCCAGCCGTGCCTGGCTGCAGCCCGCCACCAGCGCGAACGATGGAAACTCAGCTGTGCGGGGTCGGGCACGCCCCCACCACCCCGCGCTCCGGGGCGCTCCCCTCTGCTGGGAGGGGTGGCAGCCTCCAATTCGGGGTGGGAACTCCAGGGACCCCCAGGACCGGCACGGTCAGTAACACACTCCCGGGCCCGGAACTCGGGGTTACCTGTCGCCTCCGCGCGGGTCCCCGACAGCTCAGCGTGCTCCTGGCGGCCGGCCCTCCCGAGCGGGACGCGCCGGGGCACCCAGGTCCGGCGGGCGCAGGACGGGAAGCCAGGGCCCCGGGCCCCAGAGCGTGGCGCGGCTTCCAGAGCGTGGCGGGCGACTGAGCCCCGGGCCGCCTCCGCCGCCCGCGTCCGCCCCTGACTCACGGCGTCTGAGCGGGCCGGGGGGCGGTACCGCCGGCTCCGGCCGCCGCCTCCCCGCCTTTTCCATTTCCCCTTTCTCTCGGTAAACAGAAAGCGACTCCTCGCAGGCAGGGGAAGCCGGAGCCCCCGCGTTGGGAAATTCCGGCCTCCCCCCGACTGCCCACGGAGCGCCCGGGCGGAGTTGAAGGCGGGGACTGGGGCGGAGCCGGTCGCCGGGCCTTGGGCCTTGGGGTGGGGGGGCGGCGGGGGGGTCGCGCGGGCCAGCGCTGGGCTCTGGAAGTACCCAGCCGTTCCGGGGGGAGGAGGGGGTCGATCGGGAGACGGAAAAAGCAGCCACGGCGCGGGAGAGGGGCCTGGGACACCAGGTGCGTTTGCCCGCGGACTTGGGGACCCGGTACCCTGGTTTCAGAGTGCGCCCTAATGGCGGAGGTGACCAAGGGCGAGCGCGCCTCCCACCGGTGCCTGGCCTTCCCCGAGGAAGATCGCAGTTCCCAGCCGGCTGGCGCGCTCGGCGCTCCTGGGGCGTCCCAGGTCCCGGAGGCGCTCAGAGTTCCGCTCAGGTCCCCAAACAATGTGTGCCTGGTCGTCTGCACGCACGGCCTCCGGCGGAACCGACGCTAGGGAGAGGCTGCAGCCGGCGGGGCCCGGGGCCTGGCTCGAGCACCGGGAGGTGTCCTGGCGGGGCGGCGGGGGGCGGTGGGGGGGAGTCTCAGCCAGTATGTTTCCCGAATTGGTTCTTTCCAGTCTGTATTGGAACTAGCTATTTATTTGCACATTACGAAATGTGCCTGTTCTGATCTCATCCCAACCCCGGCTGCGAATCTGGGAGGCTGGGGCCTGCTTGGCAAGCTGAGGAAAGTTCGTTTTGGAGTGTTCTTCACGGATTAGGTGGAAGGGTTTCGTTCAGGTGAGGCCGGAAGGGAGCCCGAGGGCAGCAGCGCCTCGCTCCCCGACGTCGACTCTGCGGGACATTCCCTACGCGCTTAGTTGAATGCGGAGTCCCTACCCGGTCCTCCCAAGTCTCAAGCACCCCCTGGAGCCGGGCATTTTGCAAGAACCAGAGGATGGAAGGTGATGTCCGCATCCCACCACCCCGACGGTGGGCGGCCCGGGCAGGGCCCATTCAAACGCCCAGGGCCTCGAGGTTCCTCCAGGTACCCAAGCTCCTTCTCCCTGCCGCAGTTTCACAACTGTGTGGGGCCCGCCCTGGCTCTCTCCAGAGGCCGAAGCTCTGGGTTTACTATACAGGCCCAAGCAGGTCAGGGGAATTGCTGGCGGGCTAGACCAGCCGAGGTGAGCAGCGAGGCCTTGCTCACCTTAAATCCCATCCTTTCTTTGTGGCCCTGGTAAAGAAGGGACCAGGGTGATGACAAAGCTAATGGACAGTCCCCGGAGCCCGCCAATGAGAGCCCGGGCGGCAAATAAAGCGGCGGACCGATGGACTCGGCCCTTAAATCATCCCCGGATTTATTCCAAATAGAAAGGTAGGTGTGTGCCCGGGCGGGAATGACACGGGACAGTTACCATCCCCTGGAACCTTCCAGATTGCCGCAGGCAGCTGCAGGGCCCCAGGGACCTGGCAGAGAAGCTCTGCTCCCGGGCCTTGGCCTCTCTGGTCTGGGGAGAAGGGTGGAGGAGGTGGGTGTGGGGGCGCTGCCCCCCACCCTAGCCCCGCTGGGCGGGGCGCGGACTCGGTGGACTCGGCGCTGGCTCAGGACAGGGCTGCCCCTGCCTTTCCCCGCTGAAGCTTTTCTCAGGAAACGGGGGTGCGGGGGTGGGAGGGGTTCACCTCTCCTTGTAACTGAGAGACGTCGCTCCCTCGTCTGTTTTAGGACAAAAAGTGATCTTCTTTAAAAACATTTTAAAATAGCTAAGCAGAGCCACTCCCTCCCCTTTCCCCCTTGAATGAGCTCATGGAAACCACACCTAAACTTCTGGGAACTGAGTGCAGGCTCACTCCTTCCAGAAGGGCTGCAGTGGAGCCGCGTCTTAGGGAGTAGATGGCACCACCGGCTCATCGGGGTTTTACTCAAAGTTTTTAAAAGTCTAATAAAGATTGAACCTGGGACTTCGAAGAGACTGAGGAGAGAGAACAACAAGAAAAGAAAATGTGTTCTCAAGGCAGTTTTCTTGTTCAGGCCCCTATTACACAGACTTTCAAAAGCAATCCTGTTTTTTAGGAACCGTGCTAGCAAAGAGCCTGTGCACCCATAGAGGAGATTCCTGAAGCAGTCCCTGTAGGTACATTACAAAACAGCTCTTGGAAGCTGTATGCAGCCAACAAAATGCACCTTAAAATCAGGTTGCAGCCGCTTGCAGTGTACTGGAAGAGGGCTTCTCCACACACATGTGGACAATAATGGGTTGTAATCTGTAGGTTGGAACGCAGAACTTATTTACTCATAGAAACAAAATTATTAACTACCGGTAGACCACCCAGAAAGGGCAAAGCCAGGGAGAGGGGCTTCTCTTCCAGGTCCCTGGGGTCCCGCTGCAGTCTGGGGGCAATCTGGAAGGTTCTAGGGGATGGTAGCTGTCCAGTGTTATTCATGCCTGGGCACGAATAGGTCAGCCCACCCAGGTAGACTCAATATTAATAGGTATATTGTATGATAGGGCACTGCTTTCCAGTCTTTTTCATGGCACACATAAAATTTAATAATATTTTTACAGGATACTGGATAAACTGGAATAAATTGGGGGATCCCTATATGTGGCTTGGTGAAAAAAATTGTTTCCTTTTCCTTTTAAGATTACGATAACACAAATACAAAGTATTCAGGGAAGATGGTTAAATACTGAATTTGTATAAAGCTTCAAATAAAATATTTTTAAATTATCTTAAGAGGGAACTTGAGCCTGATTTCATGAACATAACTTTTTTCTATATGCATCTATGTTGCAACAGCTGTACACATTTACTAATTATAGTGTTTGAATAATGATCTCTTCAAATTTCTTGATAATCTTATATGCAAAACTATACAGGCAGATAACTACTGTATTTAAAACTATTGCTGTAATTAAAAAAATTTTAACGGGTTGAAATAGTATTTTTTAAAAATCCAATAGCTCTTTTTCTTTCATTGCCATATGAGTTTCTTATGACAGTGTGAGTGGATTTCAATTATAATTGAACTTTTTAATATTAAGTGTTTCAAAATGACAGTGCTTTAATTTGCATAGCGTGCATGCATTGTTAGAGCAGTCACTCTGCAGTGAGTTTTGACACCACTAAAAAGGCCCACCAGCCCCAAAAGGAAGAAGTCTTCAACAGAGGTGGAGATTCAGAACTGCCCCCACCCAGCCCTGGGAAGCAACAGCAGCCCCACCTTGTGCCTGCACCCCCCACTGACTCCGCTGGCACCTGGAACACAGACTCCTTCCCTGGCAAGATCTGGGCCCCTATCCTGAATGGGTAGAAGCTTCCGCAGCTACTGGGTGATGGAGCCCCACTCGGGCTCACTCACCATCTCCAGGTAGTACTGGGATGTCCCTCAGACCTGTGGGGCCCTCAGGTGCATCATTAGATTCTGTGCTGCCCCAGCATCCCCGTGGAGCCTCCTAGATGCGAGGGTTGCGGAACAGGCCCTAGAACCTAGTGCCTCAGCACCGCCTCCCCGGGCTGCGGTGATGGAGGCAGGGGTAACTGACGTAATGCACTCGTACACATCTGCGTGCAAGGCCCTTCTCCTGGCTCCTTCCCATGGACCCCAGGACCATGGAGAGCTGTGCGGACCTGGTTGAAGGGGAAAGTCTTCTTTTGCCTCCTTCCTTTCACCTTCCCTTCCACTTTTGGGGCCTAATTGTACTCACCAATGTCTGCCATCACTGTGCAAAGTGACATCGGCAACGCAGCTAGGGAAATGGGTCTGCAGGCAGAAAAGGAGCCCTCGTGTGGGGGAAGGGGAGAGAAACGCCCCGCTGCCAGCGGGAAGGGAAGGGGAGTCTCTGCGCTCAGCTGTGGCTGCTGTTGATATGTGAAGGCACACAGCCTTCATGGGTAAAGCGGACCTGGATCTGAATCAGAGACCGTCTGTCCTCATGTGCGTAGAGCTAAAATGTAGGTCTCTCGCGGTGCCTAAGTTGTGCTACTCTATATGAGACGGGTTATATTTTTATTAATTGCTCTGTGCTGTGACTTCCCCAAATTTGGGATCCTTAACTCACACTTTAAAAATAGAAACAAGTGCTCAGAGCGTCTCTGTTCTATCTCCCAAACGGAAACTCCAACTGCAGCGTTTCTTCATCGTGTTTGCTAAGTTCCCACGTGGCTCACCACTGGTCACCAAGGCTCTGTCCTCTAACCCATACAATGGCTCAGCAGGGACGCTGCCCCGATCCCCCACATCCCCCAAACTGCCTTGGGCCAAACATTGTGGAGTAATCCCAGGTGGATTTGTAGAGATGAGCCATGTGCAACGTTATGTGCCCCTTTCTGTTCCTTTGTTTATTACCCTCACAGTCCCAGGGCATGCTGCTGAGCTTCTGCAAATGCTGCATAGGAGGCTGGCCTGTGGTGGGAGGGAGCTGTTGGCCACAAATTGTGAGGGTGGGGGAGGAACTGGTTTAAAAAACAAATGTGCTGTCTGATCCCCTCTCTGTAAATGCAAGTGCACATACCTGGGCAAAGAAAGAAGTGTAGAATACTATCCCTTCTTAAAAAAATTGTTTTCTAACCGCCTTTGAAATTCTCCCCTTGCAAACATGTTAGGAAATTGATGTGAGATCACTTCAACAGCATGAAGAGGTGTTGAGTGCTTATTTTCATGTGAAACTTTGTTTTACACCAAATGAGTTAAACAGATTTTGATTTTTGCCCTTTCCTTTCAGTTATGTTAGAGCATGAGAAAATGATTGCAGATATAATCTGTCCTTGGGTGGGGGTGGTGGGGACTTCTGCTTTCCATTTCTTAATGAAACCAATGACTTAACGTTCATCAGAGCTCATTTCTTCGTACCAACATGCTTTCATGGATGGATTTCATAAAAATGAAGCAGCATTACACAAACCGACCATATTAAAAAATAACAATAATAAGCTATTGTAGTTTGAGCCCTTACTGTGTGCCAGGAACACTGCTAAACCTATTAAATACCTGCTAAATACTATTATTTTCTCCCCACTTTCTCTTCAGAGAGGCCAAGTAATATATCCAAGGAACCTGGACTGATTCCAACCCAAACCACCTCCTGCATCTACCTGTGTGAGCCTGGCCAGCACCTGGGCGCCCACTGGCATTTGTTGGTGCCAGCAGGAGGAAAACTGGGCTGACCACAGGCCAGCTGTGCAGGCCCCAGGCTGCTTTCCCACCTCCCTCTCCTCAGAGGTTGACTTTTCTCTCCAGGCTCTAGTATCTGCTCAGCTTCCTCAAGGAATGAATGAGTTGCAGGCAGCTGCATTTTTAATCTTGCATCTCTAACCCCCGGAGAAGAGGCTCTGAGGAATTTCAGCTCTATCTCCCAATAGTAGGAATATGGGGAGGGCAGAGCCCAGGAAGCCTCAGAAACAGGATACTTGTTTCGTTTTCCTGAAAGCCTGTTTTAATTCCTCTTTAGGGTCAGCAGGAACCCAAAGAGACTTCCTGCCCCCCTCACCCGAGGAAGTTCTGGGTGGGGTGATGGTGGGTGTGTGCTGCTGGGGCTTAAGGCTTGTTCCTAAGAATTTTGGGGTGGGGGAGCTTTTCCCACTCAGCGCCCCCCCCCCCAGCTCAGCACAGACCACAGTTACACTGTACCCAGATAAGAGTCCGACAGGCAGTGCAGTCCTGGGGCCCATTATCTGCTCTCCAGAGCCAGTGTGAAAATTGTTAGGATCTGTGAGAGCCGGTTGTTTAACATAGGATTATTAAAAATCAAATCACATGAAATTACAAGTTAATAAAGTCTATACTGAAGACACCATATTAACATACTAAATTTCACCACTTGAGGTTATTCACGTGTATTGCATCTGAATGCTATAACACTGTGCTACTTGCTTCTCTTCCCACTTCAGTGGTCTCAAACTGGAAGCTTGAAAGAGGACACGGTGGTCGTATTTACACCTCAGTAAGCAGCAAATACTACAAATCAGGGCAGACTTTCAGCAATCCGGTTGTTAAAGCATTTACCAGCATACTACAGGTATATATTTTTTATGATGCTTTGGACATATTTTACGTTATCGATTTCATTTTTGTACCATATTCTCCTCTTTTCTAATATTCAATAACATATCTGCATGTCTCTTATTTTCACTGAATAACAAAATCTCCAAAAAGGAAGGGTGACTGCGGTGTCCATCTCTGTTAGTGGAGGCATCACCTGTAGCTTCATGGTTTCTCAAACAGAACCAAGGCAAGGGAGAGCCGGCCATGAGTCCCCTGCCCTGAGTGCGGGGCTGCGTGAGGGGGTCCACCAGGGCCCTCCCAGGGAGAGGCGTGGGAGGAACTGTTCACTGATCATCTTAATTTTTACGCTGATTTTGGCTTGGTTTGGGCCAGTGTTTCTCAGTTACTTCGTGAGAATCACCTGGGAAATTCTCACTCCATAGGCGTGGGCTTAAGGCCCTGGAATCTGAATTTTAGAAAGGGGGAGGGGAGTGTTCCTGGGAAAATACCCACAAAGTGATAAAAGCATTCTCTGAATTCTAATCTCTGCTCTGCCACCTTCTGTCCATATGACCTTGGGCAAGTCACCTAAACTCACAGAGCCTCCATTTCTTTATTATATGAGGGGGAAACAGAAGCCACCTAGTTCTCATTTTACTTTTGTAATATTACAAGCTGTCTACAACCTGGTAGACAGACCTGGTAGGTCTGACATAATGAGAAAAGGTAAATCTACCGTTATGTATGTTTATGTTATACTGAAATTTTTTGAAAAAAAAAACATAGTAAACTATCTTTTACTAGGGGGTCATTACCACTAATAACACTGAAAGTGACTGTAATCAGCTCTGTTTTACAATCGAGGAATTTGAAATTTAGAGCCACTGAGTGACTTGTTCAACATTGTTCAGATCATAAGGTACAGAGCCAGAATTCTAACCCAGAATGATGGCCTTCAAAACAATGTAGCTACTTGATGGTTACCTTCTAGGACTTAGGCATTTCTAAGGATCAGCGGGGTCCAGGGATTGTCGTAGGTGCTGGACACACAACCCCGTGGCCCATCTGCTAGGTTGTCCCTGAGGCCATGGGCCAGCCCTCCTGCTTCAGCGGCTCTCAGAGCCCACCTCCCTGCCTGCAGGAAACCACCACCCAGAAAGCCCATTTGGCTCCCCCAGCTTCCCGTCACACTCAAGATTCCTAGAGCACAGTCTGTGTCCTCTTAGCTCCCATTCATTAAGGATGGGGACTCCCCAGAGGAGACATTTTGTAAAAGAGAGATAAACAGAAAGAAAATGAAATATACCCCCAATCCCGAAACTCAGATCAGAGTTAACTACTGCTACTATTGTAGTGGACCTCATTCTGATTTTCTTTCGAGTGCACAGAAATTCAGATTTTGTTGCTTTTATCTTTGGGAACTGCCTCTAAAATTAACTTTGCAGGGACGGATGTGGCTCAAATGGTTGGGCGTCCGTCTCCCATATGGAGGGACCCGGGTTCGATACCCGGGACCTCCCAGTAAAAAAAAAAAAAAAAAAGACCAACCCATAAAATTAACTTTGCAAGTGAGAAGAAAAGAATAACATTGGCAGCATTTTAGAGACAATTTGCTTGCTCATGCATTCAACAAATATGTGTGAGAGTCTGTTACCTACCAGTCACTCTTTTTCGGGGCTGGGGAAATAGCAGCAGACAGATTCCCCATGGCCTTCACAAACCAGTGGCTTCCTGGGGGAGAGACACCACACCGTGAGCACACACCGGTGAAGAGAAGCAGGTGAAGGAGGTGAATGAATGGGGTGTGAAGAGGCCTTACTTAAACTATAATGTAAACTGTAGTTCAGTGTTAGTAGCAATGCTTCAATATGTGTTCATCAGTTGTAAAAAATGTACCACACTAATGAAGGATGTTGTTAATGTGGGAAAGTGTTGGAGAGGGAGCGAGTAGGCCATATGGGAATCCCTTTTATTTTTTACGTAACATTTATGTAATCTAAACCTTCTTTAAAAATTAAAAAAAAAGTTAAAAAAACAAACAAACCCTCCTGCGAATGTGCCTGCAGATAAAGATGGTTGTTAGACAATAGCGAGTCAAAGTCCCTGGGCACGGGGATCTGCTTGTCCTTAAATCCACACTGTGATTTTGTTATTAATTGATCTTAGAGGTGACTTAATCCAACAGCTTCACTTGCTAAATGATGAAACTAGGCTCATGCTGCTAGTCCCTAATAAAACCAGGCCAGGGGCCAGCTTTTTGACTCACAAATCCCAATTATTGCTGTGGGGCATGCAGCCCCGTTTAGAGGGGAGTGATATAAAGAATGCTGCTCCATCATCAAATATAGTCAGTTACATAGGATTCCCATTTCCCCCCCCTGCGGGAAATCTGGGATAAAAGGAAGAACATGGAGTTTAGTGTTAGGCAACCTCCATAAGCCAATTTTTCCCCCTTTCACTTGCCAGTGATGTGGAAAAGCTTCTTAATCCTCCTGTAGTTTCCTTATTAATAAACTCAGGATGCTTAGAAAATATAGTTATTATTAAAATGTTTAAATGCAGGAACCAGTAAGTGAGAGATTATAGGGAAAAAATAGTATATAGAGAGTGAAAATTTTTAACCTCTTACATGCAGGGGAAACAGTAAAGCTTGTTGGTTGGGTTTTTTTTTTTCCTTTTGCATAGAACTCCAATTAGTAACAGAAACCCTGGCCAGTGAGTGCGTAGAGAAACATGGGTAACCAATTTAGTGGGTCGAGGATATATCACTGTGGTTTTTCTTTTCAAAAGGTGGAACCTTCCGGTTTTCTTTAGTGCTTCTTTTATTTCACTTTATTTATTGCATCACAAGCTACGTGGGGGTGGTTTCACTTTTACCACGTGAACTGGATTATCCCACTGCAAATCTCCCTCGGGTTCTTGGAAAAATATCTGAAACTGATAAGAAACAGGGCATTTTTAAGGAAATACCCAATAAAGAGTCTGTGGAATGTTTGACATTGTTAGCGGAGGATTCAGAGAGATCTTAACTGTCTCTCATAAAGGTGAGTTTAAAGGTCAGCTTCTATGTCTCAGGAACCCACATGGAGGCTGATGGTTTAGGACAAGCCTAATTTCTAATGTCTTACGGGGACAGATGTGGCTCAATTGGTAGGGCGTCTGTCTCCCATATGGAGGGACCCGAGTTCGATCCCGGGACCTCCCGGTTAAAAAAAAAAAAAAAAAAAGCTCTAATGTCTTAGAGCCTTTGGCACTGAAGCTCCACGGGCAGGTTTCCCTTCTTCTCCTGAGGGGAAGCCATTTGACCCAGAAAACGTGCAATCCCATCTGAGAAGTGGGGCCAGACTTCCTCCTCGCTGCCGGTTCCCTCCCAGCTCGTGGCTGGCCTCTTCCGCCTTGCAATCCCCTGGCAGGCATTTCTGCCCACAAGAGGACAGCCTCACTGCAGCCTTGGCAACAGGAGCCTTTCACAAGGCATGGATGGAAGAGCCAAGTTATGGATGGCTCAGAGAGGCAGGAAGGGGACAGGAGCCTGGGAAGGAAGAAACGTGGTCAAGCAGCTTCTCTTCCCTCTTGCTTCCGAAAAGGATCTTTGATGTCCAGCTCCCTCTCTTCCATCTTTCCTTCCTCTCTTCTTTTTTAAAACAAGAAGACATGAGTTAGTATTAAATACGGCAAGAATATAAATGTGTGATTCTGTAATGGTAACTAGACATCTAGTTCCTGTACTTGTTGGGGTCTAAGTCCATAGAACTCAATATTAAACACGGGATCGCAATTAAGAAAACATAAATGAATGGACAAAACTCTGAAATCCAAGTAAAAAGTTGACATGTAAACAAACAGCAAAAAAAGTATTCTCTCATTCTCCGTGGAGGAAAGCAACGATGGGATCAGAGGTTTTTCATGCAGTAAAACGGCCTCTTCAGAAAAGTGATGTAGCATTCCAGGATCACACAGGCAGGTAGTGATGGGCTTGGCAGAGCTTCTCAAGCTTTAGCACATGGAGGCGTTTGTTAAAAAAAAAAAAAAAGCCCACCCCTGGGGACACTAAGGATGTCTGGGTTGGAGCCCAGACATCTGTATTTTAGTAAGCTTGCCAGAAGCTTCTGATGCAGGATTCGGGCCCTGGACCAACGTGAGAAAGCCTAGTCTTCCAAAAAGAGAAAGAAAATTTAGTGTGGAATATACAAAGCTAAACTTCAAGAACATTGGCGCCCTGTTCCGAGAGCTGACGCTCACATTTTAAAACACTTGCTTATGGGCACTTTAAGTCTAAGTGATTCTTCATGTCCTCAAAAGAGCAGAAATTATTTAGAAAAGAATGACAAGGCTAAGAGAAAACAATTGTCAATGCTACCTACTTGTTTTCCTCGAAGGTCAGGTAAGGAGCTATAAAATGCTTTCAGCAAAGACCACCCTTCAGCTCAGAGCTCTGTTTAATTCACTCAATAGAAAAGGTCCTTTTGGTCCTAATAGAAATGCTTCCCATTTATTTGAGGCCTGTCCAGAAGTCCACTGTGCACTCTGAGGTGCCTGGATTACTCTTTCTTTAAGGGTCTTTTGTACTGTTCGTTTCTTTTAAATACTGTTAATAAATTACATTTCCTTCTTTCTCTATATATATTTATGTATATATATACACATACACACATTTATATAAATAAAATTAAATACCATGGTTCTATAAATATTGAAGTGAATATTTCTATCCAACATTTTACCAGTTCATCATGAGCATTTCACGTCATGCAATGATTTGTGATTTTTTGTGGCCATGTGTTCATCTTCAACATGATACTACTTAGGGTGTCAGCCACCCCAGCCCCAGGACTGACAGTCTCACATCCCAGGAAACCCCTTAGTCCTGGTCAAATGGATTGTTGGTCACCCTACCTACTCTAGTTCAGTTGTGTCATCTAATAAGGAGAAGGTCCTGAGTGTCAACTGTGCTAATGAATGACACATGTGACACCTTTCCTTACAGCCTTTTTGACCCGGACAAATTACTCCACCTCTCTGTGGCTCCATTTCCTCACCTATAGAAAGGGATAGTAATAGCTTATTTTATCAATTTTAAGATGAACTTTTTTTTTTTCACATTTAAAACTCTCTGAAATTGGCACGCATCTCACCATGGACAACGAAGAAGCATATGTCCTAGGTTAACTGGCAACATTCTTTTTAGTGTGCATAGAGTAATGGGTGTCTAAGAATGACGATGCCTTAGACCAGATGAAATATGGACCTTGGTTTCATGGGGTTAACTGAGTTAAACAACATAAAATACTTTGAACAGGGACTGGCTAATATTGATCACTTAATAACAGAAGCTATTTGTATTCTAATTTGTAGATAGATTATCAATTATTTCTCTAGTCTCTTGTTGGGTCTTTAGATTACTTCCAATTTCCCTTGGGGTCGGATGTGGCTCAACTGGTTGGGCGTCCGTCTCCCATATGGAGGGACCCGGGTTCGATCCCCAGGACCTCCCGGTAAAAAAAACAAAAAACAAAAAAAACAATTTCCCTGCTATTCTACGCTGCACTAAATATCCTTGTTTGTAGACCTTTATGTGTATCCCTAATTATGACAGATTTCTAGAAGCAGAATGGGTAGGTCAAAAGCATTAAAGTTTTTAAGGGCTGGGCGAGCAATCATAGTGAACAGAAAGGCAATCAAACCTGGTTGGAATCACCATTACCCTGTGGTCTTGGTCATTTTACTGAACCTTTCTTCATCTCAGTTTTTTGCATCTATAAAACATGGATATTAACATTCACAGGCATATTGTGAGATTTAGATAAGATGATGCAATTAGACACAATGTAACGCTGGCACGCAAGAGTTCTAAATAAATGTAAGCTATTTTTCCGGGATGCGGAGACACCAGCGGCACTGCGAGGCTTCATCCTAGCTTTGGACGGTGTGCATCCGACCGTGCAAACCATCAGTTTGCAACAGTGACACTGTGTGGCCATAAGAGAAACAGCAGCAGCAGAAAATAGGTGTGTCTGTGTTGTCAGAAATGATCAGATTCATCAGTTCTTCCTCCTGTCCACTCAGATGGCAGAAGGCCCTGCCTGGGTTCTTGAACAGTCAGAGAGAGAAGGGCCTCAGGAAAGAGGCAATGGGCCCTGCTGGCCTGCAGTTGAGGGCCTGCTCTAAATGATAAAGGAGCTCTCCTTCACAGCTCAGGCTGGTGGAGTAGCTAATCCTCATTTTTACAGAAACAGCACAGGAACAGTTTCTCTCTCTGCATGATATCACCGTAAGAAATCACCTTGCCAACTTTCTTTGTCATCCCAGAAAACCCTAAGACTGGGTTTTAGTGGATAGTTGGGATTAGCTTGAACTACTGGGGAAGCTAGGAAACCCAGAGTTTAGAAGAGCAACCAGAAGTGACTACAAAAGGATTACGTGGTATACATTTATAGCTGGCTCATCAAGTGATGAACATATGTATTTCACAAGTTTTATTTTGGAGAACATTATGTAGCTTGTAATTCCATTGTTTGTACAATCTATTCATCAAGATAAAGTAAAAGAAAAACATGATTTCAACATAAAACTTTTAATTTCTTCAGTATATGAATATTGAGAACCATAGAGTTGCAAGTGACAACAGTTGAGGAATTACTATTGGTAGCAAAACGCCATAAAAACCTAAAAATATAGGTGAATTTTGGGAATGAATTATATAATTATAAAGCTTTATATAATTTTAAAATGCACTTTGGATATTCTTAAGAATTTATATAATAACTTGGTTTACAAAATTTTATGGTCGTTTTAAAGTATTTAAAGGTATTTAGGTTTTCTCTCTATCTGTACATGGCCCAAAATTTAAAAGATACAAAAGGTTGACAATGAAGACTAAGTCTCCCTGCCTCCCTGCCTCCCCTAATCAATAGATACTCAGTCTGTCTCCTCTGTAGCAAACTGTATATCCAAAGACTTTAGACATTTTAAATTAAGATGCAGTTTAGATCTTTAAAATAAAACTTAGAATTAACATACAGGGACATGTTTAGAAATCCAAAAGGTACAAAAAGTCTAGAGTAAATTATTCCATTCCCACGCTTGTCTTCCAGCCACCCAGTTCTGTCTTCAAAGTCAACCAAGGTTACCAGTTTTTTGTTTATCTTTCCAGAAGTAGCATGTACATATACAAGTGTGTGTGTATTTGTGTGTACACAGTATCCTATTCCTTCTTGTGTTTAACCTAACAATTTTAACAGTGTATCTTGAAAATAATTGTAGGTCAGTAAATAGCGAGCCTCCACGTTCATTTAGGTTATTTATTATCTCTTGCTATAATAAGTCTTCTGCAAGATCTATCAAGTTTATCTACAGGATAAATTTCTAGAAGTGAAATTGCTGAATAAAAAACTATATGCATTTGTAATTCTGGTAAGTATTGCCAAACTGAGGGACTTTTTAAAGGTTGTTCTTCAAGTAGTTCAAAGAAACTCAGAGTTTATATAAAAGTAAACTTCAATTTATCTTAATTCCTAATTGCTATATTAATAAAATCTTTAAGTTTTTAAAATTATGTAAAATTATAATAAAGAGTTAAAGAAGCAAATGAAAGAAAATGATTATCAGACCAAGTTGAAATGAAATGCAGTAGATAAGGCAGTGTTAAGGTTAGGAATCTATGCCTTATGCCAGCACAAGTATTTTTAATTTTTGTCTACAAATTTGATGTACTGTAAATCTGCTATGTTCTTATTGCTGGAGAGACAGGGAACTCTAACATCGAATTGCTCACAATTTTAGTGTGTATTTGTGTGTTTGTGTATACATGTATTTAACCTACAATTATGATTTACTCACTCATTCTCATGTCCATCACTCTCACCTCCACTCCACCACACCTTCTTGGTAATCATCTGCTTTATACTTCTTTTCCTTATACCATTTATCACTAGACTGAAATTATCTACTGAACCCTCTGTTTTTTCCTGGAGCATAGGAACTCCTTGAGGGTAGAAACATTATTTACTTTTTACATGAACCTTCCCTAACCTTATAGTTCCTGGCACATAATATTAACTGAATATGTGTTTATTGAATTCTAAGTCCTTGTGATCTGACTAAAGGGAGGATTCTGGTGTCTGTTTCCTGCAGTTTTAGCAGACAAGAAAGAGAAAAGCAAGCTGTTGAATTTCTTTCCTAATGACACAGAGTAAGTTACTGGTGGAGCACCAGGACTGGAATCCAGACCTCCTGGTGCCCAGGCCAGTGCTCCGGATGCTATCCCTTGATGCTTTTGCCTGATCTTTAGTTTCTATTTAGGGACTGCCCATTCTGTGCAGTGCACTAGGCTAAGCACTGGGGAAGAGCGCTATGGAATTTGCTTCTTGGACTTGAGCAATGGATTAATTGCTCATTATATATTATATAAATAAATTGATGTAAATATATATTTCCGTTTACCTGATATATAAGTTAACCTTTCTACATTTATTAGTCTAAAGCAAGTGAAAGATGTTCATGAGTTTCCTGGCTAGTGTGAAATAAAAGGCTATGAAAATTCACCTGTCTCATTCATTAATGACAGTTGACACTCAGGACACTCTCCTTATTAGATGACATAACTAACTGGAAGGCAACAGAAACTTTCAGTTTGACTTTTTACCAAACACTCAGATATTTGATAAAGGAACCTTAAGAGCTGTGTGCCTCAGAGTCAAGAAGAGAAAGGGAGATGAGAATCATGGCCTGTGGTAGAGTGAATTATGTACCCCCTCAAAGGAAATTTCTGTGGGTGTGAACCTATTGTAAATAGGACTTATGAAAATGTTACTTTTAGTTAAGGTGTGGCCCAAGTAAAACAGGGTGGACCTTAATCTGTATCACTGGAGTCCTTTATAAGCAGAAGAAATTCAGACACAGTCAGAGAAAGCCACAGCAGTCGAAAGTCAGCAGAAGCCGGAAGAACAGAGAGGAGAGAGAAAAGCAGTGGCAGGTAATGGAGGCAGAGGTGCGAGCCAAGGAACCCCAAGGATTCTGGTGAGCCTGCGCCAGAACGCGGAAGACTTTGGGGGAAAACGTGGTCTTGCTGACACCCTAATTTTAGATTTCTAGCCTTCTAAACCATGAGCCAATACATTCCTTTCATTTCAGCCAGCCCATTGCGAGGTGTTTGTCATAGCAGCTGTGGCAAACTCAGATGTGGGTTGTCAGTTTTACCTGGAGACACGTTGAGGGGAAAAGTAAAGCAAATTCAACTGTTTAGTGGGTAAAAGTATTATTTTTTTTAGAGAAAGGAATATTTAAATATTGTGAGAAGGGCAAAATTTCCATGATTTTAAGGATAAAGGACACAATTTTGGAAATCGTAAGATGGTGATCGCCCAGGCCTTTCACAAGTCCCAGATTACATGCTGTTTTCCTCCAGCAGTACTATTGGCTCTGTCTCCTCTGCGTGCCGAGTTGTACTTAGCTGGTGTATTGAGCTTTGAACAGGAAAGTCTTTCTTAACTCGACCAGTGAACTGGGCTCTGAAAGGCCTTTAGTCAGGTGACCAGATCATTCATCATCCATATTGGAACACGTGTGAGAGTGACAGTGGGTGCTATTAATAATACATGGGGGCCCCCTGAAACTATGGTCCCTGGAACCTTAAATCACACATGCTCACATTTTGTCTCAAGACTAGCTTAACTTTCAATGAGTATTTTCAGTAACCCATGAAATATAAACACAATTCAAGAATTTACTAATTATTTTCTATTGGCTTTCCAATCTACCTATGATTTCCCCCCTTTTTAATGATTAAAGGAGTCTCTGCTTGTTCTTTTTTTTTTTTTTTTTTTAAAGTGAATAAGTACATAAGGTATAAAATCCCTCATTTCTATGCACCTCAGTCCTATTTTCCTCTCCAGGGGCAGGCAGTACTGACAGCTGGAAATAATCCTTCCAGACAATTCCAATGCATAGACAAACAGTGGCTCACCACTCTGGAGCTTTATTTCAGAGGTTCTTCCCAAAGGAAGATGAGTATATTGGCTTAGGGTAGTGTCATACTACTCTAATAATTATGTTAATTATGGTCTGATGTCAAAATAATATTTACAATATTAATTAATATAAGTATAGGGCAGGTAAGCTTTCACCTCAAAAATCAAGTCTCTCAAATGTATCAAATTCCTAGAAGTGGAAATGTTGAACAAAAGGCAAGGGTTTGCATTTTAAATTTACATGGATTTGAGTTGACTTTCTCTTGCTTCACATTAAAAATGCCTCCCAGTAAAGTAATTCTTTCACCCATCTTCAGGAAATCATCACAAGTGAGCACTTGGACCCAAACTTTAATTTTTAAACCACAACTTAGTTGCCTATACTACATACAAAGATGGCCTCCTCTCTCCAAGTAGGTCCAGGAGAGCCTCATGATGTCTGGCCACCAGACAGAATTTCCCAGGGTGAGTACTTTGCTATTATGATTTATTCTAATTCATTCATTTAACAAATATACTACCCACTCAATCTCTCTCCATGTAATCCATACTCCTATGACCACCCCTCCATTTGGGAACTTGACTCCATCCTCTCTCAAGACCTCATGGACATAGCTGATCAAATTTCTCTTCTCTCTCCAATAGCATGTTGTTCCTCCAGCTACCGCTCATCTCTCTACTCACCTTTATAGTAAAACTCCTCAAAATTATTTTCTAAACTCTGTTTTTAATTACTTTCTTCCCATTTGCTCTTGAACCCATTCAAGTTAATCACTCCATTAAAACTGCCCTTTTCAAGAACATGATTGGCTGCACATTTCTTGCCTCATCTTTCTTCATAGCACTTCATACTACCTCTGACATAATATATATTTTACTTGTATTTATTTATTGAACGTCTCTCTCCAGTAGCAAATAAGCTCCATAACAGCAGGGTGTTCTTTTTCATTTTGTATCCCCAGCATCTAGAATAGTGGCCATAGTGATAGGTCAAATATTTGTTCAGTCAATAAATAAATGAATCTGTTTGAGATTATATTCTAGTTGAGGGAAGACAGACAATAAGCAAAATAAACATGTAAATACAGGTAGAGTGTGAGATGGTGGAGAAAGGGCAGGCTAGGGGAAAATGGAATATCCTACCATGGTTGGGAGGAGGGGATGGATTACTCTTTTATAAGACAATCAGAAAATGCTTCTATAATAAGGCAACTTTGAACAAAGACCTGAAGACAGTGAAGAAATTAGCCACGTGATGGAAAAGTGGTCCAGGAAGAGAGCACAGTAAGTGCTAGTGTCCTGCAGTGGAAGTTTGTGTGGGTGTCTGAGGAACATCCAAGAGATTAGTGTGGAAGGAGTAGGTGAGGCAGAGAGTAACAGGAAATGTGTTGAGAGAGGCAGTGGAAGGCCTGACCACATGAGGTCTTCTAAGATTTTTAGTTTTTACTCTGGAGTGGAAAAGAAGCTCCTGGAGGGTTTTGAGCAGAGTTTTTTTTTTTTAATCCCAACACTCTAGCCACTGTGCTGAGAATAGACTGCAGGAAGAAGGATGGAAAGAGGCAAACCAGTTAAGAGGTTAAAGCAAAATTATGGGCAACTGAATTCAGCAACATGTGAAAAGGATTTTACACCATGAGCAAGTGGGATTTATCCTAGGAATTCAAGGTGGTTGAGCATCCTTAAATCAATTAATGTAATGTACCATAGTAAACGATTAAAGGACAAAAACATATGATCATCTCAATAGATATAGAAAAAGCATTTGACAAAATTCAACATACTTTCATGATATGAACTCTCAAGAAACCAGGAAGAGAAGGGTACTTCTACTTGATAAATGGAATCCATGAAAAATTTACAACTCACATTATACTTATGATGAAAGTCTGAATGTTTCCCCCATAAGATCAGAAATGAGACAAGTATATCCACTCTCACCGCTTCTATTCAACCTTGTACTGGAGGCCCTTGCCAGGGCAATTAGGCAGGAAAAAGAAATAAAAGACATTCAGATTAGAAAGGAAGAAGTAAAATTATTCTATGTTATATATAGAAAATCCTAAGGAATCACCACAAAACTATTAGAACTAATAAACAAGTTCAGCAGGTTTGCAGGATTCAAGATCAATATGCAAAAATGTCAAGTGTATTTCTATGCACTGGCAATGAACAATCTAAAAATGAAATCAAGAAAGCAAATCTACTTACAGTGCATCACAAAGAATAAAACACTGAGGAATAAACTTAGCAAAAGAAGTACAAGACTTGTACACTAAAACTGAAAAACACTGTGAAAGAAAATTAAAGGAGACCTAAATAAATGGAAAGGCATCCCATGTTCATGTATCAGAGCACTTAATATTGTTGAGATGACAGTACTCCCCCAATTAGTCTACAGATTCAGTGCAATCTGTATCAAAATCCCAGCTGATTTTTTTAAACAGAAATTGACAAGTTGATCCTAAAATTCATATGAAAATTCAAGGTACTCAGAAGAGCCAAAACAATATCCAAAAAGAACAAAATTGGAAGAATCACACTTCCTGATTTCAAAACTTATTACAATGCTACAGCAATCAAGACAGTGTGGTAATGACATAAGAATATAAATTAAAGGAATAGAATAGAGAGTCCAGTGATAAACCCTTGGTTTCAGTTGATTTCTAATAATGATGCCAAGACCATTCTATGGGAAAAGAATAGTCTTTTCAACAAATGGCACTGGAACAACTGGATATCAACATGCAAAGCAATGAAATTGGACCTCTACCTCACATCATACACAAAAAATAACTATAAACCTAAATTTAAGAGCTAAAATCATAAAACTCTTAGAAGAAAATCTATAAGTAAATTTCTGTGACCTTGGGTTAGGTAATAGATTCTTAGATATGACACCAAAAGTATAAGTGACAAAAGAGAAAATAGATAAATTGGACTATATCACATTAAAAACTTTTGAGCTGTAGATAATACCATCAAGAAAGTGAAAGGCAATGCAACAAATGGGAAAAATATTTGCAAATCATATATCTGCCATAAAAAGCACATATCATATATAAAGAGCTCTTATAACCCAATAATAAAAGTCAAATAACCCAACTAAATAATGGTAAAATATTTGAATGAGCATTTCTCCAAAGAAGATATACAAATATTCAAAAAACACACGAATAGATGCTCAACATTTTTAGTCATCAGATAAATGTAAATTAAAGCCACAATGAGATACCACTTGGCACCCACTAGGACGGCTATAATAAAAAAGGTGGACAATAACAAGTGTTGACAAGGATGTGGAGAAGTTGTAACACTCAGACATTGCTGGTAGGCTATAAAATATTGCAGCCACTTTGGAAAACAGTTTGGCAGTTCCTCAAAATGTTAGACATAGAGTTACCCATATGGCCCATCGATTGCATTCCTAGGTATAAACCCAAGAGCAATGAAAACATATGTCCACACAAAAACTTGTACACAAATGTTCATAGCAGATTTATTCATAATAGCCAAAAAGTGGAAACAACTCAAATGTCTGTCAAGTGATGCATGGATAAATAAATGTGATATATCCATACAAAGGCAATACAAAGGAATGAAATCTGTACATGTTACAACATAGATGAACGTTGAAAATATTATGCTAAGAGAAAGAAGCCAGACACAGAAGACCACATATTGTATGATTCCATTTATATGTAATGTCCAAAATAGGCAAATCTATAGAGACAGAAAGTGTATTAGTGGTTGCCTAGGGCTGGGCTTGGGGGAGGGGAGGTCGGTTGCAGGGACAGTTAGGAGGGAATAAGGAGTGAGTACTAATGGGTACAGGTTTTTTTTTTTCGGAGGGATGAAAATGTTCTAAAATTATATTGTGGTGATGGTTGCACAGCCCTATGAATGTACTAAAAACATTGAACTCTACATTTAAATGGGTGAATTGTGTGGTATGGGAATTATATCTCAATAAAGATATTTTTAAAAATCCTTAAGACATATAGGTGAGGGAGACCATGGTGGCTTATACCAGTGGTAGCAAGGCTGTGGCAGGAAGTGGTCCAATTCTGAATAAAAATTGAAAATAAAGCCATGGATTTGCTGGTGAGTTAGATTCAGAGTATAAGAAGAGAAAGCTTGAGCTGCTGGAAAGGAGTTATTGTTTGATTAAGGATAGGGAAGAATACTGGAGGACAAATTTCAGGTGTTCTGTCTTAGATGTGTGACATTTGAGGTGAATGGAGACTTTATGTAGACATTTGGTATATGTCTGGATTTCAGAAAGAATTTTGACTGGAGATATAGATTTGGGAGTGGTCAGTATATAGATGGTATTTTAAGCCAGAAACAGAGAAAAACACCCAACGCATGAGTGTAGAAGGTAAAGAATAGATGGAGTTAAGTTCATACAGGAAGCAGTATGGAATAAAGGTTAAAAGCAGACATTCTGGAACCAGGCAACCTAGATGCAACTCTCATCTAGGCCCCTAACTGGCTGAGTAACTTTAGGAAAGTTACTTAACTTCTCTTTGCCTCAGTTTACCCATAAGTAAAATGGAGATAGTAATAGTTCCTACTTCACAAAGTTGTTGTAAGGATTAAATGAGTCAATATGTGCAAATCACTTAAAACAATACCCGGCAAAAGAAAGTGTTATGTTCTTAATTATACTCTAAGTTATCTCAGAAGCCACTGGACAAATGCCTCTCCCATTCACTTATTATTGTAAACGATATGACACAAACACTCTGAAGTTATCTAGTTATCTTTTTTTGGAATAATTTTAAGTACATTGTATTAAATGCATTTTAGAATTTTTAAAAGGTCCTCTAGTGCCTTTTATGGAGAACAAAACAATAGCATCGCAAGTCAGACTTGATGAGTCACTGAACTTCTGAGCCTCATTCAGATCCTCTTCTGTAAAATGAGAATAAAATGCGATATGTAAGTTAAACTTTATAAAATGGGAGTTCGACTACTTACCTCGCGGGAAAACAGTACTGTGAGAATTGAATGTGCCATTGTACGAACTTAAATTCAGGCCATGTTATTTTTTGTGTCAAGGTAAGGTCTAGACTTGGACTCCTACTTCAGTGCTCCTTCTTAACGACCTAGTTCTGTGGAGATAATCTCATCCACTTTAAGTGAGGTGTGATACTCATTCCTTTGGAGTCTTCATATGGGCAACTGTGAGAGAATGGGGGGAAAGCATGTTGGAAAACACAGGCATTTTCATTCTAGTCTCGAACCCATTTCTTCCTCGCAGAGGAATTTGACCCTTTAGGCTCGCCATCCTCTTCGTCTCAGAGCGCATGCGTGAAACCCAGGTGACCTTTCGTCTTCACGCTTCCGCTGGTGTGATAATGGCGGCTCGCGGCACGGGGCTCTGGGCCTGTTTGCCCTTAGGTGCTCAGGCTAGAGGTCGGGTCCAACGTCCTATCTACAGTCTTCTCAGCTACTCTGGGAGTGTGTCCGCAGACTTCGAGCAAGAAAAGCAGCCTTCAGGGAGCGTGGAGACAGGTAATGGTGCCGTGTTCTCGGTTTGCCCCGTAACTCCAGCCGTAGCCAGCGAGGGAAGGGGGACGAAACTGGGATAGTCCGCAAGCGCTCGGCCCGTGAAACAGCTGTGGACCATTGGCAAGGGGACGAGACTGGGTTCCGGTCGCCCCTGATCTCATTAGGGGGTCCTAAGGCCGCTGCCATTTTTGGCGGTGTGAGTGGGGTTTGTGTCGCTTCTTTATTCGGGCCACTCCTCTGCCACGGAAATGAAATTTTTTAAACTACCGTGAAATGCAATTTGCTAGCGTTTTACGATTTGGCGAAATCGTATTCCCATACGTCAGTCAGTTGCTTTTTCGTTCATAGGTGTATCTGATTTTGATACTCAAAAGATGTTGCTGAAGGCCGAGTATAGTGAAACTTGATGAATTATCAGGGTTCCTGCCTCCTTGTGCAATTTACTTCCCTTTACCTTACTCTTTGGCTATTTTGAGCAGAAATCAACTTGATAACATGTGTATCTACTGGAACAAGCTGTTGCCCCGCCTCCGTTCTAAATTTTTATACTTCTATAGTATTGGGAGGAAGCTTTACTAATTACCTTACCTTATGTTTGTTTAACTCTTCTGTGACCTAAGAGCTGTGTGTACATTATTTACAATTCTTACAACAATCTTGCAAGAAATGTATCACTGTTGCCATTTTACAGGTGTAGAAAGAGGTTCAAGTAACTTAAGTGACTTGCACAGGGTTACAAAGCTCAGTAATGTGGACCTGGAGTCAAGCTCCTGAGTAAAATGTGTTGACTTCTGCCATTTCTCGGAAGTAGGTTTAAGAAGTGAATTTATTTCTGGGGAACAGTTGTAAAGAGAAGAAAGAAATAAAATATTTCCCCCCAAAAGAAATGATAGGATCGCTCTTTTCATCAGACCATATAAAAGATTTATATTGAGAAAGAGTGAGGGATGCTATTTCATATGACATTTACGTGATATCGATTGCATTATATTTAATAGCTGCTGCTTCTGTTAAATACTCTAACCCTGAAAATTTGAGTAATGATTCTTTCAAAGAAGTTATTATAATCTAATATTTGTGTAGTGGTTTAAACTTGAGAATGTTTTAATATGCTCTTTGGGACATAAAACAATCCGTGTAGTAGGTATGGAAATAATTACTGTTACTCCATTTCATGGATGAGGAAACAGGCTAGTTCAAGCTTACTCAGCTATTCAGTGACAAAATAAGAATAAAACCCAGGTCTTCTGATTCCATGCATCACTTACTACAGGTTTCCCTGCCCCCGCCTTCTTGAGGAAATGCTTCATTTTCAATCATTAGGGTAGTATCACTGGGGCCTGTTGTGGGTCAGTAACGAAATCCTCATTTGCATTTATTTTCCATTTTCAAAAAGGTAAGAAGAGGGTAATTATACTTTAGTATACCTAAGTGAATACTTAGAAGCCTAAAATTTTATAATTAGAAGGAATTTGAGAAGTATCCAATTCAATTTTTTACTCATTGCCAAAACATTCCTAGTAACATTTTCTTGTAAGAAGGAACACACTATCTCATATTGGAATAGTGAAATATCTCAGCGTGTTCATTTGTGGTGAGGTGCTAATGGTTGGGAAATGTTTATAATGAGCTAAAATCTCCTTATTTCCTGTTTTCATCTGTTGCCATAGTTTTCATGTGAGGATCCTTTAGCTTGCTGTAGTAGAAAGAGCCCTGATTTCAGAATAAGAGCAAGTAGTGCACTGTTTAGAACTCTTTTGGATGCAGGTGACAGAAATTGAACTCCAGTTGGCTTAAGTGAAAAGGGAGAATGTAAGGGACCATGTAACCAAACTCTAGAAAGACAAAATACAGCTACTTTAGAGTCAGGTGAGAGATGTGCTTAATGTAAATAATTGTTGCTGTCCTTAGCTATAGTTTGGTGACCACATTATCTCAGATTCCTGCATGTGAGGTGGTGGGGAGGGTGGTGGTGGGCATGGACACCAGCACCTCGACGTGTACGTGCTTGCAGCATTCTCCAAAGGGAAGAAGAAAATTCCAGGGAAGAGCTTTTAATTGATCATATGCTCACATTTTGGACCCTTTGGATATCAGGTTCAAAATAATCTGATAATCCTGACTATCTAATGGGGTTGGGGTCAGTGTGATGAATGATATCCTATAAGCAAGGCTATGTTGTTGCCAGAACAAGCGGGGTGGGTAGACGCCAGGCTACAGGAGGCTTCCCAGCTTATTAGGTGTTTCACCTTGTACAATTTTCTCTTTTGTAAAATAGTGATGACACCTGGCCTATCTTAAAAGGTTGTGAGGGTCAGGAGAGAGTGCACATGTCAAGATGCTTGGAAAACTGTCAAGTGCTGCACAGGTTATGTTTGAAGATAGCTCTCATGTTCTCCTTAGTTTTCCAGACTGTAAATGCTGGCTTTATCTGTAGTGATTATGTTTCATAATTTCCAGCCTCTTCAGCACTGTCACTTCAGATGCTCTCTGGTTCGTTAGTATCCTTCATGCCCCCTTTGTCCAGAACGAGGACACTCTGTCTGTGGTCTGGCCGGTAAATAGTAAAGAATCCAGGAATTTGGATTTTTAAAAATATTTATTTTAATGAAGCCTGAAATTATATATATGCATTCTTTCCCTACTCTCACCCTAGATGTTAAGACATTCCTTTGACTCATTTTGAACTTTGTCAAACGCAACTCGTAGGCTTTTTTCATATGAACTGCTGTCACATTCATGTCTTTTTTTTTTCCTTAAATACAGGACAGTATTTAGTCTTATTTTTTTGTGTTAATTTATGCCTACCTGTAGTCAGCCAAAAGGGTGCTGATGCAAAATACCAGAAATCTGTTGGCTTTTATAAAGGGTATTTATTTGGGGTAGAAGCTTACAGTTACCAGGCCATAAAGCCAAATTACTTCCCTCACCAAATTCTCTAGCCATGTGTTGGAGCAAGATGACTGCTGATGTTCAGCTTTCCTCTTCCTCTTAAGGCTTTGTGGTCCCAGCTTCTTTCAGTATAAGCTGTAGGCTAGGATAAGTCTCCTCTCTCCCGGGGCTTGATTCTCTCTGGGCTCAGCTGCTCTGTTCGCTCTACAAGGCCAGCTGTGAACTATTAGGCTAATGGCTTGTCTGTCTTCCCAGGGCTCCAATATCAAAACTCCAACCTCCCTTCTCTGTGGTGCAGTTTCTCCTACTAATGTGGCCCAATCAAAGCCTCAATCATTATTTAATCAAACAGTAGTGAAACCTCTGAATCCAATATAATAAAAATATGCCCAGAGGAATAAACCACTTTACAAACATAATCCAATATCTAGTTTTGGAATTCATAACTAATAGCAAACTGCTACACTACTTTTATTATTTTGTCGAGACCAATGCAAATTTGCTAATATCTGTCATGAGATATTAGCACTTACTAGTCCTTCCTTTCAACTTTGTATCATTTATGTATTTGATAAGCCTTTTGTGAGGCAATAAACTTAAACTGCATTAACTTTTAGCCCCCTCCACTACTTTGTCACGTCTACGTCATTCTTACCTCCTGCTGTTCAAGGCCTTCCGACCCGGTCAGTGCTTTGGATCCCCCCCCCCCCCCCCAATCTTCTCAAGCATGTTACTCCATCTTTTATTAAACTTTTCTATCTCGGTCTCAAACTCCATCTCTACTCTTCCCCAGCAAGCCAACTCAGGAATATGTTTGTATCAACATGCAAAGATACTATATACAGATGACATAGCAATATTATTTATAATGGAGAAAAACAATAGATCACCTAAATGAGGGATTTTTAACCAGGGGTCCATGCCCTTGAATTGAAAAGTCAGAAAAACATTATTCTTGTGGGGACGTGTTGGTGCAGGTGTGATGTATTTACTAAATAATACACAGTATAGTGTGGACTTAATATTATTTTTATTTTGATGTAGTGTGTTCTGAGTGCAGTGGATGACTGCTTGCAAAAAGGTTGCAAAAGATGGCGGAGATGTTTTTATGATGCTGTGGGAAAACTCGAATTTCTAAATGTTTGCTGAAAATGACTGTTTAAACAGATACTGAACCGTGTTATCAGGTATTGAAATAATGGGAAAGTTGTAAAACATAATTTTGAATAATCCTAAAATTTAATTTAAAGACATGCCGATGTTGAGTGTTATAAAACTCTCTGCCACCACATTCTGAGAAGGGGTCCGTGGTTTTCACCTGACTGGCATAGAGGTCTGTGGAACAAAAAGGTTAAGAACCCCTGACCTAAATGTTTATCAGTAGGGATTAGCTAAATGATGGTAAATGTATGTACAAGAATACTTGCACAATTGTTAAAAGAAATGAGATATATAAACACATGGAAAGATGTTCCCAGTAGATTACATTTTTTTTTCATTAAAAATTTATTGATGTATATCATTCATACATGAACATACATAAACAATACATGTATAGTAAAAGTTGTGAACTTAAACGAGTAACATCATACAGGGCTCCCATACCTCATCCCACCACCGATATCTTTCATTGTTATGAAACATTTGTAACAAATTATTTTTTTTAAGCATGTTAGACACTAGAGTGTATAGTATGATTTCATTAATTTCAGTTGTGTGTCTATGGAGAGATACAACTATATATGTTTAAATATGCCTTTAGAATGTCTGGAAAGATAAGTACCAAATGTGATGGTTGGTTTTTATTAGGGGAAGAGTACTTGGAGAAGATTTATTTTGTCCTGTTTGACTTTATTTTTACATTAAGCAGTTGGATTTCTAGTCTAGACTCAGAGTAGAAACCAGTGAAGAACATGTAGGTGGTGGTCACAACTGTAATGTGGGTGAGGTGGTCCAGGCAGAGCTTAGAACATAAGAAGAGAAGGAAATAAGGGCCGTTTGGAATTAGGGCTGTCTGTGGACTGAAATCAGAGTGAATAAGAATATTCTCTGTCCTCACTATGGAAGACAGATATGGTAAATAAAGGTAACACATGAATTGCATTGTTTAATAGATGTTAAAAGTATGGTAGTTAAGAGGTGGGAGAGGTTAATTCTTCCTTAGAAGTCACAAGTCTTCACAGACCTGAGCAGGTTTTGGAGGAGCAAAGGGAGTTTGCCAGGGAGAAAATGAGAAGTTGGGCTTTCCAGCCAAGGAAAGAAGACACATATCATGGGAATGTGAGGGTATCTTTTGTGCAGAATACCCCAAGTGAAAAAGTGCAAAAGGAGGAAATGGTAGAATTTGACATTGAAGCAAGGAGGTAGGACCAGATGACTAACAACATTACACTCATGCAGAAAGTTTAGACTTGATCTTTTTGTTTTTTGTCTTCATCTTAAAAACAATTTATTGAAGTATATCACTCATGCATATATAAGTTAAAGTTATGAACTTACAAACCAAACATACGTAACATCATACAGAGCTCCCATACATCACCCCACCACAAATACTTTGCATTGCTGTGAAACATTTTTCACAAATTATGAAAGAACACCGTCAAAGTATTACTGCTAACTCTACTCCATATCTTACATTTGGTGTGTTTTTACCCCAACCCACCCTATTATTATTATTTTTGTTCATAAGATATAATTTAACAAAACTCTACAATCATTGGCAATTGGTATAATCACCAAGTTGTGCATTCATCACACCAGTCAATATTATAGCATTTTCATTACTTTAAAAAAAAAAAAACCAAAAAACACTATCATGCCCATATGTTAGTGCTAATAATTATTACAAATCCTGTGGTGTGCTTTCACCATTTCTATTCATTTCCAAACATTTATAAACAACTTTTTACTAATTCTGCACAGATTAAATCTCAGCTTTCCATTCTCTAACCACGTTCTGTTCTCTGGTGACTTATATTCTAGCTGTTAACTCCAAGAGTTTGCTCATTATATTTAGCTCATAATAGCAAAATCATACAATATTTGTCCTTTTGTGTCTGGCTTGCTCCACTCAACATAATGTCCTCCAGGTTCATTCATGTTGTTATATGCTTTACGACTTCATTTCTTCTTAGAGCTGAATAATATTCCTTTGTATGCGTATACCACAGTTTATCCATTTGTCAGTTGATGGACACCTGGTTGTTTCCATCTTTTAGCAGTTGTGAATAATGTTGCTCTGAACATCGGTGTGCAGATGTCTGTTTGTGTCACTGCTCTCGGTTCTTTTGAGTGTATGCCTAGTAGTGGTATTGCTGGGTCATATGATAGATCTATATCTAACTTCCTTAGGAATGGCCAAACAGACCTCCAAAGTGGCTGTACCATTCTACATCCCCACCAACAGTGAATAAGTGTTCCTATCTCTGCATTCTCTTCAACACTTGTAGTTTTCTGTTTTAATAGTGGCCATTCTCGTGGGTGTAAAATGATATTTCATTGTAGTTTTGATTTGCATTTTCCTAATAGCCAGTGATGTTGAACATTTTTTCATGTGTTTTTTTTTTGCCATTTGTATTTCTTCTTCAGAAAAATGTCTATTTAGGTCTGTGATAGTTAGGCTAATATGTCAACTCAGCCAGGTAGTTGTGCCCAGTTATTTGGTCAAGCAAGCACTGGGCTAATTGTAATACAAGGACATTTATGGGCTTTAGTCGTCAGTGAGTTTACTGCATAGATGGCTGATTGCATCTAGGATCAACCAGGGAGATTGCCATCAGCAGTGAGTGACAGTTTATACAATCAGTTGAATGCTTTAAAAGGGGAAGGGATTTCAGCATTCATAGAGAATTTCCCAGCTGTCTTTGGACAGCCAGCATCTCCCAGAAACTCATCAAGGACCTTCATTGGGTTTTCATTGGAACCCCTGGTTTGTAGCCTGCCTGCAGAACCTGGACTTGTGCATCCCCATGGTCACCTGAGAGAATGTTATAAAATCTTATACTATTTACGGATATCTCCTGTTGAATTCTGTTCCCTAGAGAACCCCGACAAATACAAGATCTTTTGCCCATTTTTTAATCGGGTGGTTTGTCTTTTTATTGTTGAGTTGTAGGGTCTCTTTATATATCGTGGATATAAGACTCTTGTCAGATGTGTGATTTCCAAATATTTTCTCCCATTGAGTAGGCTGCCTTGTTACCTTCTTCACAAAGTTTTTTAAGGTACAAAAGTGTTTAATTTTGAGGAGGTCCCATTTTTCTTTTGTTGCTCGTGCTTTGGGTATAAGGTTTAAGAGATCCCCACCTACTACAGGGTCTTGTAGATGTTTCCCTACCTTATCTTCTAGGAGTTTTATGGTCTTGGCTTTTTTTCTTTGGGTCTCTAGTCCATTTTGAGTTGATTCTTGATATGTATAGGGAATGAGATAGGGGGCCTCTTTCATTATTTTGGTTATGGATATCCAGTTCTCCCTGCACCATTTATTGAAGAGATTGTTCTGTCCCAGAAAAGTGGACTTGGTAGGCGTATCAAAAATCAATTGGAAAAAAAAAACAAACAAAAAAAACACAAGTCGAGGGGAGCTTATGTAGCTTAAGTGGTTGAGCGCCTGCTTCCCATGTACAAGGTCCTGGGTTCAATCCCTGGTACCTCCTTAAAAAAAGAGAAATCAGTTGACCACAAAGATGAAGGTCTATTTCTGAACTCTCAATTTGATTCCATTGATCAGTGTGTTAATATGCATGCTAATACCATGCCTTTTTGACAACTGTAGCTTTATAATATACTTCAAATTCAGGAAGTGTGAGTCCTCCCAACTTTGCTCTTCTTTTTTAGGACGTTTTTGGCTATTTGGGACCTCTTTGCCTTCCAAATAAATTTGATAATTGACTTTTCTATTTCTGTAAAGTAGGGTATTGGAATTTTGATTGGTATTCCATTGAATTTATAAATCAGTTTGGGTAGAATTGACATCTTCACGATGTTTAGTCTTCAGTCCATGAACACGTAATGGCCTTCCATTTGTTTAGGTCTTCTTTGATTTCTTTTGACAGTGTTTTGTAGTTTTCTGAATACAGATTGTTTACATCACTGGTTAAATTAATTCCTGGATATTTGGGTCTTTTTATAATTGTAATTGGAATTTTTTTCTTCATTTCTGCCTCAGCCTGCTCATAACTAGTGTATAGAAATGCTACAGATTTTTGCATGTTGATCTTGTATCTTGCCACTTTGCTGAACTCATTTATTCTAATATCTGTTTTGTAGATATTTCAGGATTTTCTAAATGTAGGATAAAGTCATCTGTGAATAGTGAGGGTTTTTCCTTTCAATTTGTTAATGTGGTATATTACGTTAATTGATTTTCTTATGTTGAACCACCCTTGCATACCAGGAATGAAACCCACTTGGTCGTGGTCTTTTAATAGGCTTTTGGTTGTGAATATTTTCACTCTACTGCTTTTGTGATAATCAGGGTAGGCTAAACATTTGCTGTATTAGAAACCATGCAGGTGTCCCCAGACCTAGTTTTTCTCCCTAGGTCTGGTTTGTGGAATGCTGGTGATAAACTAAGCCTGATTTATTATATGACCATCCTGTATGGGAAATGACTGTAACTCTAGGTATCTTTGGTCAACCTTAAAAGATATAACATGGGAAGCGGCTGTGGCTCAATCAGTAGGGCTCCCGTTTGTCATATGGGAGGCCCCGGGTTCGGTTCCCGGGGCCTCCTGGTGAGGGCAGGCCCGCCCGCGTGGCGTGGTTGGCTGACCCAGCGAGCACAAGCAGCAAGGGGGGGATAAATGAATAAATAAATAAAATCTTTAAAAAAAAAAAAAAAAAAAAAGATATAACAGGGGGACAGATGTGGCTTAAATGGTTGGGTGCCTGTCTCCCTTATGGAGGGACCTGGGTTCAATCCCTGGGACCTCCCAGTAAAAAAGAAAAAAAAGAAAAATATAGAAGGCGTGTGGGCCACCAGGCCCCATCCGTGGGTGCACCACCAGGCCCCGTGAGCAATGCAGCAAGATGATGATGTAACAGGAGAGTGACACAAGGGAGAGTCATGGCGAGATGCGCCAAAAAACCAGGAACTAAGGTGGCGCAGGTGGTAGGACACCTCTCTCCCACATTGGAGGTTCTGAGGATTGAATCCCAGTGAATACAGGAGGAGAAGGTTGAGAAGAGAGGGCAGGAAACGGACACAGAGTTGCTCGGCGAATGAACACAGAAACAGCAAAAACGGAGGGGGGGTGGTTAAAAGTGGATAAAAGTAAATAAATAAATAAATCCTTAAATGTATAGGGGAGGAAGATACGGACTATAGTTAGTAGTGATACTTTGACGATGCTCTTTCATTATATGTTAACAAATGTTTCACAATAATGCAGGGTGTTTGTGGGGGGGTGATGTGTGGAGCCCTGTTTGCTGTTATGCATGTTTGTTTTGTAAGTTCACAGTGTTTACTGAACACTTATAGTTTATGTATGTTCATGTATGAATGATATGCTTCAATAAATTGTTTTTTTAAAAAGGAGAAAAATAGGCTTTTGGATTCTATACAAGTATTTTGATGAGAATTTTTGCATCTGTTCATTAGAGAGATCTGTAATTTTCTTGTATCTTTCTCTGGCTTTGGTATTAGGGTGATGTCAGCTTCATAAAATGTGTTGGTTAATTTTCTCTCCTTTTCAATTTTTTGGAAGAGTTGTATTTTTAATCTCTCTTATTGTGTCTTTCATTCTCATAAGCTCTGTTATTTTTCTATCCATGATTTCAAATTTTTCTTTGTGCTTACCCAGTGTCATCTTTTTTTTCTTTTAAAGATTTTATTTATTTCTTCCTACCCCCTTGTTTTCACTTGCTGTGTCTGTTCATCTTTCTTGTTTTCCTTTAGGAGGCACCAGGAGCCAAACCTGGGACTTCTGATGTGGGAGGGAGGTGCCTAATTGCTTGAGCCACTTCCACTCCTAGTTTGTGCTGTCTCTCTCATTATGTTTTTCCTCCCTGCATCTCTTGTTGTATCATTTGTTTTGTCAGCTCACCGTGCCTGCCCGTCGCGCCTTCTTTAGGAGGTGCTGGGAACCTCTGCTCCCTGCTTTGTTGTGTCTCTCATTATGATTTTCCTTCTTGTGTCTCTTGTGTCAGTTCTCTGTGCCTGCCCATCGCACCAGCTCACTGTCCTAAGAGGCACCGGGATCCAAACCAGCATTCTCCCATGTGGTAGGCGAGAGCCTAGTTGCCTGAGCCACATCTGCTTCCCCCAGTGTCTTCTTAATGTCTTTTATTTCTTTAGCCATGTTGTCTTTCAACTCCATGATTTGAATTAGATTTTTATGAATCTCCATGATTAGTTATTTCAAGTCCTGTGTCTTTTCTGGAGCTTTGATTTGTTCCTTTGTTTCCTTTTTCTTTGTATGGCTTGTAATTTTTTTTGCTGATGTCTAGGCATCTGATTCTGATGCTGAGTTTACTCTGATGTTCACTTTCTTTCTCTTGCCTAGGGATTTACTGTTAAGTATCTGTGTGCTACCACTGTTCTTTGCCTATTCATTCAGCTTGTTTTAGATGTTTATGATTGCCTCTGTTTAACTGCTCCAACCAGGGCTAAGGACCCAATAATGGGGTACAGGCCAATTACTAAGGGCCTTGGAGAGGAGGGCAGTAAAGACATCTGATTGCCTTTTTTATTTATTTATTACTATTTTATTTATTCATTATCATTTGTCCCTTTTCATGCACTTTTCTCTTCTGGCCAGCAGATGGTGCTCTTTGGCATAGCTCTCAGCTCAGACCCCAGGTGCTAAGGGGGTAATGCATTCAGTGTAACTCTGCGGTGGTACAGAAGCAATGGCCTCAGGGTTGGCCATGCCTCACAAACAAACTTTCTCACTAGCTGTTCTCCCTAGGCTGGCCATACCCTCCCTCTGTCTGCCTCCTCAGCAATCAGCCCAGGGCAGTTGGGAGGGTGTTTGAGAAGGCAAATTATCTTTATCTCCCTGCCTGCTCTCAGTGTGAAGTGTCCCAGCCCCACCTGTTCTGAAAGTGTGGGACCCCTCCAGTGTGGCAGACCAAGTTTACTGGCCAAAATCTGGATTTGCTGTAGGCCATGTCCCTCCCTTCCCCCATTCTTGGGGAAGAAGATCCCTGCTACCTCCTCAGTCCACAGCCACTGCAGTCCATAGTTGCTGCAGTCTGCAGACTGCTGTTTGCTCAAAGGGTGGGGAGATGGGTACCTGCTGCTACTGATGCAGCTTTACTCGTGGGATTTTTCCAGCCAGCTGAGACTCCTTTCCTTCGCCCCTCTCTCTTCTGGGTAGTGTCTTGCCTTCCTCTGGTGTCCTGAGCCCCAGAGCAGCCTTCCAGATAGTCTCCGCCTGTTCTCTAGCTATTTTTTTCTGAGAGAGACATGCCTTTAATCCCCCATCTTCCCAGAAGTCCTACACTTGATCTTGCAGGCCTCTGGGAGGTTCTTGAGGGGTTTCAAACAGGGAAGTCAAAGAATGCAACTTTTCTTTTTTTAAAGATCACTTTGAGAAGGACAAGACTTTTGCGAGTGTGACCTGTTTAGGAGGCTCTTACAGTAGTACAGGCCTACAGTAGGAGGGTGAAGTTAAAAGAGTTGGCACCAGGGATGGCGATGAGGGCATATGCTGTATTTCAAGAATCGTAAGAGCTGTATTTTCAGCATCTAGTATAGCCAGCATAAAAAAGATGCTCAGTGTGTGTTTGATCAGTTGTTAAAAATATTCAGAATGTCAGGACCAAAATGTTCTCTGGCATACCATGAACGAGCTGAGTTCAGGGGTTCAGCCAATTCCTGCTGTCACTAGCCCACATTTCTGTCTCTTGAAGATGTACTGGAGTTTCCTGAAATCAAGATATAGTATGTTTGCAGTATTTCCTCAATTCATTGGTTTCATAACCTTTAGGAAGTGAATGAGGTTATTGATTTCAGACTGGGTGGTTTATAATTTCTAGGATTTCCCATTCTAGACTTTTAAAAGATATACTGAATACTTTAAGCCACCTAACTATAAGTTAAATATCTTGGGAAAAATGAATTGCAAACATTGTTTGCTTTAATTATGCTCTTAGAACTTGAATGACTTTTCCCCCTTATACTTAACATCACTTGTTGATTTTTCCTTTGTGGCCAGTGGATTATTAACATTTAGTTCTTGAGTATCATAGCTCTCATAATTTTCAGTGATTGTGAAACCTGTGACCCCTGGAGTGGTTTTTAAATGGAAAAAAAAAAAAATTACCCTCTATTTCCTTAGTAAAATTATCATGCGTGGCAGCAACTAGGCTTTAAAGTCTGATTTCCCTATAGTACAGAGCACATGCTAGTTGGTTACATGGAAATTGTTTGAGCTAGATCAATACACTTGATAAAGTAAAACTCCTCTAATAACTTACTCCAATATATTAATATTCTAAACTTGTTATCTAATTACACTTAAGCTAGCAATAACTTCTTCAAGCTTTGGAATATTAGAGTTTGCACAAGTTGTGTGTGTGTGTTTGTGGAAACTGAATGATTTTACTTTTCTTATATTGCTTTTAAAATTGTGTGGAACTCTTCATTTTTAGTACTACTCAGAGTATAATAAATCAAAACAGAGCAGGTGGACAATTCTAATGATAGTTGCAGGAGAATGGTAAAATGAAAATTGAAAGTACTGTAACTTAACCCTTCCCTTACAAAGGAAGAGAAGAAAGAAGATGCAATCAGAACGAAGTTGGTTTTAGGCAGTTTTAAAATTTTTTTATGCCTTAATAAAATATGCTTTAAATTTTGTGTGTGTTTGGTGGAAATATTTTTTTTGTCTCATCCATAGGCTCTGAAGACAAGGTTCCCCTAAAGAGATTCTCTGAAGTACAGAAAGAAAAACGAGAACAGGCACAGAGGACTGTTTTACTACAGTGCCCAAATAAAGTCAATGAAAAAAAGTTTCTCAAATACTTATCTCAGCATGGACCTATTAATAATCATTTCTTCTATGAAAGCTTTGTAAGTAGTTGAAGAACAGTCTAAGTTAACATTTTTGCTTTTGAAGGACAAAGGTACCCATTAGTTATTTAGTTTTTGTTGCTCTGCTCTCTTGCCTCTTTGCAATATGATAAAATTAGATTTTCTTTTGATACCCCTGTCTTTGCTTAACTTTCTTTAATGAAAAAAATTTTTGTGACATGAGGGTAGAAATCCTTACAGCGTATTACAGAATTACAAGTAATTTATAACTGAATGATTCCATTATTTGCATACTTTAGGTAGTCCCATTGTCTTAGGGATAAGGCCTGTAGGAGGGGGTTTTTGTTTTGCCTTTTATTTTAACTTACTTCATTGTTCTTTTTGGCTCCTCTTGATGCTTTACTATTTAGAGTGTTCCTTTTCTTAGTCTGCTTATAATTAAAATCAATGCTTGTAATAGACACATATAGATTTTTTAGAGTTATATTTGTTCTGAAATATGAACAAAAACGCTGTTTTAAATATGTCCTTGTGAAATGTGTTCTGTTTTTCTTATGCTTTTGGTGTAGGGTCTATATGCTGTTGTAGAATTTTGCCAAAAGGAAAGTGTAACTTCACTGCAGAATGCAACTCGCACTCCAAGCCTGAGCACAGAGGCTGCGATTCCATTCAGATCACGTTTCTTCAATTTAAAGTTGAAGAATCCATTAAACCAGACTTCTGAACCATCATGTGTACAGTGTAGTAATCAGTCATCTCCTTCAAGCAAGAAGCTGTTTGAATTACTTCATCATGCAGAAAGTGTGAGTTTATAGCTGTATTTCCCCAACCTTTAACACTATGTGTACAAACATTCATTTATATACACTCATGTGTTACATATACATATAGATGAAACATTGTTTTATGTATTATATGCATTATAAAAGTTCTTAGGATAAAACAGTCAACCAAAAAGAATATGTTAGGCAAAAAAGTGAAATTAATCCTCCCCCAGTCATCCCATTTGTACTCCTCAGAGTTAACTCTATCCTTCTGAAGTTTTTGGTCTTTGAACTCTTCAGGTTTTCTTTGTGTTTTCAATATTGGCATAAAATTATGCATGATATTTTTCTATAAATCTTAAAATATCAATTTCTGGTTGTACCTTCTGTCCAAATATTGTTTGTATTTGTCTCGGTTTTTCTTGCTAAGACTTGTCAAAGTTTTAGCTAGTTTATTTTATTTTTTTAAAACAATTTATTGAAGTATATCATTCACACATGAACATACATAAACTATAAGTGTTCAGTAAACATTGTGAACTTACAAAACAAACATGCATAACAGCATACAGGGCTCCCACACGTCACCTCACCGCAAATACTTTGCATTGTTGTGAAACATTTGTTAAGGAATCATGAAAGAGCATCGTCAAAGTATTACTACTAACTATAGTCCGGATCTTACTCCCCTATACTTTTTTTTTAAGGATTTATTTATTTACTTACTTTTATCCATTTTTACCCCCCCCCCAATCCCATTTTTGCTCTTTCTGTGTCCATATGCTGGGCAACTCAATGTGTCCGTTTCCTGCCTTCTCTTCTCATCCTTCTCCTCCTGTCTTCACTGGGATTCGATCCTCGGAACCTCCGATGTGGGAGAGAGTTGTCCTACCACCTGCACCGCCTTAGTTCCTGGTTTTCTGGTGTGTCTCGTCTTGGTTGTCCCTTGGTCACTCTCCTGTTACGTCATCAACTTGCTGCGTGGCTTGCAGGGCCTGGCGGCGCACCCTCTCGCAGGGCCTGGCAACTCACCCCACATGAGGCCTGGTGGCCCACGCACCTTCTATATTTTTCATTTTTCATTTTTATCAGGAGGTCCTGGGGATCGAACCCAGGTCCCTCCATATGGGAGACAGACGCCCAACCATTTGCGCCACATCTGTCCCCCTGTTATATCTCTTAAGGTTGACCAAAGATACCTAGAGTTACAGTCGTTTCCCATACAGAATGGTCTTATAATAAATTAGGCTTGGTTTATCACCAGTATTCTAAAAATCAGACCTAGGGAGAAAAACTAGGTCTGGAGACACATGCATGGTTTCTAATATAGCGAATGTTTAGCTTACCCTGATTATCACAAAATCAGGGCAGCAAGAATATTCGCAGAGCTAGTTTATTCCTTTCAAAGAATCAGCTCATGGTTTTATTTATTCCAGTGCTATTTTTTGTTGGGTTTTTCTCATTTTAAAAATTTCTGCTTCTACCCATATACGTTTTCTGTACTTTTATTTATTTTTCTTGAGTTGAATGCTTAGTCCAGATATTTTCAATGTTGTTTTCAAATAAGGGCATTTGAGGCTATTATTTTTTCTTTGAATACTCATCTCCAGTGCACAACTTCAAAATATGATCTTAATACTAATCTTCTAAAGAATATACAGGATTGTTATTCTAAGGCACTGAGAGATCTTGGGCCTTTGTTTCTAGTATGCCTTGCCCTTTAGCAGAGATTTGTTTTTTCTTCCTTACTTGGTTTAAAATGTCCGGTTTTGTAGTTGTTTTGACCTCTTCTTCTGGAGCTCTTTGTTATTTTCATGTTCCTAAAACAACACTTTATACACATTGCTTAAGGAAAGCAGTAGTTTTAATTCTGACCAACCTATATGTTGCTAGTGTCATTCCTCAATGCTTTATAAAAGATGTTTTTAAAAATCTACTTTTAAGGCTGAAGAAAAAAAATAGCATATTTTCAAGGTAAGTCTCAAAAGCCATCAAATCTCCAGAAAGTAAAATCACAGTTATTTTACATTACTCATCATTTTCCATATTTTTTGGGTTTTGTTTTGGTCAGCTAGATAGATGATCAGCTGCACAGTCTCTTGAAGGAATTCCAGATAACAGAGGAGAACACAAAGCTCCGATATCTTACTTGTTCTCTTATTGAAGACATAGCGGCTGCATATTTTCCACACTGTACAGTCAGACCCTTTGGCTCCTCTGTGAACAGTTTTGGGAAACTAGGATGTGATTTGGACATGTTTTTGGATCTAGATGAAATTGGAAAACGCAATGCTCAGAAGGTAATTATATCTCTTTAGAATGCTATAATCATTTAAAATTAAGAAATTATAGAGAAGGGAAATCTTTGGACTTAATAAAATTATAACTTGATAAAATTAGTGAATATTATAATTAAAGAATATGGTCTATTTGATATTGGTTCTTTAAAATTATAAAGTCTTTCTTTGTATTGGAATATGTCATTTTTTGTGAATTATATATATATATATATATATGCAATAAAAATGGGTATTCTTTTCAGACTTTAGAAGCTTTTTAGTTAGGTCAAGATTGCTTATATCTTCTTATAGGCTTGTTGTATTATCATTAATCTATGTTCCTCTTCATCTCTGTAGATTTTTTGCCTTAAGTTCTAATTTTTTTCCCTTGTTAAGATGGCTACTTGCCATTCACCTCAGATATCATCTTCGATTTCTTTGTTTTCAGCCTTTAAATTTGTTGTTATATTTTGGGTGTATTTCTTATAAATAGCAGATTGTAGAATTTTATGCTTTTAATCCACTTTCTGAGTCTTTGAGGTCCACAGGTTTATTTATGATAATTACTGATAATTTTGGAGTTTATTTCTGCCACCTTATCTTTATTTTCCTATTTTCTATGCTTTTCCTTTGCTTTCATTCCCTTCCTCCTCTTCGGTCTATTGTATTAATCCTTTCTTTATTCCTGCCCATCTCCTATTTATTTCTTTTGCGCTTTGGAAATTATATTTATAATGTTTCTTTCCTTTTTTTTTTTTTTTTTTGTAAGAGTGATATGAAATTTTTTTTCAATTTAATTTATTGAAGTATATCACTCATACATAAACATACTTAAACATACATAAACAGTAAGTGTATAGTAATAGTTGTGAATTTACAAAAAAACATACATAACATCATACAGGTCTCTCATACCTCACCCTACCACCAATACCTTGCATTATTGTGAAACATTTTTAACTAATGATGAAAGAGCATCCTCAAAATATTACTACTAACCAAAGTATCTTTCATTTGGTATTTTTCCCCCAATCCACCCTATTATTATTATTATTATTATTATTATTATATCATTTATACATGATCAGACATAAACGATAAATATATAGTAGAAGTTGTGAAATTACAAAGCAAACATGCATAACATCGTACATGGGTCCCATACCTCAACCTACCACCACCACCTTGCATTGTTGTGAGACATTTGTTACAAATTATGGAAGAATATTGTCGAAATCTTACTACTAACTATAGTCCTTACCTTACATTTAGTGTATTTTTCCCCCAACCCACCCTAATATTATTTTTTAAATATATTTTTATGACAGAAGTTGTAAAATTACAAAATAATCATGTGCATGTGCAGAATTCCCATACAGCACCCCTCTATAAACATACCACACCATGATGGAAAATTTATTACAGATTATGAGATAATATCATCAGACTATTACCAGGTCCATAGCGTACGTTTAGCATACTTTCCATACTCTCCCATTATCAACACAGTATACCTTTGGCATAGATGCATGCATATTACATTATTATTGTTAACCACAGTCCATAGGTCACTCCAGTTGTATTTTTCCCATGCTTCTCTACATTCCCACCACCCTGCAATAGTGATGTGAGCTCTAGCTCACAGAGGACACTCTTGCATCTGTACCATCAACCAGTTCTCATTCACCTCTGGGTTTACTGTGTTATTTAGTCCCTAGATTATTCTCTAACTTTCTTTCAATTGACGTTTATATCCCTAGACTACCCTTTTCAGTCACATTCCCATTTATAAACCAGCTATTACTCACTATAATGTGTTATCATCAGCTCTGTACATTTCCACAGTTTTACAGTGAAGTTAACTTCTCCATACATTAAACATCAGTAGTCCTTCTCAGTCCTCCTCTTATCTCCTTTAAGAATCCACCACCTACCACCAGGTCTTGAAGATATGTTCCTACATTTTCTTCTAGAAGCTTTATGGTTCTTTTATATTTAGGTTTTTGAACCATTTTAAGTTAATTTTTTATATAAGGTATGTGATAGGGGCCTCTTTCCTTCTTGTGGCTCTGGATATCCAGTTCTCTCAGCACCATTTGTTGAATGAACTGTTCTGCCTGAGCTGGGTGGGTTTGACAGGCTTGTCAAAAATCATTTGACCATAGATGTGAGAGTCTGTTTCTGAACCATCAATTCGATTCCATTTGGTCTGTGTGTCTGTCTTTATGCCAGTACTATGCTGTTTTTACCACTGTAGCTAGGTAATATGATTTAAAGTCCAGAAGTGAGAGTCCTCCAACCTCACTTTTCTTTTTTTTAAGATGTTTCTGGCTATTCAGGATCCTTTAACCTTCCAAATAAATTTGATGATAGTGTTTTCCATTTATTTAAAAAATGCTAAAAAAAAAAAAAAATCTGGTGAAATTTTTCTTGGGATTGCATTGAATCTGTATATCAATTTGAGTGGAATTGACATAAATGATATTTAGTCTTCCAATCTGTGAGCATAGAATATTCTTCCAATTATTTAGGTCTTTTTTTATTTCTTTTAGCAATGAGTTGTAGTTTTCTGAATACAAGTGCTTTACATCGTTGGTTAGGTTTATTCCTAAATACTTGGGTTTTATTTGTCCTATTTTATTTTCACCACTCAAAATTTTGAGATTTTTAGTTACTTTTACTGATACAATCTTCATTTCTCGACTCTCTTCTAAGCCTCTCTCTCTCCTCTCTTTTCTTTTCAGACTGTACCTTTAGTATTTCCTGCAAAGCCAGTCTCTTGGTTACAAACAGTCTCAGTTTCTGTTTATCTGTGAATATTCTAAGCTCGCCCTCATTTTTAAAAGGCAGTCTTGCCAGATACAAGATTCTTGGCTGGAAGTTTCTCTCTTGCCGTATCTTAAATATATAATACTTCTTAAATATATAATAATGTCTTCTTGCCTCCATGGTTTCTGATGAGAAATTGTCATTTAATCTTATTGGATATCCCTTATATGTTATGCATTGCTTTTCTCTTGCTGCTCTCAGAACTTTGTGTCTTTGGCATTTGACATTCTAATTAATATGTGTCTCGGAGTTGGTCTGTTCAGATTTATTCGGATGGGAGTACGTTGTGCTTCTTGGACATGGGATGTCCATGTCCTTCAATAGGTTTGGGAAATTTTCTACCATTACTTCTTCAAATATTCCTTCTGCTCCTTTTCCTTCTTCAGGGATACCCATGACACGTATGTTTGCATGTTTCTTGCTGTTGTTAAGTTCCCTGGGACCTTGTTCAATTTTTTCCACTCTTCATCTGTTCTTTCGTATGGTCGCTTTGAGGCCATTTCTTCAAGCTCACCAATCCTTTGTTCTGCTTCCTCAATCTGCTATCATCTGATTCCAGTGTATTTTTAATTTCATTTATTGTGCCTTTCATTCCCGTAAGATCTGCTATTTTTCCATGTATGATTTCAAATTCTTCTTTGTTGTTTATCCAATGTGTTCTTAATATCCTTAATCTCTTTAGCCATCTCATTGAATTTACTAAGGAGATTTATTAAGGAGAATTGTCTCAACTCTTTTATGTCATCTGAAGGCTTATCTTTTTCCTTTAACTGGGTCATATCTTCCTGTTTCTTGGTGTGGATTGTAATTTTTTGTTGGTGTCTTGACATCTGGCTTAACTAGAGTATTTATTCTGGGTGTAGTTTCTCTCTCTAGTTTAGGGCTTTCTTCCTTTTTCTCCCTTGCTGGTTGTGTAGTAGGAGCCAAGGATATAGTTGGTGCTGTAAACTATGGAGGCTCAAGCTGCCGTCATTGCCCTGGGGACCAATGAAGCTTCTCCCAACTTTCTCCTTTGCCAGGGATAGGGTCAGAGCCACAGCGGTATGGAATAATCCAAGTTGTACAGGCCTAGACTGTAGTTGCCCAGAGAGAAAGCATCAAGCCCCTTTCTCCCCTGCCTGTGGTGGGGATGGAGCTGCAGGTGTGGGCAGCAATCTATGTCATGTGGGCCCAAAATGACCGCAGTTGCCGTGGAAGACTTCTGACTGTTCAGTCAGTGCCAGCCAAATGTACCTGCAGTTTCCCGTAGAGGCTGGTGCAGGGCCCGGCAGCTTCCTCCTTGCTAGAGGTAGGGATGAACCCTAAGATAGGGCTGCAAACCAATCTGAGCGAAAGAAGCTGGTCCCTACCAGCATTGTGATTTTCAGTCAGCCCGGCTTCCCGTCATGCTGGGGGCGGAGTCAAAATAGCAGATACCAGCCTCTTTCTGACTTGGACAGGTTCATACTTTAGCTGTTCTTAGGGTTATACTTTGGCCAGCTGAATTTACCGATCAGTAGCTGAAGTTGGTGCCCATCCGTCTCTTCCTCCCCCATTTTTGGGAAGTGGAGCTTCCAATTCCAGCCATGGAATAGCTCCCTCCCAAGGTGGCTTGTGCTGCCAGTGGAGGATGGGCACTGGCCTCCATGGTGTGGAGTGCTCTACTTACGAATCTTCTCTGCAGATGGGCAGTCTCTACTTCCTTTCTTTCAGGGATGTTGCAGGATGCTCTTCTGGTCTCCTGGAGTCCCCAAACATGTGCTTTAGATAGCTCTGGGTGATGACTAACTGCCCTGTAGCAAGAGCTGACTCTAGGAGCTCCTTACTCTGCCACCGTCTTGATGGTTGTCCTCTATATTCTTTTTAATATGCATGTCTAACTAAAGTTAGCCCATCTGCCTTCCTCCCAAACAATATTAGAGATGCTTTAACAACTGTTTTGTGTTCTTATAAAACATGTTTTTTTATGACTGTCTTTTTTTACACATTTCAAACTAGTAATCCTCTCTATATGGATTTCCAGTTGACACTTCAAACCTGACACTTTGAAAACAAAATTTATTTTCATCCCCCTGCAAATGTGCTTATGTTTCACTTGTTCATTAGTGGCATTTTCTTCTTATATTTGCCATCTTGTAATTCTGCTTTTCGGTTGTCTTTTGTAGCCACCCCTTTCTTTATATCCTTAAAGCTATAGTTATATAACCCTTTATGGACTCTCACTTAGATTGTTGTGAGAACATCCTGCTTTCCACTTCTTATTCCTTGTGTCATGCCTTTGTACTCCAACCTTCAATCTCTGCAAGAGTTATCTTCTTAAAACATAGGTTGCATCTTCTCACAAACTTAGAATGGTTCTTCTCTTTAGTATTAGTATTTAGTATTGAAATAACCAGTCTCTTCATTAATTTTAGTCATCATTTCTTGCTATATATCTTCATACACCCACTTTTCCAACCACATCCATTTAATTACCATTTCTAGCATTACAGGGTACTTTCAGTATATGTGTAATGAGCCAAGAATTGTTCTTTCCCTTCAATCAAGAATGTGCTTTCCCTTCATTTCCCTACTGTCTTTCCTATTGAGCTTTCAAGAGCTACTTCAGATTCTACCTCCTTGAAGCCATCCTTGAGTCTTGTTCTCCATCCCAGTCAGAATCAGTCACTCCTTTCTTTTAGTATCTGGCTGGTCATTTTTGTCTGTTTCCAAATTCTTTGTATGTGTTCTGTATGTCTCCTACTATATCAGAAGCATGGGCGGGATGGGAACCACATCTCTTCACTTTCAGCTCCCACAGTACTAGGCATTCTACCTGGCACATTTAATTTGCTCAATATGTACTTCTTGAATTGGAACTTGCCAGGAAATAGGAAATATATAAAAATTAAATGGATCAGTCTTCATTATTAAGACAAACATGTCCTTGAAATCATATTAACTTGCAGGCAGGGACAGTTAAATTGTACTAGGCTAATTTTAATAAAAGACTTAAACAAATAATCAAGAAGTGTGGCAATGTGTTGTAATGGTTAAAAGCCTGGGGTCTTTGGAGACAAGCTGCAGAGTGGTAATTCTCCTTACTAGCTCTGTGATCCTGGGTATGTTATTTATTTCCTCTGTGCCTCAATTTTCCAGTCTGTAAAATTGGGATAATGACATAGCACCTCTTGCATAGAGTGCTTAAAAGGATTAATCAAGCTGATACATGTGAAATACTTAGGACACTGCTTGGCACATAATGAGTGTTCAAATGTTCGCCATTTTATTATTTTATCGTTATTTTATTATTTTATCGTTATGCAAAGTAGGAAACATTTTTCTTGGAAGCAGAGGGAGGCATTGGGAATTTTTTAGAAAATTCTGGGGTAGATTTCTGGAGTATAGAGGCATTTAGAAAAAGATGTTTTAAAAGAATGGTTTGGTCTTATTAACCATTTTGACAAATTGTAGGTTTAACTTATGAAAGTGTTGTTATAAATATATATTTTGGATTATGTGCTCTTTACAATTATTACTAATTTTGATATTAGAAACAAAACAAAATACAATTAAAAAGTGAAGCCCTCCTGTTTCAGTTTCCTGGCTGCTAAAACAAATACCATACAATGGTTTGGTTTAAACAACGGGATTTTTTTTTTGAGATACTAGGGGCCGGGGATTGAAGCCAGAACCTCGTATGTGGGAAGCTACCACTCAACCACTGAGCCACATCGGCTCCCCTATTTTGTTTTGTTTTTTGTTTGTTTTTGTTATTTTTTTAGGAGGCACCGGAACCGAACCTGGGACCTCCCGTGTGGGAAGCAGGCGCTCAACTCCTTGAGCCACATCCACTCCCAGGATCGCAGTTTTAAGGCTAGAAGTCCAAAACTAAGGTTACAGAAAGGCAATGCTTTCTCCCCGAAGATTGTGGCAGTCTGGGGCTGGCTGCTGGTGATCCTTGGTTCTTGGCTTTTCTGTCACATGCAGTGTACATGGTGATATCTTCTCCTTTCTCTTCTGGGTTCCAGACTTCTAGTTTCTTTGTTTTCCACATGACTTTGTCTCTAGTGGCCTTCTCTGTAAGACCTTCAGTAATAGAATTAAGACCCATTTTTACTCAGTTTGCCACAACTTAACTAAAAAAGAACATCTTCCTATTTACAATGGCTTTGTGCCCATAGGAATGGATTAAGATCAAGAACATGGGTTTTCAGGGGTAGGTAACTCAATCTGCCATGACTCCTGAGTTGATAAAGCCACCTTCTTTGACTACTTTGAACAATCATGAACTCTCCTTCCTCTTATCACTTTAGTACTTGCTTGGCATTCTACCTTGTTTTATAATTCTTTGTCCAGTTGTTTTAACGTCAACTGGAGTTGATGGTAGTTAGGAAGAATGTGTTAGACTTTTTTGTATATCTTAATAGCTTTTAGCATAATGGCTTAAGTGCCATAGATTCTAAATAGATTATTTGCTAATGAATAAGTAAAAGGTATTTACTAACTAAAATAGTAAATTTAAGCTTTCATAAATGTTTTAAATGTGTGAAAAATGCTTATATGTGAAATCTGTCATCTGACATCACAAAGATCATTTTACCACAAAATTCTAAGCTAAAATCTATGCTTGACTTTGGGTTTTCTTTTAGTTTTCCTTTTTTCTTATAATATTCTTTGTCTTAGAGGGCTTAGATAATAGAAGTAAAAATTGGTGACTGAATTCCAAATGCGTTTATCTGTGTTCTTATTGCTGTGAAATTGGTTCTTTGAAAAGATCAGTAAAATTGACAAACCTTTAGCTAGAATAACAAGAAAAAGGATACAAATAATAAAAATCAGAGATGAAAGGGGGACATTATTACCGACCTTACAGAAATAAAAAGGATTATGAGAGGATCTTATGCACAATCATACACCAACAAATTAGACAACCTAGATGAAATGCACATATTTCTAGAAACACATAAATTACCTAAGCTAACTCAAGAAGAAATAGATGATCTCAATAGATCAGTAACAAGTAAAGAGATTGGATCCATCATCAAAAACTTTCCAACAAAGAAAAGCCCAGGACTAAATGGTTTCACCATCAGTTTGACCAAACTTTAAAAGAAGAATTAATACCATTCCTTCTCAGACTCTTCCAGAAAAAATGAAGAAGGAAAATTTCCCAGATCATTCTGAGACCAGTATTACCCTAATACTAAAGCTAGGTAGAAATATCACAAGAAAAGAAGATTATAGGCCACTATCCTTTATGAATACAGATGCAGAAATCTCAACAAAATGCAAACTGAATTCAACTGCACATTAAATGGATATGTCATGTGGGGACATATCCACCCTGGATATCCCAGGAATCCAAGGGTGGCTCAACATAAGAAAATCAAATAAGCATATTAATAGTATGAAAGGGGAAAAAAAAAATCTCAGTTGACAAAAAATGGGCATTGGAGAAAACCCAGTGTCCTTTCTTGATAAAATCACTCAGAAAACTAGGAATAGAATGGAACTTCCTCAACATAATAAAGGGCCTTGTATTAGTCAGCCAAGGGGGTACTGATGCAAAATACCAGAAATCTGTTGGCTTTTATAAAGGGTATTTATTTGGGATAGAAGCTTACAGTTACCAGGCCATAAAGCATAAGTTACTTCCCTCACCAAAGTCTATTGCCACATGTTGGAGCAAAATAGCTGCCAACGTCTGTGAGGTTTAGGCTTCCTGGGTTCCTTTCTTCCTGGGGCTTGCTTCTTTCCAGGGTCAGCTCCTCTGCTAGCTCCACAAGGCCAGCTGGAGACTATCAGGTGAACGGCTTGTTTCTTTTACTGGGGCCTTTTCTCTTTCCTCACTACCAGGCTCCTCTGTTTGCTTACTTCCTGAGCTCCAGCTCCTAAACTCTAGCCTCCCTTCTCTGTGGTGCAGTTGGCCCACCAAGGGAGCAGGGACTCAACGTCCTACTGACGTGGCCCAATCAAAGTCTTAATCATTATTGAATCAAGTAAAAGTAAAACCTCTGAATCCAATACACTCTAATATGCCCAGAGGAAAAGACCAGTTTACAAACAATCCAGTATTTTTTTTTTGGAATTCATCAATAATATCAAACTGCTACAGGCCTATATGGAACACCCACAGCTAACATTTTATATGGTGGTGGAAGACTGAAAGCATTCCCTCTAAGATCAGGAACAAGACAAGATGCCTGTTATCACCAGTGCTATTCAGCATTGTGCTGGAAGTGCTACACAGAGCAATTAGGGAAGAAAAACATAAATTTCCATATTTGAAAGGAAGAGGCAAAACCATGCCTATTCATAGATGACATGATGCTATATAGAGAAAATTCCGAAGAATCTACAATAATACTAGAGGTACTAAATGAATTCAGCAAAGTAGTAGGGTACAAGATCAATACACACAAATCAGTGGTGTTTCTATATACCAGCAAGGAATAATCTGAAAAGAAAATCAAGAAACCACTTCCACTTAAAATAGCAACTAAATGAAATTAAATATAATAAATTTAACCAAACATGTGAAGGACTTATATGCAGAAAACTACAAATTACTGAAAGAAATTAAAGACCTAAATAAATGGAAAGATATTCCGTGCCCTTGGAGTGGCAGAATATTTATTGTTAAGATACCAATATCACCCAAGGTAATTTATGTAGTTAGCACTATCCCAATCAAAATCCCAACAGCCTTCTTTGCAGAAATGGAAAAGCTGATCAGTAAATTCACATGGAAGGGCGTGGGACCCTCAAGTAGCCAAACACATCTTGAAAAAGAACACAGTTGGAGGACTCACACTTCCCAATATTGACACTTGTTATGATGTTATGAAGCTATAGTAATCAAACCAGAATGGTACTGGCACAAGGACAGATATATAGATAAATGGACAGATATATAGATAAACAAGGATAGATAAATAGATACATAGAGTTGAGAATACAGAAATAAACCTTCACATCTGTGGCCAGTTGATTTTTGACAAGGGTGCCAAGTTCATTCAATGGGGAAAGAACCTTAAATGGTGCTGGAAAAACTGATATCCACATGCAAAAGAATGAAGATGGACCCCTACTTCATACCATATACAAAAATTAACTCAACAGATTAAAGACCTAAATATAAGAAATAAAACTATAAAATTCCTAGAAAACACAGGAACATCTTCAGGACCTTGTATTAGGCAGTGGAATTTTAGACTTCATATCTAAAGCACAAGCAACAGAAGAAAAAATAGATAAGTGAGAGTTGATCAAAATTTAAAACTTTTTTTTTTTTTGCAGAGAGTGGGGTGGTACTGGAGATTGAACCCAGAATCTTGTATGTGGGAAGCTGTGTTCTACCACTGAGCTGCACCAGTTTCCCTGCATTGGTTTTTTTGTTTGTTTTGCTTGTTTTTGTTTTTTCAGGAGGCACTGGGAACTGAACCCAGGACCTCCCGTATGGAAGGCAGGCACTCATCCGCTTGAGCCACATCCGCTCCCAAAATTAAAAACTTTTGTACATCAAAGGATATTACCAAGAAAGTGAGAAGACAACTTTCAGAATGGAAGAAAATATTTGGAAACCATATTTCTGATAAGGTTTTTTTTTAAAAAAACAATTTATTGAAGTATATCATTTATACATGAACATACATAAACTATAAGTGTTCAGTAAACACCGTGAACTTAAAAAACAAACATGCATAACATCTTACAGGGCTCCCACACATCACCCCCCACAAACACCCCGCATTATTGTGAAACATCTGTTAACAAATCATGAAAGAGCATCATCAAAGTATTACTACTAACTATAGTCTGTATCTTCTTCCCCTATACATCTTTTTTTTTTTAAGGATTTATTTACTTTGATCCATCCCCCATTCCACCCCACCCCCCGTTTTTACTGTTTCTGTATCCATTCACTGGGCAACTTCTGTGTTCAGTGTTCATTTCCTGCCCTCTCTTATCATCTTTCTCCTGTCTTCACTGGGATTTGAACCTCGAAATCTTTGATGTGGGAGAGAGGCGTCCTACTGCCTGTGCTACCCTTGTTTCTGGTTTTTCAGTGCATCAGATGTCTTGGCTCTCCCTTGTGTCACTCTCCTGTTACGTCTTCATCTTGTTGTGTGGCTCAGTGGGGCCTGGCGGCCCACGTGCCTTCTATATTTTTCTTTTTTTTTTTTAATTTTTACCGGGAGGTCCTAGAGATCGAACCCAGGTCCCTCCATATGGTGAGATGAACACCAAACCACCTGAGCCATATTTGCCCCCCCTGCCCCCTGCTATGTCTCTTAAGGTTGACCAAAGATACTCAAAGTTTATAGTCTTTTCCCATACAGGATGGTCATATAATAAATCAGGCTTAGTTTATCACCAGCATTCTGAAAACCAGACCTAGGGAGAAAAGCTAGGTCTGGGGACACATGCGTGGTTTCTAATATAGCGAATGTTTAGTGTACCCTGATAATCACGAAATCAGGTCAGTGAGAATATTTGCACTCTGATAAGGTTTTAATATCTCGAATATGTGAAGTATTCCTAAATCACAGCAGCAAAAAGACAACCCAATTTAAAAATAGTATTTGAGTAAGACATTTCTCCAGAGAAGATTTACAAATGGCCAATAAGTATTTGAAAAGATGCTCAACGTCATTATTCATTAGGGAAATGCGAATCAAAGGTACAAAGCATACCACACCACACCCACTAGAATGGCTATTACTTAAAAGTTGGAAAATAAGTGCTGGCAGGGTTGCAGAGAAATAGGAGCCTTAGTACATCGTTGGTGGGAATGTAAAATAGTGCAGTCATTGTGGAAAGCATGGTGGTTCCTCAAAAAGGTAAACGTGGAATTACCATGTGACCTGGCAATCCCACTTCTAGGTGTATACCCAAAAGTGTCCATTAAGAAAACAAATGAATGGATAAACAAAATGTATGTGTGTAGTTAGGAATGTTATTCAGCCATAAAAAGGAATAAAGTTCTGATTGAACCTTGAAGTTACCATGCTGAGTGAAATAAGTCACACACAAAGGAACAGATATTCTATGATTCCACTTAATAAAATAGAATATGCAAATCCATAGAGACAGAAAGTGTCTACAGGTTATGAAGGTGGGGGTAGAATGGGGAGTTAATGCATAATGGGTGCAGGTGTTATGTTGGGGATGGTGGGAAAGTTCCGGTAATGGATGGTGGTGAGGGTAGCAAAACATTGTGACTGTGATTAATCCCCCAGAGTTGTATGCTTGGGAGTAGTTGAGATGGGAAAGTTCATGTTGTAAATATGTTTCCACAATTAAAAATGAGAGTGAGACTGAAGAGACAACAACTGAATCCAATATAGGATCCTGGACTACATCTGAAAATGGAGAAAATGCCGAAAAGGACATTATTCGCACATATGGAAAAAATTGGACTATAGACTGTAAGCGTTATATCAAGGTTAAATTTCCTGAACTTGATAGCTGTATTTAATATGGTTACATTAACTGAATATCTTTGTTCTTAGGGAAAGTACATGGAAGTATTAGGTGTTCAGGGATTGTGATATATACAAACTACACTCACATGTTTGGAAAATAGACTGATAGATGGATAGAGATGGATAGATAAATGGATAGGTAGAATATGGCAAATGTGGCAAAATGTTAAAAGTTGGTGGATTTGGGTATCTGGGCGGGGGATACGTTAGTTATGTGTATGGGTTTTGTATTTTATGACTATCCTGTAAGTTTGAAATTATTGAAAAATAGTTTATTAAAAAAATATTGCTGCGGACAATCCTTAAATTCTGTTTTTCCTAATTAGATGCTGGCATAATATCTGTCTTGTTAGGAAGAATATGCAATAATAATTTCAAATCTAGGTAGTGGTATAGAAATAGCAAATAATAAGAAATGTTTAATGATTTAGCTGTGGCTGAAAGATTTTTCTAGCTTTTACTTATCTCATAAAGGAGAGTAATTTCTCTGTATCTTCCTTTGGTCATAGAAGACATGTGTTTCATCACTTGGGTCTTCCAAAATTGCAACATTTTAGTTCTGTGCAGAGAACTAAGTACCCAATGTAGTTCTTGATCTTTTCTTGTATCAGTCAGGTTAGCCCAAGTTTTTCTTTGGTAAGAAACAGTCCCCAAATTTCAGTGGCTTAACACATTACTTGTTTCTCTTTCACTAAGGCTAAGTGTCCAAACCAGGCTGGCAGGTGCACTCTAAATGCTGTTATCTTGCTGGCAAAGGCTTCATCTCCACATGTGCTTCCACTGTCACTGAGAGGGAAGGGCAGTGGGGAAGTGAGCCCTGGCTCTTTAAGCTTCTCCCCACATAGTGTTGGCCAAAGCATGTCACATGACTGTGCTTAACTTCAGTGGGACAGTAGAGTGTTTTCCTACCCAATGTCAGGAAGGCGGATGGGGACAATTTGGTGAACAGCTTCAGTGATGGTCACAGTCCTGCTCAAAGTTCAGTGTCTCCAATTTCCTGGCTCGAATTCTTTACTCAAATCTGTATTTCTCTGGTGTCATTTCACTTCTGTTAGCTAAATGATTTTATTCTTCCCTCATTTGTAGTATTTACGTAATAATAATAATAAAATATATTATCTCCTTTCTGTCATATTTCTAACCCTTCCTTGGCTTCTGAGCTTGAGTCTGACAATACTTCTCTACCATCTGGTCTGATGGTACTCTCTAAATTAACTTTCTTTCACCATCCTGAGATTATTTGATCCCAAATCTTTCTCCAGGTCCAGCTCAATCTTCTCAGAGGATGCTTCTCTTTCTTTGTTTTTTCTTCTTTGTGAGTTGCTCTTATTTGGTTTCCTCTTTCCCATATAAATTGTATGTGTTTGTGTTTTAAAATAGAATGGTCTTAGGAAACAGGAAAGTATAAAAACGTGTTCTAACAAAGGAACTAGCCAGAACTCTGAAATGTTAATGGTTTTTAAAGGGAATCCATGTTTTATTACCTTTAATATAAAAGTATCCTGGTAAATAGAATCTAGATGACAGAAATCAGTAGAGAAAATAACATGTTCATGTGTGGGTTTGGGGTGGGATTGTTTGTATTTGTATACAGGTTGTATTTGTCTATTTAATCTGTTTTCTTGTTATCACATAATAGGTACAAAAATGTATAATATAAATACTTCTGATGGTTCACTTCCTCCCAAAATACCAACTGTGACTAGTTTAATGTATTTTATTCTGGATTTTTCCCTTTGCTTATAAAAAAAAATTTTTTTTTTCTTTAAAGGAAAATAGCATCCTTACTCTACAGATTATAACTTGACCTTTTTTCCCTGTTACTAGTGTCTTGGCAGTTCACTCTCTACTGCATCCTTTTCAATGGCTGCAGAATATTTCCCCTATTTGTTAGACAATGAGGGTGGTGTCTTTATGTTTCCTTTGTTTTTTTTTTTTTTGTTTTTTTTTTTAAAGATTTTATTTATTTATTCATTTATCCCCCCCTTGCTGCTTGTGCTCGCTGGGTCAGCTAACCACGCCGTGTGGGCGGGCTTGCCTTCACCAGGAGGCCCCGGGAACCGAAACCAGGGCCTCCCATATGGTAAACGGGAGCCCTACTGATTGAGCCACAGCCGCTTCCCTTTATGTTTCCTTTGTTGCCAGCTATCTTAGTTAATATCCTTCGTACAACATAACAGAAACCAACCCAAACTACTTTAAGCAAAAAAAGTATAGGAGATATCACAGACTTCATAGTCAGGAATACAGATGGGTCTTAGGAAAGAACTAGAACCAGGACCTGAAAAATATCAAGAATCCAGGAAGTGTTCTTTCTGTTATCCTTCCACAAATGGCTTCATTTATCTTGTTCTTTCCTACTCACTCTCCTCCACTCCCATTGATTTTCAGTCCATTTTCGTCCTTGTGGCTAGAATATGCCTTCTCCAAAGTTTCAGAGTATATATTCCAGCCACATGGTTGTCTCTGAATCTCAGTTCCAATTTCCATGAGAGATCTCGGGATGAATATGTAGTATACTCCTGTGGTGCTTAGATCAGCTTAATACACTCCACTGGGAATAAGGGGGTGTTTTCCGTGTAGAAACATGGCTGTTGGGGGCTTAATCCTTTTAATAGGAAAGAGTTCTGAAAGGTGTCTGCCTTATGACCAGTGCTTGAAGTGAGTAAACAGCTTTGTGGATAGACTCATGGATACAAGTATTTCTTTGAAATAATTTCCTAGAGTTTAAATAGCTAGTCAAAGTATCATACATCTAAAGTTTCAATAGAGACATAGTCTCCAAAAGTATGTGCAATGCCAGTTTATAGTGCCGCCAAGAGTCTGGTACGTTTTCCTACAGCCACCAGTGCTGCTGTCAGTCTGGTTTTTGTCAGTCTGATAAATGAAAAATCTCCTTGTTTCTTTAATTTCCACTTCCTTAGTTTCTAAAAATCATGAGCATCTTTTGTTATGTTTCTTAGCTATTTTTATTTCTTCTGGAAATTTTTTATCCAACTCTCTTTTGCCCATTTAAGAAATTGGGTGAGTTTTCTTTCTCTTTATTCATTTGTAAGAGCTCTGCACATTAGGGAAATTAGCCATTTGTGTGATATATATATGGATTATTGTCTCGTTTTGTCTCTTTGTGAGTGTAGGCTTTGCCTTAAGATGGTTTTAATTTTTATGCATTCCTTTTATTTTTGTCTTCTTGAATTTTGTGTTATGCTTAGAGAATCCTTCACTAGTCTAAGATTATAAAAAAACATTCACCCAGTACCTAGTATATTAGTATACTAGTACCTACAAAACTACCTAGTACTTTTCTGATAAAACTTTTTAAAGTCTTTGATCCATCTTGAGTTTACTTGCATTTTAGGGCTAAACTAGGAATCCAGGTATTTTGTTTTGTTTTGTTGTAAATGGACCCTTAACTCATTGAACAGGAATTTTTCCTCAGTTATTTTCTGAGTTCATTTTATCAAATAGTACATTCCTATACATAGGAATATATATAGGAATATTTATACTATTTTCTATTGATCTGCTAAAGCAGTACTTGAGTCTGTGATACCCTGTTTTAACTAATGTGGATTTATAGCTTACTATATTAAAACTTTTTTTTTTTTTTAAGGAGGTACCAGGGATTGAACCCAGGGCCTCATACATGGGAAGCAGGTGTTCAACCACTTGAGCTATATCTGCTCCCCTATATTAAAATTAAATGACTAATTAGGAAGGGGCAAATGTATGTTCACTGACTTTATAGCGTAAGTCCTAAATATTATATTACTTTATGATATATAACATACTGCGGTAAGTGAGTTAAATTATAAAAATGCTATGATTTTTCTTCAAGTTAGTACTTTAAACTCTGGAGAAACAAAACGTGTAGCTGAAGACCTTTTAAGTCTGCTTTGTTTGCATAAAGAATTTTTATTTTGTGCCCTTTTTTTCACCTAGAAATTGTTTAGAGCATCTGTTTAGAAAAATTTAAGAAATTTCTTTTTACAAAAAGCTCCCCTTTACAAATGTTTTTATTATTCAGACCTCAGGAAATTTTCTGACAGAATTTCAAGTGAAAAATGTTCCTTCTGAAAGAATTGCAACTCAGAAGATCCTGTCTGTGGTTGGAGAGTGCCTGGACCACTTTGGCCCCGGCTGTGTGGGCTTGCAGAAGATCTTAAACGCTCGATGCCCACTGGTGAGATTCTCTCACCAGGCTGCTGGGCTCCAGTGTGATTTAACTACTAACAATAGGTATGTTCTCACGTCTATTACCTTAAATGTGAATATTGTAAGATAATAGCATAGGTTTGTTTGTTTTTTTCTTCCTTCAGAAGCAGTATTTTTTGGACTCTTTTAGACTTGTTTAATTGTTCTAAAAATTTGAACACTTGGATTGAAAAATAGGAAATACTTTCTCTTATATTATATCTTTTGATTTTTTGATGTTCTTAGATAAAGTGTTAGGATATTGTGTTAAAATGTTAACATAGCTAACTAACATTCTGAAAAGAACTCTATTTCATTTTCTTACTAGTGTAGTTTGCAGAATGCAAGTACCTATTTATGGTATCTAAGTATACTCAGAAAATAAAGCAGCAACTTGAGTATGACTTCTGAATTGCCTCCAAGTCCAGTCAATTTTGTGTACCAAATAAAGGGCATCTTCTTTGCTTAAGTCAAAAAGTGATCTAAACAGCTTAAGACTGGATAGGTTTTATTCAGCATATTTGCATTTATTATAGCAACCTGTTTGCTTAAAAAAATTTTTTTAAGTGGAAATGACAAGTCCTTTCCCCTTCTGAGTCACTTTTCCTTGGTTCTCAGTAGGGAAAACCTCCAAATTGAGGAGTTTACCTCTTAACTGTACAGTTCTCTTTGCATGTGTTTGATTTTACTATATTATCTATAAGATAAAAAATTATAACTAAAATTAGATTAATAAAGGCCAATCTAGAGAGGTTTTGTTTTACACTTGTGTTCATAACAAGCTAAACTTTACGTACTTATGAATTTCTCTTTAGGAACTCATAAAGTCATGATTTTTTGTCAAATTTTAATATAAAAATAGATACCACATTTTCTGTCGTGACTACATTTTGTTTATAGTATGTAGGATATGAGAAAATGACATTTATCTTTGTAGTAGTGTTATTTTCTTTCTTTTAAAAAACTTTTAACATACTTTTTTTCAGGCTTTAAATACTCTTGCAATAATTTTTTTTTTT
>JAKSZT010000049.1:11753270-11824982 GCA_026826555.1 Tolypeutes matacus
GCCCCCTCCTGTTCTCTTTTTAAAGCTAGGAAATAAATGTTCTGGTGTTAAGTTTGAAATTGTTCCTTTTAAAGGATTGTATGCCCTCTGTCTGTTCTTTGTGAAATTACAAGACATGTTTTGATAAGTAGGAACTTGTTTTTAAAATATTTCTAATGAATAATTTTTTGAATTTGCATTGTAACATTATGGTGAGGACACACTGAAAATAGGTTCTGAAGTTTGATTTCTTAATAGACACTTTATCTTCATGGATTTTGAGTTTTATAAATATTAGACTTAGGTAATTTTGGTTGTTTTATGAACTACAGGAATTTTATGGCTTATTCTTTCTTGATAAAATGAATAGAATGTTTTCCTCTGTTTTTAGGCCAATTTGTCTGATATAGCAAAGGTGTAAGACAGATATAAATATTTTTAGAGATGCGTTTATATCATTATTGATAATTATGAAAGAGGACTTATATAATGCATATACTTATTATTTAGATCATGTTCAGGAACTTTGATTTAAAAATTCTAAGGTTTAGAATTACATTGTAGTTGTCGACTTTTAAAAGAATGTTTTAGTGGTAATGAATAGATTTGATATTTTACCATTCACATTAAATTTTTATATTGCAAAAACATTATGCTTTTGATTATCTGATCATGCATGGCATTTTTTGTTTCCAGGTAAATGCTTTATTCTAGCTTTGGATCATAATTTGGGGGGGGGGGGGCTAAAAATTATTTCTGTTTTTTTTCCGGAAGGATTGCCTTGAAAAGTTCTGAACTCCTTTATATATATGGCACCCTGGACTTCCGAGTAAGAGCCTTGGTGTTCGGTATACGATGCTGGGCTCGAGCACACTCCTTAACGAGTAGTATTCCTGGTACTTGGATCACAAATTTTTCCCTTACGATGATGGTCATCTTTTTTCTCCAGAGAAGATCACCCCCAATTCTTCCAACTCTAAATCACCTAAAAACCTTAGCAGGTAAGGCTAGAGCAGTCTTTTTTCTATTTTCTCATTCTGATGTTTTGAATGAATATAATTACCATGTGTTTGAATGTGTTTTCAAAGCCATGTGTGTTTATTAGTCGCATACTTTGTATTAAGGCCTCATGAATCTAAAATTTGTGTTTTTTATTTTTTTTAAATGCTCACCAGGAGTCATGAGGGCAGATGACTTGTGAAACTGGGGCCTTCAGAATGTTTGAGAGTTCCATCTTACTCGTGTCTGTTGGCAGGGTTGTTCACAACAATCATGAAACTTTTGGAACCTCTTGCTCAAGACCAAATCTTGAATGACCTTGAAAAATAATTTCCCAGATACAACTTTCAGTTGGTCATTTTCAGAGATGACTTTCTAAATATGAACTTCTCTCTAAAATTATTTCAGGATGTTTTAAAGATCCTAAATGTGTTTTTTTTTTTTTTTTTAACTGGAAAAAACAGTCATAGGTGAAATATTTTTAAATTAGCATGCTATTTATTTTAGATTATAGATGAATTGAAATTTTGGGTGATTGCTGGAGAAGACACTAAAATATTACAGTTCTGAATTATAAAAGGAAAATAATTAGGGGGTATGCTCAAAGTGTATATATATTCTTATCTAACCATTCTATATATTGCTGCCAGATAATTCTTTTAAAGTATATCCCTGAATCCTCTCCATTTAGAATAACCTTTAAAGGGTGTTTATTCCCAATAGAGCAAAGCTCAAGCTCTTTACTTAGCTTGGTGCTGAAGGCCTTCAGTGATCTAGCCACAACCCAGTTTTCCAGCCTCTTCCACTATTCCTCTTCCTGTGTTCCCACATTTCAGCCAATACTCTCTTCTATGGTGCCTTCCTTTATTACACAAACTAGAAGTACAGTAGTACTTAATTTAATGCAAACTCTACATGTGAATTCAGGTATATGTGATTGGCAGTCGAAAAAAATGAAGGCAGAGCAAGAGAGAATTAAAATTTTTAAAAATGATTTCTATGATTAATTTAGTATATTTATTGTTGCTAGAGTGTTTACTTGCCTTATTTATAAAACTGTGGTGTGTTCATGTAAGAAATACTTATTAAATAATGGGTTGTGCTATTCATGATTTTCAACTTACATGAAGGGTCTTGGAAGGTATGGACACTTAAACAAAGTTGTACTGTAATCCTTTTTTCCCTGTAAACTTCCAAAATGCTTTCTTTGTGCCGTAATACGTAAAGAAGTATGGCAGTTGATTTTAGATAGTACCATATTTATTTATGCACATAGTCTCATTTGTTAGATTATTTGCAGATACCGTAACTTTTAACTTGTACTCCTTCTCCTTGTTTTCCTTCCCCAAAGCATACTTTCATATGATACAGATTTTCTTTATATGAATTGAACTAAATTATTTATGTATATCTTCTAATTCTAGATGAAGTTAGTACTTTAAAAACTCAAAACTAAAGCATTACTTGCTAAGAGTAAGTTTATGGATTTGTGAAACTCATCACTGTAAGTGTTGGTACAGCTTGACATCGAGCTTAAGAAAAAAGCTGAAATGTAAGAGTAGGAAGTTTTCAGGGATGGGATGGTTATATAGATTTTACTTTTCAGGTTGATTTAAAAGGCAGCTTTGGGCCCCAGGGCTGGAGCCTGGCAGCTGTGAGCCCAATCCACTCCACCCTTGGTTGTAGGCACCCAGCTCTACACATTCCCCAGTCTTCCTTGCAGCTATGTATGGCCATGAGAGTAAGAACTCACCAGTAGAATGTGGGGAGGACATACTATGTGCCTTTTCCAGGCCTGGCCCATATAAACCTCCTATAAGTGCTCCTCTGGGTGCTTTCCTTCCTTTGGCTGAGTTGGATGGAACTCCCAGAGTGAGTCTCCCTAACCACCATCTCCCCCGCCCGCATCTGGGTCCCTTGGGTCACTATGTGAGAAAGGAAATAAATGTATTTAAGCCACTGAATTTCGTAGTCGCTACTACAATTTAACATAGCCTAACTGATACAAATCTACAAATACCAAACTCCCAAATCTGTATATCTTTACCTAGAGCACAGTTCTCTCTCCTGAAACTAAGATCCGAGTATGTAACTGCTGATTGAAGGCCCTTAGGTGTTATCTCTTGGATACCTTAAACTCAGATTATCCAGAATGACCACTGCCTCTCTCCTTCTGAACCTGCTTCTTTTCCATTGTCCCTTGTCTCTGTAAATAATATCCCTGGCCAACTAGACCCCCAAGCCAGATACTTGGGAGCCATCTTTGACTGCCCCTACTCCCACGTCCATCATTTAGTCCAGGGATCACAAACTTTGACTCCAGGGCCAAATTTGGCCTGCTGGTTTATTTTTGTAAGTAGATTTTTGTTGGAATACAGCCATTCTCATTCATTTACATCTTGTCTGTGACCACTTTCACACCACAATGGCAGCCTTGAGGAGTTGTGAAAGAAACTGTATGATTGGCGAAGACTAGGTTTTTGTTCTCTGGCCTTTTTTCGGAAGAGGTTTGCTAACCCATGAATTAGGTCAATTGCCAAAGCCTATTAATTCTATCTTCTTGGTATCTCTTGAATCCATCCACTTCTATCTATTCCCACCATCACCATTACCATCCTTGCCTGGACTGCTGGTAGAGCATTCCATGGAGTCTCCATGTATCTGGGCTTACTCTCTTACAATCCATTTTTCATATGGCAGCCAAAGTAACTTTGTTAAAAAGGAAATATGAGGTGTCTATTTGTTACATACTCAGTCTTCCCTAACAATACAAGCCCCAATTCTAGATTTTACCTACAATCTAGATCTTTCTCCTGAAATTCAAATCTAAATATCACCACCTTGGTTAAAATCCTTCAATAGCTTCCCATTGCCTTTATTTAAAAAAAAAAATTTTTTTTATGTGTGTCGGTGTGCATATTCCTTCTTTTGTTTGCTTTTTTTTTTTAATCAATTTTTTTTTTAATTTTTTAAAAGATACTTAGATTACATAAATGTTAAGCAAAAACTATAGGGATTCCCATATGCCCCACCTCCCACATCTCCCGCAGCGACGTCCTTCATTGATGTGGCACATCACTTGTAATGGATGTGCACACTCTGGGGCTTTGCCGCTGGGCATGGACCATAGTTCGCATTGTGGATCGCATTCTCTCTCACACAGTTCTGCATGTTGTGTGATGATGTGGAATGGCCTATATCTGTCATTGCAGTGTCACTTGGGATAATTCCTAGGTCCTGAAGGAGCCCCTGTGCTGCGGCTGCTTTTCCCTCTCCCTTCCCCCCGGGCCGTCCGGTGGCCACTGGCTCCACATTAATATTGTGGTTTCTTCCATTGTTTGAATCACAATGTGTCTATAACAGAGTGCCAGTGGGTCCACTCTGGTCCGTGGCTCTTCCCCCGGTCCTGGGGGGTCTGGGCTGGTGGTGTCCACTCCACCTCCAGGTGGGGGGGGGGCTTATATCCCATGGATAAGATGGATGGGACTATGCTGCCTGCAGCTGCGGGCTCTCTCCATTCCCTGGGATGGCCGTTGTCTGTCATCATCTCCCTGCCAGGTGTCATGGGTGGGTCCATTGAGCTGTGGAGTGGGAGTTGCAGCTCCACCGGGATTCCAGACCCAGCTGGCATATGGACAGCCCAAAGGCTCCGGTCTCTGGAGGTGCGCCTATAGACTCCAGTATCACATGTGGGTTTGGGTGGAGGGGACGGATGGACCATGCGCAGGGAGGACATGTTTGGGTCCGGCTCTGTTGCTCGCAGGAGCACAGATACCAGGGGAGGGCCCGGTGATGGTGCACCGGGCTCTGGGGCTATCCACCCTTGTAAGGGGCCTGGGTGTCTCCGGGGCCCTCGGGGGCTCCTCTGTTTGGGGTGATATCCACATTGGAGGCCTGTGAGGGCCTTACTGGGGTGTGCGTGAGCGTTATCTCTGGGATGGCCGCCCCGCTCGCTTTGGGGTCTCTTGGCCATGTGGACTCTTTTGTCTTTGCCTTTCCCGCCTTTTGTTGGAGGTCTTTTTCCAGTTGTGTTGCCGGTTGGGACTTGGTGGTGGTCCCTCGTTGCTGGGGGGGTTCATCCCCGGGAGTCGTGTCCCATGCTGGGAGGAGGGTGGTGCATTCGTGTGCTGGGTTTGGCCTGGAGGGGGGCCGCATTTGAGCGGCAGGGAGGCTCTCGGGGCGACTCTCGGGCGCCCCATAACAATAGGCTGGGTTTCGGTTTCAGGAGCGGAGACTCTTAAGGCTAGTCATCGATGGCAAGAGCCCATCAGTGGATCATCCTCCTTTGCCACGCGCTGCGCCTGCACTTGGGGGACTGTTGCTGCTCCCTTGGAGAGTGTGGCGGAGCTCTCCAGGCTGGGAATTCAGTATTTTCTCATTTGTTGGGTGGTTCTCCACCAACTGTGACCATACCCCGTGAGCATTTGAACAATTTTGTATACCTTTTATGTATGTTCGGGTGAACTTCCTCCCATGCACTCCCCGTCCCTGACACCCCCCACCAACGATTCTCTCCCGCCCCAGTTGTGACCCTTCTGTGATCCAAAGCTTCTTTAAAGATGAAGCCAATACAATAGCCAAATACAATTAATAGGAAAATAAAATAATGATGATAAGTTTATTCCCATTGCCTTTAGAATAAAATAACTGAGGACCCAGCTTGCCTCCGCACTTAAACTCTAGCCATTTTTAACTTTAAATTTTTCTGTTAATAATATAATATAAAACAATATTATAATATAAAGCAATATAGTTTTCTCTTTTGCTTCTTGGTCTTCTCCTCTCCCTTTTCACATTCCCCTTTACCTGGATAAGTCTTACCTATTTCTCAGATCAGATTTGATCTCCTTGCTGTGTTCCCACAGCACCCTGTGCTTACTCTGTAATTACAGTTCTTGCACTTTATTGGTCGTCTTATTGATATCTCTTCCTCCCACTGACTGTACATTCTGCAGGAGGGAGGGGCCCTGTCGGTCTGGAGTATTGCTGAATATCCAACATCTATGATACTTAGGATGTGGTAGACGGGTTGAGTGTGGCACTGCAGGGCAGTGTCAGATCACGTTTCCTGTCTTCCCTTCCCCCCGGGCACTTACAACAAGAAGAACAACACCTTTCTAGAATAAATATTCTAATGGAATTAATTAGAAAATAAGTGATTAAGGGAGCGAGACAGGCAGTAGGCAGGCTGGGTGGGTGTGAGGGTGTAGAGGTGAACTCTATAGAATACAGGAGCAGAGAAAATTGTCAGATACACAAATATACATCCCCACACAAAACCCTCATTCCTGAACTGCCCAAACATACTTGACACCTAATACTGCAAACAGACATGATCCAGCCCCAATCTAAGTGTGACAGTGTCAACCATCTTCAGTCATAAAGAATTGAGGAAAAGAACATTTCTTGTTGCCCTAGTGAGAGAGAGCCCTTGAGCAAGTTCTTATGTTTTCATTCTTCCTTTCAATCTTCATTTTATTTGTTTAACCAATATTTGTTAAGCATGATACCAGATGCTTGGAATACAAATATTAAGGGAAAAACAGAGCTTGGGAAGCAGACACCTAAAATCAAATTACAGGACAATATAATAAGCATTATGATTTAACAGTATGTACAAAGTGATATGAGAGTGCAGTCAAAAAAGCAAATTCTGCTTTTACCTATTTCTGGCATGATGAAAATGGAAATGTTGTATGTACATTTTTTGTATGTGAGATGTAGAGGAAGTGAATAAAATTTACCTCCCTTGTGGTTCAAAAAAATAAATAAAAGGCAGCATCCATGCCTGTGCTCATTTCATCCCTTAGTGTCATTCATTCAGTAATTTTTTTTTGTTTGTTTGCTCATTAAGTATTAGGTGCTATGTTGGGTGGGATACAGTTGGTGATCTAAGTACCTCAAGATATAGTAGAGAGGTAAGATACACTATATAGAAAAAAATGGGTGGTTCCTGACCAATAAGAAACCTGTAAATAGCATTTCCTACTCAGCTCATTCTGTGTGCACCGATGCTTAAGACTGCTACCATAGAAACCATTGTGGGGAAACCATCATGGAACTGTTAGGGTTCAGAAGCTAAGAAAGGAAAAGTTGTTCAAAGGAGGAAGAACTGAGGCAAGTGTATGTTAAGGGACATCTACTGCTGAACATCTTCCTGTCTCACAAATACTGCATACCACTGCCAGAGTCAGGGCTTGACAGTCCTGCCTGGGAAAGTTTATACGGTCTTCTATCCTTACCTCCAGTTTGCTTCCCATCCATCAATCTACTTTTAACTAACTGAGTGATGTTCAAAAATTCATATTTGATGGTTACATCATCTCACTTCAAATCCTTCAGTAACTTCCTAGTACCTATTTTTTTAATTTTCACTAATCAAGAAAATATGATTTGTGGACAAGTTAAAAATATCTTTGGTTTTTGTCCCACATATATTTTAAAATAAATTTAAATTTAGTCACATCTTTCAGAATCAAAACAGAAAAATTAGTTTTAGAATTAATTTTCCACTTCAAAATACCACTGTTTTAAAATTTTCTGTTGAATTTGCTATACACAGATTTTAATTAGATGAAGGTATATTAAGGATATGGTGAAGATCATTTTAAGGAAAATTTACCAAGATAATTTTTTCCTACTCATATCCATATTTTTCAAAATCCCTGTTTTTTGTGCTTCCTGATTTTAACCAGTGATCCAATACTGATGCACATTAAACGGTATGTGGCTAAGAATAAAAACAATTTTAAACTGTGAAATGATCAAAACCATCTCAGGACTTGGGGTTAATTAAATGAAGTTCTTTAAGCTGTGCCTCTCATTTGATGTACAAATATGAAGACCTCAGCAATAGACGAGAGAGAGCTATTACATTCTTATTTTTCATCTGTAGCTCTGTGTGACCCACTTGATATTTCTTGCTAAACTGAGTAAGACTTCTTTCGTGGCAGTCTGTGGCATTGGGTGGGTAAAGAATTAACAATAAGAACAACAGGAGCAATTTATTAAGTGCTAACTCTGTGCCAGTCACTTGGTTAAGAAATTTATATGTATCATCTCATTCAGTCCTCCCAGCAAACTGTAGGAGGTGTTAGTATTACTGTTTTCATTTTATAGGTTAGGAAACTGAGTCTTTGAGAGGTTATCTAAATTTTACAAGGTCACAGAGTTAGAAGAGCCTAGAGCTAGGATTTAAACCCAGGCATTTTCCAGAGCTTTTTTTTCCTTTTCTTTTTTAATTGAAGTATAGTACACAAAGAAGTGCATCCGCTTTTTTGTTTGTTTCTTTTTCTTTTGCATATCAGTTTTCACAAACTGAACACACATGGAACCACCACCCAGATTGAATAACAACACCCCCAGCAGTTCTACCTGTGTTCCCCGTAAGATCACGAACCTTTCTCCCCAGGGATAACTGCTTCTAAAAGCATAGATGAATTTTACTTGTTTTTGTCTCTTGTGTGAAAAGGATCATATAGTATGTGTTCTTTTGTGTCTGGCTTTTTCCTTCTCAGTGTTACGCTAGGGAGATCCATCCACGTTGTTAGTATATTGTAGACTGTCCATTTTTGTTGCCTTGTAGTATTGCATTATAAGAATATACCAAAAACGTTTTTATTCTATTATGAATAGTTGCTGCTACTAACATTCTAACAGATGTCTTTTGGTGACCATAGGTACTCATTTTTGTTAAGTATATACTAGAAGTGGAATTTCTGAGTCTTAAGATTTGCATTTGTTGAGCTTTAGTAGATACTCCAAATGGTTTTCCAAATTGTAAACTCCCACAGATGTTATATACAAGTTCTAATTGTTCTTCATCTTTCTGAATACCTGGTATTTATTGTCTTTTTTATTTTATCTAGTCTAAGTACATTTGTAATGGCATCACAGTGTGCTTTTGATTTTCTTTTCCCCAGTAACTATTAGAGTTGAGTACCTTTTCATATATTTATTAGCCATTTGGGTTTTTTTTTTTTGGTCAAGTATCTATGGTCTTTTACCTGTTCTATTGTGTTTATCTGTCTTTTTCTGATTCATTTGGAGAAATTTGTTATATGTCCTAGATAGTCCTTTGTCATATAATTCTCTCTCCTATGTCAAAGTTATAGATGTACAGAGTTATTAAAGAGTCTATAGTAATTCTACAACCTTTTAAACAAAAATCTGCCCTCTGAGCCTGTGCCTTCTACTCCTTTTGCTTCTTCCTTTAGGCAATCACTTTCAACTCTTTCAGCTAATTCATTTGATATTTCTAACCATATTTCTAAATAAAATGCTTGAATTGCTATTTCTTGATATTTTTTTTTTAAGGTCTAGGCACCATCTATAACTTTTCTTTATGGAAAGAGGGGGAATTAACCCTTTTTCTTCCTGCAGCCCCCACCATCCACACCTCATCATAATCTGTATAACTACATCATAATTTTGGTATGCACTTTTTACATTATTGTGACTGTGTAAATGCTATTCATATCTGATCCATGAGGTAAACTAAAATTAAATTTCTTTCCAGACTTTTTATATTCTTTGGAATTAATAATTTTTAATACTGCTTAATTTCTTAAATTACCATTTTTTGCTTAGTTTTTCATGTATTTAATATTAAATCTCAAACTTGATACCAGTTGTCTAAATCTCTTCTCAAAACTTTCAGAATATCAGATATTCTGTAAATTTCACCTGTTGGCAGAACCACCCCCTTGGAGCCTTCTAGTATGTTCTAACCTGGACTGGTTGTCCTCTGGTGTACAGCTCTCATCCTGGACTGTTCCTTCGTCATTTTAGTATTGTTTCTGAAGGTCCTCCAAGTTAGACCTGTGTTGGATATCCTGTATCGCATGTCTTTCTTTTTCTTGGTTTGTACCCTCATTTTGGTAGAACATGTCCTCCAAGAGCTTTTTGCCAAAAAAAAAAAAAAAAAAAAAAAAAAAAAACAATAGAAGGTAAAGTTTTGAGACTTGTATGTCTAAAAATATCTTTTTCAACCCTCATATTTAATAATTTGGCAGGACTTATATTTCTGGGTTGGAAACGATTTTCCTTTGGAATGGAAGCCTTTTTAAGTGTTCTGAAATTTCATAAAGATGTGCTTTGGTTTCTTCATCTATTTTGCTGTTTACGTGGGGGAGGCCTTTGATCTGGAAACTTGTATCCTTCAGTTACTAGAAATTTTCCTTAATTTTTAAATTTACTACCCCGTTTTCTTTCCTACAAGAACTGCGGTAATTCAGATACTGGAACCCTTGGATTGGTCATCTAATTTTCTTACCTACTCTGTTCATCTTTTGGGGCGGATTTTCTCAATTTTATCTTCCAACCCTTGAACTTTTCATTTGTACTGTCATATTTTTTAATTGCTGGGAGCTCCTTTTGTTATCAAAATAATTCCTTTTTCTTTGTGTTCTGCCATTATGTTGTGATTACTGTATCCTCTTACCCATATGTCTTAAGGATTTTTTTTTTTTTAAGTTTACCTGGGCTCTGTTTGTTCTAGTTTTTTTCATTTTATGTATATCAGACATTACCAGATGTCTGATAATATCTGATTTTCTGTTCATGTTTGAGTTAGAAATTAAAAAGCTAATTTGAATCTCTGAGCTGCTGCTATGCAGCTATTAGAACCATTGTACTGGCTATCCAATTTTCTTATCTATTCTCTTGCTCTTTTGGGGACATATTCTCAGTTTTATCTTCCAGCCCTTGAGAGGGACTTGTTGACTAAGCTTCATTGTGGGATAATTTGGCTGGGCTGTTTCTTTGAGAAATGTAGGTATCACTATCTAGGTTATTCCTCTCGGCTGTTTGGATTCCCTAAAAAGACTGATTTATTCTATTTTTCTGGAGGAAAAGCCCTGCCTATTGGCATTCAATGGTGCCTTTGTTCACTTCGAGTAAGTGGTCCAAGCATTCCACCCTCAGCTGTATATTATATCTCAGAGGTCCTTTCTTTTACAACCCTCTCCAAAGAATAAATCTCGTGTTGTCTGTAAGGGCAGAAGAGATCTGGGGAGCCTAAGTGCTTCTTTAACCATCAGGCTTCAGTCATAACTCGTGCTTCCAGGCCTGAGCCTCTGGGTGTTGTGCAATGGCTATCTGCTTTTTTCTTGACTTAAAAAAAAATTTTTTTTATTAATATACTGGTTTAGGGTTCAGTGTTTTCAGGTCTCCTAAATCATTGCTACTCATCCGTTTAACTTAAAAAGAAAAAAAAAAAGGTAGTTCTCTTCTCTTCTTTTCTGCCTGTGTTAAGATTATGTCATTTTGCTATCATCTCAGTGGTGTTTTAGGAAGGAGTGAAAATAGATGCTTATATTCATTCACCGTCTTTACCTGGAGCATATTCTCCCAACTAGGATAAGGGCTGCCTCCCTTCGAAAGAGGCAAGTGTTATTGGAGCCTATTGATGGTGGTGGGAGGAGGTGGTAGGAGGATGACCACCTTGTCTGTTGATTAGTGTAAGTGATAAGTAGTGAACAGAGTATCACAGTTGTACCTGTGTTGAAGAATAGTATCTAAGTAAGAGTTAACATTCTGGAGTTGAGTGAGCTACAAGGTAATAAATAAAGCCACTCTGAAGCACTTGGTATAACCCTGTTGAAGTCATGTAGATTCTTCTCATGGTTATATCCAAGTACTTGAGGGGAAGTTGTTGAAGATTTGCATTTTCAAAAATCACTCTAGCTGCGTAGATTAGAAGGAAGCAGAAATGCAATTTGCCTAAATGTCATAGCCCTACCAGACCCCCACAATATTAAATAGTTAATTAATAATTAGCTTGCATGAATTAGTAGGGCAAAACTATTTATTGGCTTCTCTCATTTAATTACTGCTAACCCATGGCATGTTAGGAAGTTTGGATTTGTTAATTGTGATAATAGAAACTGTATATACTTATTTATATACTTTGCAGCTGACCCAGCTTAATTCCAGAAAGCTCATAAAATTAGGATACTTAAAGGATTTTTTAAAAGGGGAAAAAATTAAGCTTTCATATGAATTCAGCTTATGTTGTTATGCCTGTTATTTGTGCCCCTATCAACTTTCTGTTGTTTATTAAAAATGCACCTGGCTGGCACAATGTTGATTTCTGGTCTTTTGACCAGAAAGATTAGCCTAATTAATTTTTTTTTTTTTTTTTTTTACCGGGAAGTCCCGGGTATCGAACCCAGGTCCCTCCATATGAAAGACGGACGCCCAACCAGTTGAGCCACATCCGACCCCTAGCCTAATTAATTAGATAGCATATGTTATCTATACTGCAGCCCCTAGTGGTCCATTAATACCAGCTGTTGCCAATAGTGATCTCTGTGACAAAGTAGGAGTTTTTGTAGCAGATTAGTTCCCTGAAAAATGTGGGAAAGTTTATTGATCTAGATGTTGACACAATCTGAAAGTGTCATTAAGTTTCTATTATGACTTAATAATAGCTTACTTGCTATTTGTATTTGTCAGAAAGCTGTTCAATGAATGTTATTTGTCATGTGTATTTGTCATGTGTGTTATGCAGAAAAGTAGTAATTGCTGTACCAATTCACACAGATCTAAAGCTTTCTAAAGGAAACCAAATTCAGTAAATATAAAACTGCAATTTTCATATAGCCACATGTGGCTAGTGGCTATTGTACTGGACTATGTAGATGTTGTCTGGAGGTAGTAATAGCAGAAAAACATGGGAGAGCAAAAAGGAGGCGAAAGACTTGACAACCTGCTAGGTTTGAATGCCTTAGGGGATAATTATTTTTCTTTAAGTTGAAATACTTTCTGTTAAAAGAACAACACTTATAGAGATAGTCTTGGTTTTACACCATTGTATATTTCTAGAAATAAAAGATGTAGTAGTTAAGAGGGCATCTGTATGTGTGACTGGTACTGTGCCACAAAAAATATAAACTGTTAATCATTAAAATAGTAAAACACACGTCCAATTCCCATAGCATTAGGGCTAAGTGTAACTAAATATAGGTCCTTCAGTGTACTATATGTTGTATAGTAGAGTATATAAAATTGGCTCTTAAAATTAACATGTTAGAATCTGGAATAATTTTTGAGAAATTACGTCAGTAACACAGGTCTTAATGAAAAATAACAAGAACAACAACAAAAAAGTTTGAGGGAACCCTGCTTTTAAAATTTTTCTCTGACAGAGGCATTCAGAATCAAATACCATCAATCATTCAGATTTTTGACTGTGAACTGCTTTGTACTGTTGTAATGGGCTAGCAGTAATGATAGATAGGACAGGGAGCCTTGGAGTCCCAGACTGGGACACAGGGGGGCAGGCGGACAGCATGTGTGTAATCAGAATACAGTGAGTGAGTGGTGGCGGAGGAAGCTAAAAGACTGGAGCACAGCTTGGAGTTATGAAATGTTTTCAGGTGGGAGGTGGCTGTTGATTCGATTTTTGAAATAGGTGTGGGAGTTTGCCTACATATTAAATGGTGGGAGGTAGATTAGAGTGGGCAAGGAATGTCATGGTGACTATATATAGTCATCAAAAATTAGGCAAATGATTATCTGTAAAGATATAAATACTCTTAGAAAAGGCGAGTCCCTGCATCCCGAGTGCTATTAAGTTCAGTGTCCTGAATTCCAATCACTCTAGAGTGTAGAGTACTGCGTCTTAGAAGTTACCTAAAGTTTTTAAAAACTCTTAGGGCATTCAGTTTGTGTCGTGGGTGAATGGTTGAATAAATGCATAAAGAAGTGGTGAGAATGGAAATGGAGATCTAAATTAAATATGATTGATTCAAGATGGTGAAAGATGGGAACTGCCTTTGTTTTCATTTATAATTAGAAAACTGATTAAAGATGTATGAGGAATCATTGGGTTGTTGATAAGACAATGATCCTGATCTGCTAAAGTAAATGTAATGTGAATTTCACTATATTGTAACTAGCCTCAGGTCTTTCTAAATAGGATTTTTAACTCCTCTTAACTGAAAATATGTAGAACACTGACAAATAATAGAATCCATTAATATATAACTTTGGTTTAAATCATAGATTCCTTTTCTGAAGGAGGGGATTTCTTTAAAATATAATGTGAAATATTTTTCATTTCTGTGTTTATTTAAGATGCAGAAGATAAATGTATAATTGAAGGCAACAACTGTACATTTATTAGTGATTTGAATAGAATTAAACCTTCAGGGAATACAGAAACACTAGGTAAGTGTTTTTCTTTTTCTTTTTTCTTTTTTGGATTGAAACAATTTCCTCTTATTTTCTTTGTTTTATTTTCTTGCAGAATTACTACTGAAGGAATTTTTTGAGTATTTTGGAAATTTCGCCTATGATAAAAATTCCATAAATATTCGACAGGTAAACATTCCCTTTTTAATATTTGGTTATTAGGTACCTCGTTTTCTATTGTACTGACAGTTTAGTTTTCCAAGCACAAATATTACTTCATTTAAATGCTGCAGTAGTGGGTACTAATGAGGAAAATGATACCTACCAGACCTATATGACTAGACTAAGATCAGTCCTTTACTCACTCGGGTACGACAGCCAGGTCTTCCGACTTTAGAGCAAATGCCCTTTTCACTCCGCCATGATACTTCTGTTGTCACTTGTTGCTAATACCATATCCTTCAAAATATGAACTATTTCTCCAAAGTTTTCTGGAAAACATTTTGCATTCAGTTGTTTTTAAACTGGACTTGTGTTCTGATAGAAGAAATTGTATTCAGGGTTTCAAAGATAGATTTTAGTGATTCCCTCATGAGGAGCCCTTAGAAATCACCTTCTTTCAGGGGAGTGAATTTGTGATTTTAGTTTGTCTGAGTTGGAATGATAAAAAAAAATTTCTAAAAATAAATAATCAGAACAGAACTATAGGCCATTTTGCACAAGTTGGGGATCCTGTGGCGGCACTTTGGGTCTATTTTGTGTAGCATTTGGTGACATAGTGTATTAGTCAGCCGAAGGGGTGCTGGTGCAAGGTACCAGAAGTCTGTTGGCTTTTATAAAGAGTATTTATTTGGGATAGAAGCTTATAGTTACAAGGCCCTAAAGAGTCCAACTCAAGGTCCCATAATAGGTACTTCCTCATCCAAAGTCTGTTGCCACATGTTGAAGCAAAATGGCGGGTGACGTCTGCGAGGGTTCAGCCTTCCTCTTCTGTCTTAAGGCTCCGTGGGTCCAGCTTCTTCCCATTTTAGCTGTAGTCTGGCGTAGGGCTAGTCTCTCTTCCTGGGGTTCGTTTCTTTCTAGGCTCAGCTGCTCTGTTCTTTTCACAAGGTCAGCTGTAAACTATCAGGTGAATGGCTCATTTCTTTTCCCGGGGCCTCTGCTGTGTCTGTGGAGCTGTCTCTTTTCTCACATATTTGCTTCTATGTTCATGATTGAGTGTCTGTTTATGTAGCCCACCAAGGGGGCGGGGACTCAATCTTGCATGCCCTAGTGATGTAGTTGAATCAAAGCCCTTATCTTAACATAATTTAATCAAAGACATCCCAGCTGAATCTAATACAGACAAAGGGTATCACTCCCAGAGGAACAGAGCAGTTTACATATAAAATCTATATTTCTTTATCAAACTGCCACACATGGCTACAGACCTCACCAGGTTGGCTTCATAAAATGCATCCTTAGATATTCTCTTGTTCTGTTTTCTTCTCTCCTTTGTTCATTCTTCTCTAACCCTCATTCTGCTTATGGAGACTTTGTTTTTAAAAGGAAAAAAAGAAAGAAAAAATGAGAGGAGGGACACAGAAGTCTCTGGAATGCAATTTAGAACAAAATGGTCATCAGACATACAAAGTCCTCTATCGTTTTTCTAGGGGGTATCGTTTTTACCCCTAGGGTCAGAGAGGACAGGTAGGTGGTACCAGGAAGAGAAGCAGTTAGAGAACATGGAGATGCTGCTTGCACTGGAGAATCTTGACCATTGGTTTATAATATTTACTTAATATTTATAATATCATTTGAAAGAGGGAAGGATTATGCAAGCTGATGGATCACGGCTGTTGATAATGTTTTAATTTTCCCAGCTGATATAACAAATACCACCCAGTAGGTTGGCTTAAACAACGGGAATTTATTGGCTCCCAGTTTTGAGGATAGGTGAAGTCCAAAATGGAGACAACAGCAAGGCGATGATTTCTACTCAAAGACTAGCATTCTGGGGCTGGCTATTGGTGGTCCTTGGTCCTTGACTTTTCTGACCCATGGCTATGCACATGACATTGCTCTCTTTCTCCTCCGGTTTCTGATGACTTCTGGTTTCTTGCTTTTCCCAAGACTCCCCCCCCCCCAATATGATTAAGACCCATCCTGATTCATTTGGACCATACCTTAACTGAGGTAACCTCATCAAAAGGTCCTATTTTCAATAGGTTCACACCCACAGGAGTGGTTTATGATTAAGAACATGTTTTTCTGAGGTACAAAACTCTAAGCCCCCACAACATGATGCATAGCTTCAGTTTTTCTTTTTATTTCTATGAGGATATTTTTTAAAATTAATTTTATTGGTACATATTAATTAAGCATACAATTCATCCAAAGTGAACAATCAGTTGTATTTGGTATAATCACATAGTTGTACATTTATCACTTCAGTCATTATTAGAGCATTTTCATTATTTCAATAATAAACAAAACACAGACAAACAAGTAAACAAGAAAATCTTCCTCTCAATCTCCCTATGTTACCCCTGCTGTACATAGCTGCTACTTCTGTCTGCTCTTGCCCAATTATTTTTTTATTCAGCAGTTTTATTGAGATATTTTCATATGCCATATGATCTTAGCCAAAGTGTATAATCAGTGGCTTTTAGTATAGTCACAATGTTGTGCATTCATCACCATCTGTGAGGGTATTGATTTACTTGGCCAAGCTTTATTGTTGGATATTTAGGAATGTAATAGAAAATCTTTATTGTTTTAAAATGAATAATGAATAAGCTTTTGTATCTTCTTTCTCATTTCATACTTGGGAGACATGCATTTCTATATTTAATTTAAGTATTCTGATTTTGTATGCTTCTAGTCCCACTGGCTTTTAGGTAATAGATTTGTTTTTAGCAAGTCTCAAAAAAATGTATCTTCATCTTATTTTCTGCCATTCTTTGTTTACATTTTTGTTCCTTTCCAGCTCTGTCCCATTAGGTAAAAAGTGTTATGGTATTTAAAAATACTTCTATTGGTTGACTTAGTCCAGAAACCTCTCCTCTGAGCGGTGACATCATTATCCGTAACTCATAAGCCTAATTAATTTTTCTCCAAAGGATACTCATAAAAATTACAGCGGAAGGAAAAATCAGTTATAAGTGCACACACACACATATGCATGCATACGTGCCCAGTCCTCTTAGGAAAGAAATTCTTTACTGTGTAAAGTTAATGCTGGCATTTTACATGTTTTTGGCCTTTTATTAAATTAACCAAACTGTTCTTATATTTAAGCTCTTCATCTATTTATACATTTTTTTTCTTCTTTGTAATAATCTGTAGGGAAGGGAACAAAACAAACCTGAATCTTCTCCTCTACACATTCAGAATCCTTTTGAAACTTCTCTCAACATCAGCAAAAATGTAAATCAAAGCCAGCTGCAAAAATTTGTAGAACTGGCCAGAGAAAGTGCTTGGATTTTACAACAGGAAGATAAAGATTGTCCTTTACCATCACGTAATCAGCCCTGGGGGCTGGCAGCCCTTCTGCTACCACCTGTAGCAAAGAGTAAGACTTTTGCCCAGAAGAAAAGGAAAAGGCTTGTAAGTGAGAGAATTAAAAACTTGTTGGAAGCTGTAAAAAGTAACAATACAGAAAATTCCACAGACCCCAATGAGGGGGTAAAAATTAGTACTAAGGTCTAATGGTTGCCCTTTTGCTTGAAGGATAGGTTTTTGTCATTTAAATGGGTCTTCAGACCACCTGCAAGAGCTGATGAAACTTTCACAGGTCCAGAACTTTCATCTGATGTCACTTTTCAGGATCTGCACATTGGCCTACTTCACTGGTCTGAAGTTCAGAGACATTCTCCTTTCCAGGTCAGCAGTCAAGCAGATGCCCAAGTCAGGCGCTTGATTAAAACTTCAATGAGGAAAGGGTGAAAAGGGATGGGAATGTATTTTAATTAAATAGTTAAACTATTCAACCTGAATGGTAAGAGAACCATTGTTGATTTCCACTTCAGCTCCTGGATGGAAATAATTTAAAAGGACTTGTTCTTTTTGTACATATGTGAACAATGAATATAATAAAACCTAAAAATTTTGCAGTACTCTTTCATGTATAATCTTGTGCTTATTTTTCAAGCAAATTACTGTTACTTATAAACTAAAACAGATTGGTACTGATTTCTGTAGATGTTTATATATTTAAAAGGTTTGAATATGGGCACTTTGGTCACTGCATTCTAGACATTCTAATCCAAATAGGTAAAAATATTGATACATTGCATTTTCAAATATTATTTAGCTACTTTGTTTTCAAAAGTAAAGCACTATTTCTACTAAACTGTAATATTCTCTATATTCCCTTGACTTTTCTATTGAAACTCCCTTCTCCTTAGAGAAGAGAGATATGTATAGAAATGTAATTTCCAGTACATTCCCTGTGGAATGTTTTAAGAAGCAATATAGCGCAGTGTTTGAAAACACAGGCTTGAGCCAGACGGGCTCCATTGCAAGTTAGTTACCCTGGGCCCCATTGGTTTCATCTATAAAATGGGGGTGATAACAGTGCCTTCTTCCCCGCACTATGATGAGACTGTGAGGTTCACACAGGAAAGTACCTGGCCCATTGTGATGGTTTGAAGCTGTATGTACCCCAGAAAAGTGTGTTCTTAATCTATTCCTGTGGGTGTCAACCTAATGTAAGTTGGATCTTTTGATGAATAGAATCTTAAGATGTGACCCACCTCATTCAGGGTGGGTCTTAATCCACTTGATAGAGTCCTTTATAAGAGAATGAAATTCTGACAGAGAAAGAAAGCTACAGAAACAAGATGAAAGCAACGAAACCCAGAAGAGAAGGGAGAGACCAGCAGGTGCCGCTATATGCCTTGCCACATGACAGAGGAGCCCAGGATTGTTGGCAGCCAGTTGTTGGGAATCATTTTGATGATGCCTTGATCTGGGCATTTTCATGGCCTCAGAACTGAAAGCTTGTAAGCTAATAAATTCCCATTGTGAAAAGCCAACTTGTTTTATGGTATCTGCTTTGAGCAGCTTAGTAAACCAGAACACACATATAGTGACACGTCTCTATAGTTATGACTTTTCAGTGTTGTCTGTAATTATTGTTTATCCTACTCAAAATTCAGATTTAGAATTTGTTGTGGTTTTAAGTCTCCCATCCATATTTTAGGTCAGAAACTATCATGGGCTCTGTTTGGGGTATTTTGAGAGATTCACTAATAGAACTAGTATGGAACAAAGTCAGTTCTGTGCCACTTAACTGCTATAGTTGATTTCATATCTGAAACCAACAAACAGGTATTCATGTTCTTTTATACAGGCAATGACTTAAATTAAAAGCCATTTGTATTTGTTCTTTAATTAGGTTATTCTATGGGACTAGAAATCTGTATTAAGAATTAAAATGGGGTTTTAAAAAGCATAAATATTGAAGGTTTGCTAAATGAAATTTTTTTTTTTTCTGTTCACAGATATTTGGACATTTTCTTTTTTAGGTGGTATTAAGTCCAAATTGGTCATTTCAGCACATAAAATTGTGTATGTGTTAGCATTTTCATTTCTTTTCTTGTAATTTATAGAACAACTTTGACTTTGTAGATCTCTCTTACTTTGCAGAATGTGGAGATTTAATCGTGATGGATTTTAACCTATAATGATCTTATTTTTTAATATGCAGTGTAAGTTCTAGTTAGATGAATATAGGCTACAAATGTAATGTTTTCTCTTAAGTTCAGTGTATCACATACCAAATTTCTTAAATGCAATTTTTTTATTACATTATAGGACTTATTAGCAATTATTTGTTTTTGTCATTTCTTAGTAAATTGCAACAATTAAAATTTTTTTCGTTTCTCTTTTCCAAATATTATTGGGCTTTCGTTGTATTGCTTTCACCTACAGAGTGATTTTTATTCAGTTTGTGAAAGTAATTTTGATATGAGAATACCTAGGTCAGATTGATTTCAGGTGTCTATCATTCCAAGTTTTATAGCCCACTAGTATAATTCCTGGGATTATTAACTAATAATCTTTAGGAAATGAGAGATTGGCCAGAGACAGACAAGGAAAATAATATTTGCTCTTTTTCACAAACCTTCAATGATCAGAAAGGAGAAAAGTAGGACAATTGAAGTGGGACTTTCTTCCTGTTCTTATTTATTTCTTGCCTTTCCTTCCTTTTGTTCTAGGGCTAAAGGCAGGTGAGACAGAATTCATTGTTCAAAGACTTTTTGCCTAGAAGTCCCTTGGCCTTAGTAGTATACTCCTATTCAACTCCTTACAGCCTGGTGGTGCCAGAGTAGAGAAAAGCTACATTTACATCTATTATTCAAGCAAACACAGTGAACATCTGCAGCAAAGACAGCAGAAGGACCATCCAAGCAGCCCTAGCTTGTCCAAGTAAAAAACATCTACTTTGCAGAGTTTGGCATTAAATTGGTGAGTAGCTGTCATCATGTCTGGGTTCAGTCCCTTCAGTAAAAACAATGTAGGATGGGAAGCGGCTGTGGCTCAATCAGTAGGGCTCCCGTTTACCATATGGGAGGCCCCGGGTTTGGTTCCCAGGGCCTCCTGGTGAAGGCAAGCCCGCCCGCACAGCGTGGTTAGCTGGCCCAGCGAGCAGAAGCAGCAAGGAGGGATAAATGAATAAATAAAAAATAAAATCTTAAAAAAACAAAACAAACAAAAAAAAACCACCACAACGTAGGAGTGGGACATTCAAAATACTATATAAGGAAGAAACCATTTCTGGTTGGCATGATCAGAAAAGGCTTCATGAAATAGGGTAGGGTAGATCTTGAAGGAAAAAGGGGACAGCTTTAATAGGAGTCAGGAAAGAGGCAAGCATGTTTGGAGAGTTAGAAGTCCAGATTGGTGAGGAAGAGTCAAGTTAGAGCAAGATTGTGAAGGACTGGCCATGGAAGAAGCAAGGAAGTTGAATATATTTTCATTGATAAACCATTGAAGGATTTTGTGCAAGGAAACCATCAAAATTAAAGCCATGCTTTTAGAGGATTAAACTGGCAATACCACATAATTTTAGATCCCTGCTTTTGAAGCAAATTTCACTACCATGGGTTCCCACTGTAAAATTTCCACAAAGGTCCAGAAGCTGATTCTTACATACCTCAGAAGAGTCTTCTCAACATTTAATACGGAAGGAAAGTTTAGGTAACTTAAAGCTATGAACAGGGAACATCAGGTTATGACTTAAATATTATTTTATGTGAGATTTTATTAATGAGGAATTTTTTTTACAGTATACACTTGGAAAGGATTAAAACATGACCAAAAATCACTTTTTGCTTTGGGATGATGTTGGAAATGATTTTAAATGCTTGAAAGGCTTATTTTGGTTTCCTTGCTGAGTTCAATTACTTGTAGATACAGATTCCAAAGAATATAAACATTACATCTTTCCTCTGGAATTCCCATGGAGCAACTCCCAGAAAATGTCTATTTGGATTCAATCTTTAATCCTTAATATCTATAATACAGGATATATAAAATCCTATCAAACTAGTAGGAAATACACTCTTCATATTCTAAGTGTGATTCCTCATGTTAATGTTATACATGTGTGCGCGCGCGCATGCAATTGTTCACCCACAGTTAAGTACTCAGTGAAGTCAAAGCTAGATTTAAGGCATTATTCACTTTTTCTGTCTACTCTTATATGAATACGTTAAACATTGTTTTCACAGCAAACTTTCAGAGCTTTTAGAATTTGGTGCTGAGACATTTTTAAATAGCATGAAGTATTAAATATTATTAACACTATGATGATAGTGTTAATAATATTTAGTACTATTTAGTAATAATAGTCTAGTAAAATATCTAATTTTGCCAAATCTAAATGAAAAAAATATTAATTGTAGATTTTTTGTCTGGGTTTATTTTGAAGTCTGGCACATTGGAAGCATACTATGGAAGAATAGAGGGATTGAGAGGTGACTGCTAAGGGGTGTGGAGTTTTTCTTTTTGGAGTAATGAAATTGTTATAAGATTCTTTGTGGTGATGAATGCATAGCCTTGAGACTTTACTAAAAACAATTGATTATATACTTTGGATAGATTGTATGGTATGTGAATATATCAATAAAACTGCTTTAAAAACCATACTATAATGAATACTCTCAAATGGACCAAATTAATGAAAAATTACAAATTAAGTCCATTGTGTTCTGTGTCGCTCATATTTTAACATGCAAAAGTTGTTAGGTAGAATGAAAGTCTTATATTTCTGAAGCTTTTCCTATTATAAAGTTACTGGTACTTTGCATCAGCATCCCTTTAGCTAATACAGATCAACCTTTTGCTAAGTATATTTGTACACGGGCTTGGTAAGTAGAGTGAAATAGCATCTTAACTTGTTCTCTCTAGTTCTACATTGTCTTAAAAATTGACAGTAAAGCAAAAGGTGAATTATGAAACTGGCTGAATGTCTTGCAAGGTGATTTGAAACTCAAAGCCCAATTTATTTTTCATCACGCCATCTAAAATGTATATTGTTTCTCTCTAACTGCACATATCAATATAAAACTAGCACTAGCTAGTTTTTTCTATTTCTTTTTTCATTAGTTTAGTTCAGATCTTTATAACCTCTTTCCTAATTTAGTGTAATAATCTATTACCCAGTTTTCCAGCCTAGTTTTTTCCCCTCTTCTCTCTCCATTGTAAGCCATCCTTTTTCAAAGGACTAGGATTCAATCAAGTATGCTTTCTGGTAAATCAGCTTTAAACTATATCTGTTTGTTTGCTTGTGGTTCAAAAGATACCTTGGAATTTTAGAGATTTAAGATCATTCTAAATATCAGTAAACATTTTGGTATAGATATACAGAAAATATTGATTAAAGAGTTATGATTGGTAAATAGTACAGACTTTTCCTAAAGGCATTAATTCTGTTTATTAGCTCCACTGACTTCTTGAAGTTTTCAAAGTTCTCTAATAGTGACAATCCCAAAATAACTGGTATAAAGGAGAGTCATTGCTCTAGTAAACATTTACCCAAGGCTTGCTATATACCAAGCACTGTAAATCAAACTCCGCTACTTACCACGATATGAAATGTTCGAATAACTGGAAAAGTGATTTTTGTTCTTGAATAGAAAACTTTAATATAAGGATAAGAGTTCTGCATATATATTGATGTGATGCAGTCACAATTAAAATCCTTTAAGAGGAACAGCCAAAAAGAACTGGCAGAAACATCTCTCCCAAAGCTCAACAGACTCCAAACAGGAAAAACCCAAATAGACCCAGTCCACAGCATATTAAAATCTCTCTTAATGCCAAAAATAAAGAGAAAATTCTGAAAGCCACAAGAGAGAAGCAACATATCACATATAGGGATCTTCAATAAAAATTAAATTCTGATTTCTCATCAGACACCATGGAGGCAAGAGGACAGTGGGATGGCATATTTAGAGAACTGAAAGCCAAAAATTGCCACCCAAGTATTCTATATCTAGCAAAACTGTCTTTTAAAAATCTGGGAAATATAAAGACTTTCCCAGATAAACAAAACTTGGAGTTTGTCACCCTATACCAACACTACAAGGGATTTTAGGTTCTGCAGGTTTTAAGGAAAGGACAATAGATCAAAGCCGCATGAAAAAATAAAGATTTTCAGTGAAGGCAACAACATTGGTAAAATATAAATGCCAATACTATTGTGTTTTTGGTTTGTAACTCCACTTTTTACTTCCTATAGGATCTAAAAGGCAGATGCATAAATGTAATGATAAATCAGTAGTTTTGGGTTCATAATGTATAAACTTGTAATTTGTGACAAGAGCTACATAATGAGGGAATGGAGGGATTTAGGACATAGTTTGTATACATTATTGAAGTTGGTATCAAAGCAAATGAGCTCGTTATAGATTTAGGATGTTAAATGTAAGCACTTTGATAACTACAAAGAAAATACTGCAGAATATGCAAGCTCATAGAGACGGAAATTAAGAATACAGGTGGGGAGCGGTAGGAATGGGGAGTTAATACATAATGGGTATAGGGTTTCTGTTTCGGGAAATGGGAAAGTATTAGTAACGGAAGGTGATGATATTACCACAATATTATGAATGTGATTTATCCCATTGAATGGTAAGCTTGGGAGTGGTTGAGATATGAAAGTTTGTGTTGTATCTATGTTCCCACAATTTAAAAAAAGGAAAAAAGAAAGCAACTAAAGAGACAATAGCAAATGCAATGCTTGATCTAGCAAGGGAGGAGAAAAGGCTCAAAGGGATATTATTGAGACATGTGAAAAAATTGGAACATAGACTGAAAGTTTTATATCAATGTTAAAGTTCTTGAACTTGATAAATGCCCCCAAGGTAGATATATAAATGAATATTGTTGTTTTGGGGAAATGTATGTGGCAGTATTAAGGGTTGAAGGAACATGATGTATACAACCTACGCTCAAGTGTTCAGAAATGGATTGATAAATAGGTTGAAAGAAAGAGGGGAAATGTGGCAAAATGTTAAAATTGGTGGATCTGGGTATTGGGGGAAGAGGGTGTCAGGGTATGTTGGAGTTCTGTGTATGGAGTTTGTATTATTTTTGTAACTAAGACAAAGTATTTCAAGATAAAAAAGCTAAACATTTTTTAATCCTATATGAATTTTCTTTTTTTTTTTAAGATTTATTTATTTATTTATTCATTTATCCCCCCCTTGCTGCTTGTGCTCGCTGGGTCAGCTAACCACGCCGTGCGGGCGGGCTTTGCCTTCACCAGGAGGCCCCGGGAACCGAACCCGGGGCCTCCCATATGGTAAACGGGAGCCCTACTGATTGAGCCACAGCCGCTTCCATGAATTTTCTTTTAAAAATTTGATTATGAAAGTGATCCTGAAATATATTTGGGAAGAATAAACATACAAGAATAGGTAGAAGGCAAAATGAACATAATTAGAATAACTATTAAAATATAAGGCAAATATAAGTAATAAGGTAAATAGAACAGAATGCTACTGGTTCAGGATAGAACAAATCATTGGAACAGAACAGATAATCCAGAAATATTCTCAAAATATATATGGGAATTTATTAATACAATAATGGCAGCATTTCAAATTAGTAGAAAGAAAGATGGATTGTTCAATACATTTTGTTTGGAAAACTGGTAACTATTGGAAGAAAACAAAAGTTTGATCCGGACCTAATTTTTATAACCAAATAAATTTCAGATGAGTCAGAACTTAAATGTGGAGGGGAAAAATGAAATCATGAAGTATTGAAATAAATCATGCCAAATATTATAAGCTTAGAGTAAGAAGAGCTTTTCAAGTGTGACATGCATTTATAAAATAAAATATTGATAATTTTGACTACTATAAAATGGATTCCACAAAACAACTATAAACAAAGATAAAAACGAGAAAATTTCCAATAACCAATGAAAAAGGGCTAATTTTGCTAATATATAATGAGCTTTTATAAATTGATTAATAGGCGACAAAGACGTGGCATTGAAGAAATAAAATTGAAATAAATAAAATAAATAGAAAATAAAATTGATCAAGCTTACCAATAATTATTTAAAACTTTATTATGGGGAAGCGGCTGTGGCTCAGTCAGTAGGGCTCCCGTTTACCATATGAGAGGCCCTGGGTTCGGTTCCCAGGGCCTCCTGGTGAAGGCAAGCCCCCCCGCACGGCGTGGTTGGCTGACCCAGCGAGCACAAGCAGCAAGGGGGGGATAAATGAATAAATAAAATCTTAAAAAAAAAAAAAACTTTATTATGAAGAAATTTGAATAGACAGAGTTAAACTGAAAAGTTTAATAAAAGTTGCATAAATGCATCACCCTTTTCAACAACTAATTCCTGACAAATTGTCTTTCATTTAATAACCTCATTTACTTATTCCTGTATTATTTGAAGCAAATTCTAGCCATTCTCCCATTTCTTCTGTGAATGTCAGTTTCTTTCTCTATAAGAAATTTTTTTTCCTAACATCACAAAACCATTATATCTAAATGGAACAAATAATACCAGTAATTCTTTAATAACATATCCAATGAGTGTTCAAGTGTCCAGTTGTCTAATGGATCTCACAATTTCTTTTCTCCAAAGTGTGTTCTCCCAGGTCCACATGTTGGTTGGTGTATTAAGGTTCTCTAGGGAAACAGTATCAACAGGGGGTATCTGTCAATAGTATGAGATTTTATAAGAGCCTCTCACGCGGCCATGGGGATGCACAAGTCCAGGTTCCGCAGGCAGGCTGCAAACCAGGGGCTTCAATGAACGCCCAGTGAAGGTCCTTGATGAGTTTCTGGGAGAGGTTGGCTGTCCAAAGACGAGCTGGAAAATTCTCTCTGAATGCTGAAATTACTTTCCCTTTTAAGGCATTCAACTGATTGGATAAAATGTCGTTCATTGCTGAAGCCAGTCTCCATGGTTGATGGCAGATATAATCAGCCATCTATGCTGTAAACTCGCTGCTGATTAAAGCCCATAAATGTCCTTGAATTACAGTTAGCCCAGTGCTTACATGACCAAACTACTGGGCACAATTACCTGGCCGAGTTGACACATTAGCCTGACCATCACAGGCGCCATTCATTGGAGGCACCCATACTTAATAAAGGGATCTGTAGTAGATGAACTAACACATCCTGGCTGTTGGTATATTTCTTAAGTCTTTGAATCTTTAGGTTTCTGCTGCATCTCTTTTTCCCTTGCAATTTATTGGAGATGATTAGTTTTTCTTATGGACTTCCCCACAATATAGATTGTGCTGGTTGTGCCCACACACATGATTATGTGTTGTGAAGTTTACATTATTTAATGATTTAAAAATAGGTTTTATCAGTTTTTAAAAGTTCTCAAGCATTTTTTTTTTTTCAAATATTGCTTTGACTCCACTCTCCTTTATTCCTTCTAGGATTCTAGATACATTTGTTAGACCTGTTGTTCAATTCCCTCTGTCTTTAATAATTTTTCCTGAATTTTGTGTCCTGTTTCTCTTCATTGTGGATATTTTCTTCTGACCTATATTCCAGTTTACTAGTTATATATTTAGCTGTGTCTTAATTTTTAAAACCCATTCATCGAAGTCTTAATTTCAAGTGTATCTTTCAGTTCTAGAGTTTCCATTTGTTACCTTAAAAAAATTTTTTTTTTTTCAAATTCTGTGTCCAAATTCTTGGTCTTGTCTTTGATTTTCTCCTCTTAACTACTGTTATTTTAAAAACTGTGTGATAACTTGATTATCTAGTTCCCAACTGAGTCTGTTTTTCATGAAGACTTCTCTTGTTTGTATGTATGTATGAAGATTTCTCATATGGTTGGTGGTGGTGATTTTGTATATTTTGTATATTAGCACTGTACGTGAAAAATGTAGAGATTATTTGAGAAAAGATTATATTATCAATTCATTTTTGGTTTTGGAAGGTGAATGTATTAGTAAGCCAAAGGGGTGCTGATACAAAAAAATACCAGAATCTGTTGGTTTTTATAAAGGGTATTTATTTGGGCTAGAGCTTACAGTTACCAGGCCATAAAGCCTAGTTACTTCCCTCACCAAAGTCTGCTGCCACGTGTTGGGGCAAGATGGCTGTTGTCTGCCAAGAGTTCAGGCTGCTTGAGTTCCTCTCTTCCCGGGGCTCCGTTTCTCTCCCGGCTCAGCTGCTTTGCTCGCTCCACAAGGCCAGCTGTAGACTATCAGGCGAATGGCTCTCTCTCCTTGGGGCTTCTGCCATGTCTAAGGAGCCGTCTCTATTCCTCTGTGTTCTTCTGTTTGTTCACTTCATGGCCTCCAGCTCAAAAACTCTCAACTCTGTCCTTTGCTATGTCTTTACTCTGTGAGTCCCCACCCACCAAGGGACAGGGACTTAATGTCCTACTGATATGGCCCAATTAAAGTCCTAATCATAATTTAATCTATTAAAAGTGATACCTCTGACAGACCAGTTTACAAACATAATCCAATAACTTTTTTTGGAATTCATAAATAATGCCAAACTGCTACAGTAAGTTAGGAGCTCTTGTGATTCTGGATCACCTTAATATCCAGTAAGAGCTTGAGGTTTTGAGTTGGATTCAGTTCCAAATGGTTTTTCATCTTTATTCCTAGAATGTTGCCCTGTGGTGTAGATGATCCCAGTGCAAAGCTAGGAGAATTTATTTTGGCCCCTTTTCTTTGGTTTAAACTCCAGTTTTTAAAACTGAAGTTTAGGGTCTTTGTAAAGCTCTGTGTATCTCTGAACCACCCCTTCTTTAGTTAGTAGATAGCCACAGGGAAAAAAGTCCCCAGTGCTAGTCTGTCCTCTATAAGTTTACCTCTCCACAATCTTGGTCCTGTAATTTTTCGCTGTCTTGTCAGCATTCTGATGCCTTTAAGCAGATGTTTTCTATTTTGCCCTGCTCTTTTAGTTGTTTTCAGTGGAAGAGTTGCTCTATATTACCTAGTCTGCTGTTGCTGGAAACTGTTGAATTCGTTTTGATTCCAGCTTCTGATCCCCATTTTTTTAATTGCATAGGAATGTGTACTAGTCATTTCATTTGCTTCCTTATAAGGACCTTTCAAATGATGTCCTGCTGGCCCACATTTAAGTTAAACTGGGCTTTGGATGACCATGAAAGAACACCTGGTTGGAACGAATGCCTAGTTTACCACTAAGGAGAGCAGGGTAGTGCAAATGTTGGTCTCTGCTTTGCTCTGGCTCAGAAATCAGAAACTGCCAGCTTTTGTTTCTGGATTGTGATTTCCTCATAGAAGATTTAGTACATGCCAGTTCATAGTTTAAATTTATACCGTGTGTGAATTTGAGTACAAAATGCCCAAATAAGAATGGGGAAAATATCTTCTTTTCCCAACCATATCAAGACACCTCAAACATTATGAAATACAATTTTTCTTCCTGTTTTCCAAAATATCTGTGTCTGGGCTAAGACCAAGTATGAAGCATTTTAGGTCAAAATGCTTCTTAAAAATTTTGAGTCCATGTGCCAGTTGAGTCCTGAATCTCAACGAAGTTGCAACACCTACTCACCAGTTCAATGGACTCACCCAGGACAACGGGGAGGAGATGATGGACAAACATACCAAGGAACTGAGAGTGCCTGCAACTGCAAGCAAGAGAGTCCCATCCATTGGATATATGGGATCGATGCCCCCCTCAATTAGTGGTTGAGTGGGCATCACCATCCCAGAATCCTCAGGATTGGGAAACGAACTATGGACTAAAGTAAATTTACTAGTATTCTACTATAGACTTATGGTTCTAGCAATGGAATAAATACCATTGTTGTGGAGGCAGTGACCCATGGATGTTCTGGGGTTAGGGAGAAGGAAAAACCCATGTAATGGGGGGGGGCATTTTTAGGACTTGGGAATCATCCTGAATGACATTACAACGACAGATACAGACCATTGTATATCCAGCCATAACCTACAGAGTCGAATGGGAGAGAGTGTAAACTACAATGTAAATTATAATCCATGCTTAGTGGCAATGCTCCCAAATGTGTTTATCAGTTGCAGTGAATGTACCACACTAATGAAGGATGTTGCTAATGTGGGAAAATGTGGGAAGTGTGGGGAGTGGGGCATATGAGAATCTCCTATATATTCTCTGTAATAATGTAATCGAAGTATCTTTTAAAAAATAAAAAAGTGAAAAAATTTTGAGTTATTCAAGAAAGAACTTAAAAGTTGTCTTGTTTACACTTTAGTCATCTCTTATCATCAGTATGCTGTATTCATGAACAAAAAATTTTAGTGCACGTGCATTTTTAGGTAGGCGAAATAATTATTTGGTGTTTTAATATTATAACTTAGTTATTTCTATAATGCCTGACTATGTCATATTTGTAGTTCCCCAGCTATGTTATCAGCCTCCACTTGTTTAGGTAATGGAGAAGTAACAGCTAAAAATAGCTATCATTACTTAGAGGTCGTTTTTAATGTACATTTACATGTTTTAGCATTCCTATATTACCAGTGATTGGGGGGCGGGGGCGGGAGGCAAACATAGCCCATAACACTTTCTTTTATACCTGGTATCATGGGTCCACTTGTGCTGAACAATTCTTCCTGTTCTAGGTACAGTTCTTAATTTTTCTGGAGCAATTTGAGTTGGTTTCCAGTGCCTAACCTTCCATACTTGCATAAACAGTTATCTATAATTTTTCTGCAGCAACGTTTAGTAGAATAAATAGCACACATAGAGAAATAGACATATATTCTATATATTGTAATATCCATATATAGGAAACAGACTCTCCACTATATATCCACAGCCAAAAATAGGTTCTGTGGTTTTCAACTATAAAAATGTGTTTAGGCTTTGGGTTTTTAGAGGTAAAGCTAACCCTGGCTAAAGGGGAGTCATAGGCAAAGGCCTGGCTGGGGAGTAGTGATGGGCTTTGCTCAAGACGTAACCATTAGATCCATTTAGCAGACATGTAAAGAAAGGAAGACAAGGCTTAGGAGGTAAGTTGGCAAGGAAAAAGAGGGCCCCAGTGCCAAGCTGAAGAGCGCCTGGCTCTGAAACCTGATATGGTGGAGGACGTGGAGGAGCAGGGGAGCCCATTGACTCAGAAGAAGCACATGTAACAGCTTTATTGATTCATTGGGGAAATAATGAAAGCAACAGTGTAACCCGCACCCTTCCCCCTGGGCTAACTCCATTAGCACAGATTAAGGTTCATAAATACCGTTTTTTTGTCAAAGTCCAAGGCTAACTTGGCAATGATTTCTCCTGGAAATAAGATTTCATGTCCCCACATTAGGAGAGTAAGTCAGAATGTACGCTGCATTTCATGACTGCCCATCTGGACAAACCCCTGAGTCTTGTCTTGTACCTGTATCCGAGAAGAACGTTGGGTAGGGAATGCGACTCCATCGGTTCTTGAAATTTAACTTGTCTAACAAAATGATAATTTAATAAAACGGCAGCAGTGACACACCCCACAGAGTATGTCCCGTTATAGAGATGCAGTCGTGAGTTCGTGGGCACTAGAGAGCTGTCCCTTATAAAACTGTTAAACCGTTTAACTGAATGAACATTTAGATCTCAGCCAGGAGCACTGCACAGTGACCCTGATGTTGTTCCAGAGGCAGCCAGAGTTGAATGAACTCCTTGGCGCTCTTGGGAGCCCAGACAGTTGACTGTGGCAGCAGAGAGCGCCCTTCTCTGGAATTTCCTGTGCCAGTTTCTGCCTCTGAGATGTCTAGAACCTTTGGTGGGGAGGCACCTAGACATCCTGTGGTTGAGCTTATTAGGGGACTTGCAACCAATATAAACCTGCTCCTGGGTCTGGGGAAGTGGTTCTAGAAGCTCCTTCACAGTTGCAGAGACCGTAAGGGCCTCCCCAAATTCTGCAGCTGTAGGAGGGGTGGACATGTTCATTTGTGTGGTTGAATGTGTCTGGAGCAATGTCTCCAAAAGGACTGTTAATTTAGGGACTACCGACGACATCATTGCATCAGATTGGCAGAGTTGGCAGCTGCCTTTCTCTGACAGGCTTAATGTTGACCGCCACTGCTCTGGAGGAAAGGACGATGGGTCTGCAACTCTCATGCCTGCTGGCCGGCTGAGCTGAGCTGCTGCAGATACTGGAACGTGGGCAGATAGGCCTGCAGCATCTGTGACTGCCGTCCGTCCAATACAGGCTGCTACTGCCACTGCTGGGAAATGGGCCGATGGACCTGCAGCATCTGCCCCTGCTGCCCTCACTGGCCAGGCCGTGGTACCTGCGGCTGCTGCACATACTGGAGCATGGGCAGATAGGCCTGCAGCATCTGTCTGCTGCCCTTCTAGGGCAGGCTGCTGCTGCTGCTGCCCTCCCTGGCCGGGCTGCTGGCCCTGGGATGAAACATGTTGCTGAAGTATCCTTCTGAGACTCTGATCCACGGCATCTGCCAGGAAGGAAAATGGAACAGCCTTCTCATTTTTGACTGTGGATCTCAGGCCAACAAGTATCTCTTGGGGAATCCTTGGGTGCTGGGATTTAGAAAACTTCATAGAGTGTCTAGTCAGTAGTTGTTCCCGTTCAGAACATTCCCGCAACAACTACTGCAAGAGTGTGTGGTCAAGTAGCTGGGACAGCCCTATGTCTTCCCCGTGGGAGTCAGCCAGGGACCTCAGATGGGCTTCTCTTGTGGTGGGTTTTGTTCCCAGCTACCCCATTCCCAGGACTTTTCACTGGGAGAAAATGCTGAAGGCAAAGGAGTAGTTGGAGGCTGTAGTTGGGCTGCCAGTGGAAAACCGTGAAGTAGGCAAGGCCAAAGAAGGTCCCAAGCTTGTCCTGGACATCACAGAGGGACTCAGCCATGTCCATGCTCCTACTCCAGGGTTCCCGGAGCTGAACTCTTGCCCAGGAACATGTCACATCCTCCTAGCAGGGTGGAGGGCAGCTGGCTGGTCATCAGGGGCCCCCAGAACAGGTTCTTCTTGTCCTTGGTCCTGGCTCTGTCCCCAGGAGGCCATTGCTTCTTTCCTTGCCTGTGTCTAGTTCTTCAATCCAGGGCCAGGCAGGGGTGATGCTATAGGACTCTTAGGGGCTGCTGCCTCCCCCCACCCCATTCACTGTTTGCAGAGCCTTCTTCCCGCTGCCCCCTTGAATCATCTAGAGAGTTTTCTTAAAAATTGAACCTGAACTTCTAGAGATGATTCTCGTGTACATTAAAGATTAAGACCCACTCTCTGATGGCAATTAGCCAGACCCCATACATAAGAAACCAGTCTAACTGTACGCCCCTGCAGCCGCAGCGTGCGGCAGGAAAGAAATGTCTCCCAGAAAATATGGCTTTGAGTGAAGCAGCATCTCCTTCCCTCCCTCACACCAACTCCTATTGCCAGTGACTGTAATTCAAGTCTTCAAAAATGTAATAAAACCGATTTGAAAACTAAAATTTGATGTTTTTATCTATTGCTCTGAATAAAGTCAATGCTTTAGACTTCTTGATGCTTCAGAATGAAAGTCGTATCAAATAATATTTGAATTTAAATGTGCTTTTAAATGTTTCTTCATTCTAAAGACCTTTGTAGTTCTCATTTCCTAAGAATTATTAGCTATATTTGATCTTCTAGATGAATAAAGATTTGACTGTGATTAAAAATGTGTAGTACCATGCTGGAATAAAGTTTATTCATAGATTAATAAAATATGTACAGCATGATTTAGAGAAAATATTTTAGACCATTAAATTTAGTTACATAAGTTACAGTCTGTTTTAAATTCTGTTCAACTACAATCTGTTTTGCTTTAAAAATAAAAGTAAAATTATATTGGGAAATCTAGAGTATTTGTTTTCCGAGAGCTTCAAAAGCATACTCAGCCACATATTTAGGAAAATTCTGAAATATGTTTTAGCCTTTCAATTTAATGACAGCTGTTATCATTGTCTGATTTCCTTATCTGTACTTAAAAACAATTAGGAGCACTCTAGTATTTGGTAATTACATGTTTGTTAAAGTATCTCCTTGTTTCAAATGCATTTCTTTTCTCTGATATGGAACAAGCTGTAAAGGACCTAGCACAGTGCCTGGCACATATTTAGCCATCGATAAACATTACTTTCTTTCCCTTACCCCCTCACATTTATTCTTAGCCCATGATTTTAAAGGTGTTAAGAGATAAAAATTGTACCAAGAAAAATTTCAGTCCAGCTTCCATTCTAAATCTTTAGACTTTTTCTAAAAGGAAGATTCAAAATTAATGCATGGTATGACACAGAATTCTGTGATGGCCCCTGAGAGTCCCACTTCCTAGAGTACATGCCCTGTGTAATCCCCTCCCCTTGCATGTGATCAGGGCCTGTGAATAGGATGAAATAGTCACCCTTGACTGGTTGCATTATATGGCAAAGGTCATGGTATAATCATTCCTGTCATTAGGTTACGTGATAGAGGGCTTTTTTTTTTTTAGCAATCTGGGGAGAGAAATTCTTGCTGGCTTTGAACAAGTAAGCTGCCATATTGTGAGAAGGACACACGGCAAGAACCCGAGGGTGGCCTCTAAGGAGCAGAGAGCATGGGGACCTCAGACCTCCAGCCGCAAGGAGACTTTGAGATAAATGTATGAGCTTGGAAGAGCCTCTGGGCCTCAGATGAGGACACACCCTAGCCTACATATGGTTTTGTTTTTTGTTTTTATTTTTAAAGAAGTTTTAGATTATATAGACGTTACATTGAAAATATAGGGGATTCCTATATACCCACCCTCTCCCCTCCCCTTACTTTCCCCCATTAATGACATCTTTCATTAGTGTGGTACATTTGTTACAATTGATGAACACATATTGAAGCATTGCTACTAACTATGGCCAATGGTTTACATTATGGTTTACACTTTACACTATACACTTTTATAGGTTTTGACAAAATTTATAATGGCCTGTATCTGTCATTGTAAAATCATGCAGAACAATCCCATTGCCCTAAAAATGCCCTATGTTCCACCTATTCTTCCATCCCCCTCCCCTTGGAACCTGTGGTGACCACTAAGTTTAAATCTTTCAAGAATAGGGTTCGTAGTTACATGCATGAATTAACCATAGGAAAGGAAAGAAAGTGAAAAAGAATTTTTTTGAAAAGTTGAAAAAGGAACCATAAAGGAGCCAGGAAAAAAAAAGTAATGAGTGAAAACTCATAAAAATTAAAAAGGAATAAGAATAAAAAGGTGTAATAAAAACAGAAACAGGAAAAAACTCAGAATGAAATAAAAGAATGGAAAGATGAGAAGAGAAGAAAGAAAATGAAGACCAAACAAGAGAGGGTGGAACAAAATAAAAGCAGTAGAAGAGAGAAAAATGAAAGAGAAAAGAAAGAAAGCAAGGAGAAAAGAGAAATAAGACGGAAAAGAAAAAAAAAAGGAGGTGGGGACAGGAAAAACAGGCTTTCGTCTCAGGCCACTACCAGCCATCTCAGGCCCCCATTGCTCACCAATCAGTCACCCTCCACAGGTAAGGTACCTAGCTGTAGAGAAAAAAGTAAAGAATGAAAAAATATAAAATAACAAATTTAAAAAACTAATTGTTCTTCAACCCCCACCTCCCCCAGAAAGCCAACTGGGTGCCTAACAACCTGCAGGATCCCTCTCTGGATCACTTCTCTTCGGGGCTGGTTGGGCACCTGACAGCTCCTGACAGCCTCTCCCTGCCTCTCTTGCCCTCATGCTGGTTAGACTGTGTGTGTGTGTATGTGTGTGTGTAGGTATCGGGGATTATTGAACCCAGGACCTCGAATATGTGAGGCAGGTAGTCAACCACTGAGCTACACCAGCTCCACTGGTTGAGTTTCTGAAAGCTCATTGTCTGCCTCTCCCCTCCCTGTTTTCCCTGAGACCAGTTTGGCTTCTGATGATTTGCTGGTTGCCTCTCACCTGTCAGTCCACCCCTTCATTGACCCAGTTCCTCTCTCTCACATTGTGGGTTGGTGTGACCACCTGCCTGCTCAGCTCCCCCTCCTCTCTCCCTGGAGCCACTTCAGCACTGGCTTGTGTCTTTCCCTTTTTTTCTGGTCCACTCGTCCTATCTCCCCTCTGCCCTACACTTCCCTCCCCTTGAATTGGCTGGGTGCCGGTCCCACACCTGTTTGCCCTGTAGCTCCCCCATCTCAAGAGCCTGCTGGGTACCAGGATGCACCCCTGGTCAACTGGGGGCTTTCCTCACTCTCAGAGCTGGCCGAGCACTGGTCCTCCAGCCAACTCACTTCCCTGGTTTCCTAACCTGTGAGACCCTGAGCAGAGGACCCAGGGAAGCCATGCTTTGACTCCTGAGCCACAGACTGTGAGAAAGAAGCTGTTAAGTTTTTTAAGCCACTGTTTGTGCCGATTTGTTATACAGTAATAGAAAATGAGTACACATGGGAAAACCTTTTTATTTGTCAAAGATAAATAATTGTTTATTCATTTTACACACAGTGCAAATATCTGCATTCGGGGTTGGCAGTAAAAGATGAAGTTTGAGAATGTGGAAGCCAAGGGTTACAAGATGTGGTAGGCTGGATTATGTCCCCCAAATATGTCCATGACCTAATCCCCAAAACGTGTGACTATATTACCTTACATGGCTAAAGGAGTTTTACAGATGTGATTAAATTAAAGTCCTTGAGCTGGGAAGGTTAGTCTGGATTATCCAGATGCCCAATGTAATCACAAGCGTCTTTATAAGACAGGGGTTCTTAACCAGAAGTCTATGGAACCCCAAGAGGTCCATGGAAAGATTTCAGGGGGTCCATGAATTTGAATTGAAAAACATCAACTTATCTTTATTTCCTCTGACCGCCAACTGAAATCTAGCAATTCCTTCACTTATGAATGTATGCAATAAATAAATTACAGCAGTATTCATTTCACCTGACTGGCAAAGGGGTCCATGGAACAAAAAAGGTTATAAGAGGACTGCAGGAAGGTCAGAGAGAGGGAGGAAACATGATGGTGAAGCAGAGGTAAGATGGGGACTGGAAGATGCTACACTGCTGGCTTTGGAGAAGGAGGAAGGGGCCATACCCAAGGAGTGCAGATGTTCTCTAGAAGCTGGAAAAGGCAAGGAAATGTATTCTTCCCTAAAGCCTGCTAAAGCAGGGATTCTTAACCTTTTTTTGTTCCACAGACCCCCTTGCCAGTCGGGTGAAAACCACAGGTGAAAACCATGGACCCCTTACTAAGTCCACACTATACTGTATATTATTTAATAAATATATCACAGCCACAGCAACACGATCCCCCAAGAATAATGGTTTTTTGAATTTCAATTCAAGCTCATGGACCCCTTGTTAAGACGCCCTGTCCTAAAAGAACAGCCCTGCCAACATCTTGATTTTAGGACTTCGGACTTCCAAAACTGTAATGTAATAAATTCATGTTATTTTATTTGTTACAGCAGCAAAGAGAAAAATAATACTCTGTATATGTGAACCTCTTACCTGGAAGACAGGGACCAAAGCAGAGCAATTTGTAGCATACAGAGTCTATAAGAGGAAGAAAACCACAAAGACAAAAAGTTTCTCTAATACACTTGGGAAGCCAAGTGAATACATGCATCCATGGGAGAACAGGATGACACACATAAGGTTCAAAGCTTCCAGAGTTCTGAGAATAAGGTAATTCTAACCTAGAATTCTATACCAATCCAAGGTATCAAACAAATGTAGTGGTAGGATTAAATACTTTTACAAAAGTGCTCTTGTGCACAATTATACTGAAAGTTATCTTCCATTAAAATGAGGAAATAATCCAAGAAAGAGGAAGTCATGGGATATAGAAAGAAGAGACCTAAAGCAGGAGGAAATAGAAAAGAATCTCTAGAATGTTGGTTAGGGGACTTCCCAAAAATGCTCCAAAGCATAGTCCTTGGAACTCTTTTCTATCAACAACTGCTACAAGTGAAATTATCCATTATATTTTTTAAAAAATTGAAGTATAATTGACAGGCAAAATTATATCTAAAGTGTACAATTTGAAACGATTTGACATATGTATATACCGTGAAACTATCACCAAAATCAAGATTGAGAATATACTCATCATCTCCAAAAATTTCCTTGTATTTATAATCTCTCCCTCCTCTTCCTGCCTGTGTCCTGCCCACAACCCATTTCCCAGGAAACAACCATTTATCTGCTTTCTACCACTATAGAATTTGGATACTCTAAAGAAATTCTATAATTGGGAGCACACTGTATGTACACTTGTCTAACTTCTTTTACTATGTATAATTATTTTGAGATTCATCCACATTGTTACATGTATCACTACTTCAGTCCTTTTATTGCTGAATTGTATTCCATTTTAAGAACTTTTATCCATTCACTGTTCAGGGACATTTGGGTTGTTTTCAGTTTTTGGCTATTATAAACAAAACTTCTATGAACATGCATATACAAGTCTTTATACAAACATATGCTTGCTTTTGTCTTGGATAAATACTTAAGATTGGAATGGCCAGATCACATGTATAAGATTTAAAAAAAAAACTACCAAATTGTTTTCCAAAGTGATTTTACCATTTTACTTTCTCATCATGAGTTCCTCCTTATCCTTGCCAACATTTTGTATAGACAAGCCTTTAAATGTAACTATTCTAATGGTGTTGTAGTCACCCCAACAATGGGAAGAGTGGGGAGTATGATTGAAAGCTGCCAGACATATAATTTTCAGATATTTTCTCACAGTTTTTAACTTATCTTTGCATTTTTTAACCATGTCTTTTGAAGAGCAGAGAGTTTTTTATATCAATGAAGCTCAATTTATCAATTTTTTTTCCTTGTGGATCATGTTTTTGATGGCATATCTAAGTAATCTTTGCTTAACTCAAGGCTTCAGAGATTTTCTCATATACTTCTAGGATTTCTTCAATTTTTATTTAGATTTTTTATTCTTTTTTAGTCAATTTTTATGTATGGGGTGTAGTGTGGATCAAAACCCAGTGTTTTGTATACAGACATCATTGATTTGACTTTGTTCCTATGTCAAAAATCATTTGTCCACAAGTAATATCACCAAAAATGGTGGAATAGAATACTCCAAATCTCCATCCCTGCACTAAAGATTAGGCTGGCAACACTATCAGAATCAACTTTTTTTGAAATTTGAGATCTAATCAAATACTTGCAAAAACCAGGGGAATGCTTAATGAAGAAAGAAGTTGCTGAAGTTTATTTAAGAAAGCTATGTAGTATTTTGACTTACTTGCTTACCATCCCCTCAATCCCCAACTTGGCAGTAGCTGGAAAAAAAAACAACCCACATTCCAGGTGTAGTTTCCTGGTACTAGAGTGAGCAATATGGACCTTATTCTCAAAGAATTGTGTTTATGCGGTTTGACTTGTCTGGTGGCCCCCTGAATGATGAACTCAAGGGCTTGCCTTTGTTTTGCCCACCTCAGAGATTTCTCAGGATCAAAGTAGCTTCCGAGGCAGCATTTGCCTAAAGCATTTAAAGGTATATATCTGGAGGAAGGGATAGCAGTCACGGAAGCAGTAGACAGACCAAAAAGCATAAGGAAGAGGCTGGAGAAGGAGCTACGTGGGGGAATAAGGGATTTGAAAAGCATATCTATTGGATAATCTAGAAGGCCATGCTGATGCCTATGGCTGGATGAGTGTTAAAAGACTGGGGAAGCTGTTAAGATTTTACCTCTTGCTGATTTTAGGCTCCACAGAAACAGGAAGTGAAAGCTATGACAGAGTTGTAAACAGCAAGGGTAAGCATTGAAGGAGTACCCAATACACAGCCTATTAAATATACAAGAATATTTTTGTTATTGTTGCTTCAGGTGTTTAAGGAAATCTCTGTCAAAGTACTAGCTGACCACAAAGCTAACAGGATAGAGACTTCAATGGCCACAACAACAAACTCCACTGTCTTTACAAAAATAATTTTAAAAAGTCACTAAACAAACATCTACAGCCCACTAAAAGCATTAACGGTAAGCCTCAGGAAGGGCGAAGAATAACGTTTCCATAGTTACCACATTATAATATTCAAATTTTCAACAAAAATTATGAGGCATAGAAATGAACAGAAAATATGGTTCATTCATAGGTAAAAAGAAATTAAAAGAAACTGTCCATCTGTCCATGAGAAAGCAGAGGCATTGGATTTATTAGACAGACTTTAAATCAATTGTCTTAAATACATTCAAAGAGAAAAATGAAGCCATGGGCAAAGAACTAAAGGAAACAGGAGAGAGATGTCTTATAAAATAGAGAATATCAATAAAATATATATTTTTTAAAAAGTAACTAAATAGAAATTTTGGAGCTGAAAAAGTACAGTAACTAAAATTAATTCTCTAAAGTGGTCAAACAGCAGTATTGAGCAGGCAGAATAAAGAATCAGTGAACTTGAAGATAGGTCAACTGAGATAATTCAATCTAAGGAGCAGAATGATAAAAATGAACAGAGCCTAAGAGACCTGTGGGACTTTATAAAGTGTACCAATATACACATAATGGGAGTCCCAGAGGAAGAAGTGAGAGAGAATGGGGCTGAAAGAATATTTGAGAAGTAGTGGCTCCACACATCCCAAATGTGATGAATCTACACATCCAAGAAGTTCAACAAACTCCATATAGGATATGCAAAGAGATCCACACCAAGAGATATTATAATCAAAAATTTAAAAAGCAAAAGAGAGAATCTGGAAAGAAGCCAAAAGGAAGCAACTCATCACATACAAGGGTCTTCGATAAGATTAACAGCCAATTTCTCATCGGAAACCATGGATGCCAGAAGGCAGTGGGATGGTATAAAGTGCTGAAAGAAAAAAAACCTTTCAAACAAAAATTCTATATCTAGCAAAACTGTACCCCAAAAATATAGGAGAAATTAAGACATTCCCAAAGAAACTAAAACTGAGAGAGTTCACCACTAGTAGACCTAGCCTATAGGAAATCCTAAATGGAGTCCTTCCAGCTTAAAGGAAAGGACACTAAACAGCAACTCAAAGCCAAAAATAAATGAATAATAAAAAACACCAGTGAAGATAACTACTTGGGTAAATATAAAAGCTAGTATTATTGTATTTTGATTTCTAATTCTTTTTTCTGTATAATTTAAAAAACAAATGCACTAAAAATAATTATAAATCTATGTTAATGGGCATATCTGTGACAATGTATAAAGAAATAATTTGTGTCAATAATATCCTACAGCATAAAGGGAGTCAGAACTGTATAGGAGCAGAGGGTTTGTATACTATTGAAACTAAGTTGGTATTAATTCAAACTAGATTGTTATGAATATAAGATATTGATTGTAATCTCTGGGCATACAACTAAGAGAATAACTTAAAAATATACAAAGAAGTAAAATAAAAGGAATAAAAACAGTATTCTAGAAAAATAAATACAAAGAAAATAGTAATGGAGGAACTGAGGAGCAAAAAAACATAGTACATATAGAAAACAAAGAACAAAATGGTATAAGCAAGCCTTTCCTTATCAGTTATTAATATAAATGGATTGAATCTTGAATTAAAAGTCAGAGATTGGCCAAATGGATAACAAAATAAAACAACATCCCACTATAAGCTTTTCATAAGAGATTGCTTATGAAAGACACAAAGAGGTTGAAAATGAAAGAATGGAAACAGATGTTCCATGCAAATAGTAAGCAAAGAGAGCTACATTAATATCTGACAAAATAGACTTTCAGTAAAAAATTTATGAGAGACAAGGGAATTATATATTGATATAAATGGTCAATTCATCAAGAAGATATAGCAATGAATTATAATCATAAATGCACCTAACAACGGATCTCAAAAATATAAAGCAAAAATCGACAGAATTGAAGGGAGAAATAGACAGTTCTACAACAATAGTTGGAAATTTCAATACCCGACTTTCAATAATGGATAGAACAAGACAGAAGAAAATCATGGTCTTGAACAATGCTATAGACCAACTAGACTTAACAGACATATGTAGAACAGATAGACAATATGTTAGGCAGCAAGACAAGTCTCAATACATTTAAAAAGATTGAAAGCATACAGTGTCTCTTCTCAGACCACAATGAAATGAAACTGGAAATCAAGAACAGAAGGAAAGCTGGAAAATTCACAAATATGTGGAAATTAAACAACATACTCTTAACAAATTAGTCAAAGAAGAAATCACAAGGCCTATTAGGAAATATTTGAGATGAATGAAAATAAAAGTACAACATCCCAAAACTTACGAGATTCACCACCAGCAGTGCTGAGAAGAAAATGTATAACTGTAAATGCCTATATTTAATAAGAAGAAAAATATCAAAATCTATAACTTAACTTATGTCTTAAGAATTTAGATAAAGAAGAGCAGACTTAATCCAAAGCTAACAGAAGGGAAGTAATAATAAACATTAGAGCAGAGATAAGTGAAATCGATGAAAGGGAAAAAAAATAGAATCAATGAAATAAAAAATTGGTTCTTTGGAAAGATCAGCAAAATAACAAACCTTTAGCTAAACTGACCAAGAAAAACAAAAACAACAACAAAAACAAAACAGAGAAGACTCAAATTACTAAAATCAGAAATGATGGTACATTACTACCAACCTTATGGAAATGAAAAGGATTCTAAGAGAATACTATGACAAATGATATGCCAGCACATTAGATAAATGATATGGACATAATCCTAGGAACCACAAGCTACCAAAAGTGACTCAAGAAGAAATAGAAAATCTGAACACACTTATAACAGATTGAATCAAAAATCAAAAACCTTCAACAAACAAAAGTCCAGGACCAGATAGCTTCCCTGGTGAATTCTACCAAGCATTTAAAGAATTAACACCAACCCTTCTCAAACTCTGCCAAATAATAGAAAAGGATGAGACACTACTAAACTTGTCCCATTAGACCAATATTACCCTGATACCAAAGCCAGACAAAAGAAATTATAAGGAAAAAACCTACAGACAAATATCCCTTGTTAATATTGATGTGAATACCCTCAACAAAATACTATCAAACTGAATCCAGTAGCATAGCAAAAGGATTATATGCCATAAACAAATGGGATTCATCCCAGGAGGGTGGTTTAACATATGAAAAACAATAAATGTAATACACCCCATTAATAGAATGAAGAGAAAAAACCATGATCATCTTAACTGATTCAGGGAAAGCATCTGAAAAACCCAACAACCTTTCATAATAAACCAGTCAACAAACTAGAAGTAGAACTTCTTCAGCCTGATAAATGGCATTTACTAAAAACCTGCCAATATTGTATTTAATGGCAAAAGACTAAATGCTTTCCCCCATAAGATCAGGAACAAGACAAGAATGCCTGCTTTCTTCACTTCTAGTCAACATTTTATCAGCAGTTCCAGCCAGAGCAATTAGGCAATAAGAATAAAGAAAAGGCATTCAAATTGGAAGGGAAGGAGTAAAATTGTCTCTATTTGCAATTGGAAAATGAAATTAAGAAGACAATTCCATTTATCATAGCATCAAAAAGACTGCAACACATAGCAACAAATTTAACCAAGCAGGTGTAAGAGCTGAACACTGAAAATATTGCTGAAGGAAGTTAAAGACCTAAATAAATGGAAAAATATCCCATGATCATAGTTCAGAAGACTTAATATTGTTCAGATGGTAACACTCCTCAAACCATCTGTAGTTAAATGCAATCCCTATAAAAATCCCAATTGCCTATTTTTCAGAAATGGAAAGACTGATGCTAAAATTTATATAAAATTACAAGAGGCCCTAAATAGCCAAAACAATCTTAAAAAAAAAAAAAAAAAGAACAAAATTGGAGAACTCATCCTTCCCCATTTAAAAACTTGCTACAGTAACCCAAACAGTGTGGTACTGGCATATGAATAGACGTATAGATCAATGAAATAGGATTGGACATCCAGAAATAAATTCATACATCTATGGTGAATTGATTTTTAACATGAGTGCCAACACTATTCAATGGAGAAAGAATAGTCTATAACAAACGGTAATAAGAAAACTGTAAATCTACATATGAAACAGTGAATTTGGATCCTTACCTCACACCATATATAAAAATTAAATCAAAATTGATCAAATAACCTAAATAAAAGAGATAAAAATATAAACACCTTAGAAGAAGATATAGGGGTAAATCAGTTAGGCAATAGTTTCTTAGTTATGACACCAACCAACAAAAGAAAAAGTAAAGCATAGATAAATTGGACTTTGTGGCAATTTGAAATTATTTTATGAATCCCCAAAAGAGAAAGATTATGTTTGTAAACTAATCTCTTCTTCTGGGTGGTCACCCTTTTGATTATATTGGATTCAGTTGAAGGGCCCTTTATTAAATTACCTGTCAAGATTAAGGCTTTGATTTGACCATGTCATTAAGGCATGACCAGGTTAAGTCCCCACCCCCTTGGTGGGCTGATATAAAAACATTTATCTTTTTCTCCCTGTCTCATCCTCTAGAATTCAGAAAATCTTATTAAATATTCTTATTTTCATGAAAATATAATTATTTGAATTAGTTCAATAAGAAAATATCCTCATTAACAGGACACAATTGGAGGTGCTGATTATATAACTAAAACTTTAAATAAAATATCACAATTAAAAATAATCCTAGCTGAATCTTAAATCTTAAGGTGATTAGGTTTATAGCATATTTTAAACCTTGCTAATAGTTTTTTCTTATCATTATTACTGTCTCTTATTCTTTGTCTCATCTTTAAAATAATAGCCACAATTATCCCTTCCTCCTCCTGAGCCATTCTAATGTGCCAAACCCTAGGTCTTGAGGCGTATGCTTATGAAATTTTTCACTAATACCTAGAAGTCACTCCCTGAGAACCATCTTGTTGCTCAAATGTGGCCCCTTTCTAAGACACCTCTGCAAATAAACCCACAACCTTTCCCACTATGAGGGACGTGACTCCCAGGGATGAACCTCTCTGGCACCAAGGGATTAATACCAAATGTTGATTAGTGCTTTCAGAGAAAGATCTTGATCAAAACGTGGAAATGATAAGAGATATCAAACAAAATGGAGTAACTATGGTTAAGAGATTTAAAATGGAGTCAGATGGTGTTATAGTTTCCTGGGCTGCTCAAGCAAATTGTTCTGCTTAAACAATGGGAATTTATTTGCTTATGGTTTTGAGGCTAAGAGAAAGTCCAAATCAAGCCATCATCAAGGTGATGTTTTCTTCCCAAAGACTGGCGTTCTGGGGCTCACTTGCCAGTGATCCTTGGTCCTTAGCTTGTCACATGGCAATTCACATGTCTTCTTCTGACCTCTCCCTTTTCTTTCAGGTTCCATTGGTTTCAGCATCTTGCTTCCATGACTTTCTCTCTCTCTCTCTGCCTCAGTATCACTCCACTTATAAAAGAATCCATCAATACAATTAAGACCCATCTAGATTGGACTGGGTCACTGAAGTTAGCTCCTCAAAAGGTCCTACTTATGATGGGTTCATACCACATGAATGGATTAAATTTAAGCACATGTTTTTCTGGGGTATAAACAGTTTCAAACCACCACAGGAGGCCACTCAGGAAGTTACTCTTATGCTTCTCTTAGTCAGATATCACAAATGCCAAGACAGGCAAAACCAAAAACAATAATCTTTCTGAGGATTCCTAGATACCATGACCCAATTACAAGGTAAAGATATCAGAAAACTGTCTAACTTGAAGGACATTTGTGAAGCCCCAAATATCCACCAATCATAATTCTTTACAAACAACTTATGGAATCTTCTTTTTCTTTAAAAACCCTTGCCTGGAAGCCTTAAGATGGGACACAGTTTGGTTGCTGCCTGAATCCATGCTCCCAAAATTGCAATTCTAAGACCCCAAATAAATGCTTTGTTGCCTTTCAAAAAAACCTGAACAAAGACTTGAACAAATATTTCTCCGAAGAAGATATACAAATGGACAACAAGAACATGAAAAGTTGCTCAACATCATTATCTAATTAGGGAAATGCAAATCAAAACCACAGTGAGATACCACTTCACACCCACTAGGATGACTATAATTTTTTTTAAAAAGAAAGAAAGTAGCAAGTGTTGACTAGGATATGGAGAAAATGGAACGTTTGTATATTGCTGTTGGGAATGTATAATGGTACAGCCACTGTGAAAACAGTTTGACAGTTCCTGAAAGGGATAATCATAGAATTACCATCTGACCCAGCAGTTCCACTCCAATCAAGCGATTGGAGTAAAGTTATTTTTTATTTTTTAAAGATTTTATTTATTTATTCATTTATCCCCCCCTTGCTGCTTGTGCTCGCTGGGTCAGCTAACCACGCCATGTGGGCGGGCTTGCCTTCACCAGGAGGCCCCGGGAACCGAACCCGGGGCCTCCCATATGGTAAACAGGAGCCCTACTGATTGAGCCACAGCCACTTCCCTGGAGTAAAGTTATTCATAATACTTTGTTATTGTGTAATATCTGTAGGATCTGTAGTGATGTCTGATTTCTCATTCCGGTTGTTATTAATTTGTGTATACTATCCTTTTTTCCTGATCAGCCCAACTAGAGAGAGATGAGTTTTATTAATCTTCTCAAATAAATGACTTTTTGTTTCAGTGATTTTTCTATTGTTTTTCTGAGTTTTTTTAAAAATTAATTGATTTCTGTTCTGATATTTATTGTTTTCTTTCTTCTGAATTCTTTGGCTTTAATTTGCTCTTTGTTCCAGTTTTGTTTTTTTTTTTTAATGGTGGAAGCTTATATTACTGATCTGAGGCCTTTATTCTTTTCTAATATAAACACTCAATACTAAAAAATTTTTAGTACAACTTTAGCTCCTTCCCATAGATTTGATATGGTGTATTTTCATTTTCATTTGGTTCAAAATATTTTAAAGTTTTCCTTGAGACTTCCACTTTGACCCATATGCTATTTCAAAATATGTTGTTTAATTTCCTAATATTTTGAAAATTTGGGGATAACTTTTTATTATTTCAAATCTAATCCTATTATTGTTAGAGATTATATTTTGTATTATTTCAATTCTTTCATATTTGTCATCTTGAACTATGACCAAGGATATATTCTATCTTGATGTATGTTCCATATACACTTGAAAAAAATGTGTATTCTGCTGCTCTTGGGTGTAAAGTTTTATAGATATCAATTAGAGGGGCGGATGTGGCTCAAATGGTTGGGCATCCGTCTGCCATATGGAGGGACCTGGGTTCAATCCCCGGGGCCTCCTGGTAAAATAAAAAAATAAAATAAAATAAAAAATAAAAAATAAATAAATAAAAAAACAATCAATTAGACCACAGTTTATAGTGTTGTTCTAATTTTCCATATCCTCCCTGATTTTCTGAATATTTTTTTACGTCAATTATTAAGAGAAGAGTGTTGAGATCTCTGACTATAGCTGTGGATCTATTTCACCTTAGAGTTTTATGTAGTTTTGCTTTATTTATTTTGAAGCTATGTTGGGGGCACAAATGTTTAGGATTGTATGCTGTTATGTTAATTACCCCTTATATCATTATAAATTGGTCTTCTTTGTCCTGGTAATATTCTTTGTCCCTGAAATCTCTTTTGCGTGATATCACCATAGCTACTCCAACTTTGTTTTGATTAGTGGTAATATGGCATGTATTTTACTATCCTTTTGTTTTTACCCCGGCGTGTCTTTACACTTTAAGTGCTTTTTTGTAGATAGCATTTAATTGTATCTTGCTGTTTTATCCAGTTTCACAATCAGTGCCTTTTAATTGAGGTATTTAGACTTCAGATCATTTACATTTCATGTTATTATTGATATGTTTCAATTTAAGCCTATATCTTGCTATTTGTTTTCTCTGTCGGATGTCTTATTTACTTTTTTCTCTTTTATGCCCTCCTTTAAATTAATTGAATATTTTTAATGATTTATTTTATCTCCTATTTTAGCTATATTTCTCTTTATCTTTTTTTAAAATTGACTTTATTTTTTCTTTTGTTGTACAGTTCTGTGAGTCCCTGCCCCACCCCACCCCCGCCTGCTGTCTGTGTCCATTCCCTGGGTGATCTTCTGTGTCTGTTTCTTGTCTTCTCATTTTTCTTCTCCAGGCTCCACAGGGATTCGATCCTAGGGATTTCTGGCACATCTCACCTTGACTCTCCCCTGCATCTCTCTTTTGTAGCGTCATCATCTTGCTGCATGACTTGCCATGTGGGCCGGCTCACCTGCTCACCATTTTTTTTTTTTTTTTAACCAGGATGTCCCAGAGATCGAACCTGGGTCCTCCCATATGGTAGATTGATGCCCAACCACCTGAGCCATATCTGCTTGCCTCTCTTTAATTTTAGTAAACACTTTAGGGTTCATAGTATATATTTGTAGTAAGCTGAATAATAGTCCCTAAATACATCAGTTTATAATCTCTGGAATTTTTAAGTATTATCTTATTTAAGAAAAGAGTCTTTGCAAATGTGATTAAGGATTTTGAGTTAAGATTATCCTGGATTATCTGAGTGGACCCTGAATGTAATCACATATATTCTTTTTTTTTTTCAAGGTTTGTTTTATTTATTTCTCCCCCCACCCCCCACTACTGTTGTTTGCACTTGCTGTCTCCTCTCTGTGTCTATTCATTGTGTGCTCTGTGTCTGCTCATCTTTTTTAGGAGGCACCAGGAAACAAACCTGGGACCTCACGTGTGGTAGGCAGGTGCCCAACTGCTTGAGCCATATTTGCTTCCCCATATATTCTTATAAGAGGGAGGTAGAGGAGATTTGACATGCACACTGAAGATTTTGTGTAAATGGAGCAGAGAAAGGTTTGAAGATGGTGGCCTAGAAGATTGGAATGATGCAGTCAGAAGACCAGGAGGACCAACAGCCACTGATAGCTAGAAAAGGCAAAGAACAGATTCTCATCTAAAGCCTTTGGAGTGACTGTAGCCCTGCCAACATCTTGATTTCAGCCCCATGATATTGGTTTTGGACTTCTGGCCTCCAGAACTGTGAGGAAATAAAGTTATGTTGTTTTAAGACATTGAGTTTATGCTAATTGGTTACAGCAGCCATAGGAAACTAAAACAATATTCAAAATTTATTCCAGCCTAATTTCAAGTAATATTATACCACTTCTTGTAGAGTACAAGAAACTTACAATAGTATACTTTCATTTCTCCCCTCCTAACCTTTATTCTACTGTGGTTATGCATTTTATTTATACATTTATTTTTAATTGCACAATACATTTTTATGGTTTTTGTTTAAGGTCAATTATCTTTTTTTTTTTTTTTTTTTTTAATTTTACCGGGAAGTCCCAGGGATCGAACCCAGGTCCCTCCATATGGCAGATGGATGCCCAACCATTTGAGCCACATTCACCCCCTCAATTATCTTTTAAAGAGATTTAATAATAGAAAAATCATATTCACTTACCTTTGTACTTACTAAATCTGGTGTTCTTAATTCCTCTGTGTAGATTCATATTTCCACATGTATCCTTTTCTTTTGACTTAAAAGACTTCTTTTATCATTTCTTGTTAAATGTATCTGCTGATGATACATTGATTCAGCTTTATATATATGTAAAAGCCTTTTATTAGCCTTTATTTTTGAAAAATATTTTTGCTGGGCAGAGAATTCTAGATAGTCTTGCTTTCAGTTCTTTTATGTTGCTCCTCCACTGTTTTCTTGCTTGCATTGTTTCCAATGAGAAATATGCTGTCATCCTTTAGTTCCTCTGTACCTGTCTATTTTTTCATTAGGAGGAACCAAGGATTGAGCCCAGGATCTCGTACATGGGAAGCAGGTGCTCAACTCCTGAGCTATACCCATTCCCTGTACCTGTCTATTTTTTTCCTCTAGGTACCTTTAAGATTTTCTCCTTATCACTGTTCTTGAGCAATTTGTTTATGATTTGTCTTATTTCTGTTGCTTGGGGTTCATTGAATAACTTGGATCTGTTAATTTGTAGTTCTCATCTAATTTGGAAAACATCCATATTCCTTCAAATATATTTTCATTCCCCTCTTCTGTTTCTTCTCCTTGAGGCCTCCAATTCTATGTACATTAGGCCTGTTGAAGTTGTCTCACAGCTCACTGATGTTCTGTACATTTTATAAAAATTCTTTTTTCTGCCTGATAATTTGTGATTGGATGGCAAACATTATGAATTAAACTTTTTTCAAGTGCTGGATATTTTTGTATTGCTAAAAATACTCTGGAATTTTACCATGGTGTTTAGTGAAGTTACTTGGAAACAGTTTGATTTTTTTGGGTCTTGCTTATAACACTTGTTATAATCGGAATAACGTTTGATCTAGGGCCAATTTATTCCAATGCCTGAAGCATGCCCTTTCTGAGTACTCCACCCAATGCCCCATGAATTATGAGGTGCTTCTTTCTGGCTTGTGGTAATAGACACTATTCCTGGTCCTATGTAAATGCCAGGTATTATTTCCACTAATCCTTTTGGATAATGTTTTCCCCAACCTTGGATAGTTTCTTTGCATGTATCTGCTGATGGGTACTCTGCTGAATATTCAAGAGGGACTCACTAAGGATATTTTGATCTCTCTCTCTCTCTCTCTCTCTGTGCACCTCTCTCTGCTTCAGTGCTATGCCTTGCAAGCTATTGTGCCTTAGTCTCTCATCTTCTCAACTCAGGGAATCCTCTTGGTTCTTCCTGAGTTACCCCTCCCAGGGCTGCAGCCTGGGAACTCTCAGGACAGTAAGTTGGTGAAAACCTACGGTTCATCTCATTATTTTCCCATTTCTCAGGGCTTGAAAATAGTTTTTTCATCTATTTTGTCTGTTTTTTTTTTTAAGTTGTTTCAAGTGAGAGGTTAAGTCTGATCCCAATTAATTTTTTTTTTTTTTTTTTTTACTCATCATCATATAACAGCTTAGTCATAATTTTTAACTTATTAAATTTGGACTTTATTAGTAATCTCTGGCTTTTACCAATTACTCTATAACCAGACTAATATTGATAAACTTATAAATGTCCAAGCAGAAAAAGGTATTTCTTTTGGCCTTTTTAATAGTCACTTTAATGAAGCTAAAGATATTGATTGATTGAAAAAGGCATTCTAACTTTTTAACATACTATAAAATAAGTGCTTTATACCAATTTCCATGAACAAGGTCATCTTTTGTCCTTTCTCCCTCTAAAGATAATAGGGAAAAATTAATTTTGAATATGTTGACAAGTGTCCATTGCCAGTAAACTATTTTCCATGTTTTAAAGTTGCAGAGAACCTAGCAAGATTGACTCCTAATGTTTTAAGGAAGGCAGAATTTGAAAATGGTGAGACTGGGCATTTAGCTGAAGAACTTTCTAAAGTAAACTCAGAGAACGCGGCTTGGCTTCTTTTTGCAGTTTATGGCAAAATGCTGGATGAGCAAGATAAGCTGACAACTGATTTGTTGGGCACAAAGAAACCAGAAACTGATTCCAGAAATTCCAAGCCTGTGGAAATCCAGTCCCCAGAAGATGGTGCCCCATTTGAGGACTTACCTAAACTTGGAACTTGTAAATCAGGATTGAAAAATGCAGTTATCTAGGAAAGACTTGTGGAACGTCTTACTGTCTGATGGCTTGAACCCCTGCTTCCTGCATGGTAAACCAACAAACCTTTTGAGAGAGCTGTATGAACAAAACTACCATCAGCTTGGACAAAAAAGTACATTGATGGGAGAAATGGAAGGGAAAACAGCTTTTAGAGGAAAACCGTGGAAGTTGAGATCTGGAATTAAGACATCGCCTTGGGCCAAGAGAGGAGCCCCACCCATGTGAACAGAGAGGGTGAGTTTGGCCCAACAATTGAAGAGGGTGGATGTTCCCACCTAATGTTCAGGGAGAGTTTTGCCACCTCAGGGTATGGAGAGGGTAGAGCACATTCCTCAAGGATTAGGGTGGTTAAGGTCACTACCCATAGATCTGAGAGGGGTGTGCTTGTCCCCCATGGATTAGGGAAGGCCAGGTGGTCAACTCATTGTATGCCAAAGGTTAGGGGGAATGTTGTCTTCACCTCACTGTACTAGTGGGGGGTTAAGACTCTAACCCAAAGATTGGGTAAAGTGTGGCAGTCATCCCAACACTCTTGAAGGGTGAGGTCTGGAGCTTGGTCACCACCCAGATACTTGATGAGGGTGGAACCAAAAAAATGGCCATTGGGCAAGCCTGTGGAAAGGGTGGCTTTTCATAAGGCCCCAGGGAAAAGAAACCATTGTCTTAAGAATGACTCTCAGACTTCTACATCTAATGAAGTATGTCCTGAAAGTTTACTGAAATGTAGATGGCCAGTGACTCATGTCTCCCTCCCAATTTCTCCTTATGATAATGGAAATGTTTGTCCTCTGTCCATTTGTGTAGTAAAAGCAGATAAATGATTTTGTAAGTTTCAGAGGTCTACAGCCAGAAGGGACTTTGCCTTAAGACAAACTGTATTTCTTGAAACTGATTGTGATGATTCTATATTCAATATTGTACTGATTTAAGGTTTTTTTTTTTTTTTTTTTTTTTTTTAAATATAGTAATGTCTTTTTGGAATTCAGAGAGTGGAGTGTGGCAGTTCTGGCATTGTTTATGAATTCCGAGGATGGATATTGGATTATGTTTGTAAACTGATCTGTACCTAGGTGTGATGAAATTATGATTAGGGCTTTGATTGGGCCACATCAGCAGGACATTGAGTCCTTGCCCCTTGGTGGGTAGGGACTCACAGATAAAACTACACAGAAGAGCAGAGGAGTGAGTTGGAGTTTTGATGCTGGAGTTTTGAGTGGGAGTCCGGGAAGTAAGCACACAGAGGAGCAGGGCAGCCGAGCCCAGAAAGAATCAAGTCCTGGGAAGAGAGGAACCCAGGAAGCCTGAACTCTTGTAGACATCGGCAGCCATCTTGCTCCAATACATGGCAATAGACTTTGGTGAGGGAAGTAACTTACGCTTTCTGGCCTGGTAACTGTAAGCTTCTATCCCAAATAAATACCCTTAAAAAAAGCCAACAGATTTCTGGTATTTTGCGTCAGCATCCCTTTGGCTGACTAACGCAATATCTTACCCTGAAAGCTGCTTTAGAGCATCTTCCTCATTTACGTGAAAGGAGGCTTAGCCTTAAGTGTTGGAAGAATGGAAATTTGATGGATTGCTCCATTGATATGAACAAAGAATACAAGAGCAGTGGTAGATATTGCCTTTAATTTTGTCAGTACAGGCTTCATCCAGTTATGATGAACACAAGATTATATATACCCTAGGTGTGATACCGGGAAAAAAGAATGCTTCAAATGTTAAAAATACTTTGCCCTGAAATACATCAATGAGGCATAATACTTTTTTAAAAAGATTTTATTTGTTTGTTTGTTTGTTCGTTTATTTATTTATTTCCCCTCCAACCCATGGTTGTTTTTGTGCTCACTGTTGCTCTGTGTGTTCTTCTGTGTCTGCTCGTCTTCTCTTTAGGTGGCACCAGGAACCGATCTGGGACCTTCCGGAGCGGAGAGAGGCGCTCAATCTCTTGCGCCACCTCAGCTTCCTGGTCTGCTACGTCTCTTATTGTCTCTCTTCTGTGTCTTTTTTTGTTGCATCATTTTGCTGTGCCAGCTCTCCATGCGGGCCAGCACTCCTGCGTGGGCTAGCACTTCCGCATGGGCCAGCACTCCGTGTGGGCCGGCTCTCCACTCGGGCCAGCTCACCAAGCAGGCAAGCTTGCTTTTCACCAGGAGGCCCTGGGAATCGAACCCTGGACCTCCTGTATGGTAGATGGGTGTCCAATTGCTTAAGCCGCATCTGCTTCCCCATAATACATTTTTGACATAATATTCATTAATTAAGCTTCAAGGAATTTATAGCTGTGATTAAGAAAACAATTTTTATATAAAATATATATATTTATATTTTAATTATATAATTATAATTAGATAATTAGATAGGAAGATTTTAGAAATGATTTTTAATAGTAATATTTGCTAATAAGTTGTAACATAGCATATGTATTTTTTAATGGTCAGTTTTTTATTAATAACCTTGGAACAAATACATTAATAATAATTCCTTATATTTGCAACGCATTCTACAATTTTGAAAGAATTTTCACATATACCAGTTAAAGCCTCACAACATCCCTCATCCCTGTGAGGAAGGCAGAGTAGGTGTTACTTTCTGACTACTGGAGAGGAAAACAAGTCTCAGAGGTGACATAAGGTCACACAGTTGGCAAGTGATGGGACCAGAACTAGAACCTGGGCCTTCTGACCTGCTGCCTCCCTGAGAACATTCAAGTTTTGATATCCTGTGCTGTTTAATCAACATGTATCTCCTATGATGCTAGTCAGATCTGTTTCTAGAAAGTTTTATACCACCTTTCCCTAACATCCCAAAACAGTCTGACTGTGATGGACATTTCTACCCTGTTACAGAACAATTCTGCTCAGACTTACCGAGCACCATCCTAAGGTGAAACTTGTTGTTTTAAGCTTTGAGGATCCTTGGCCATAATTCTAAATTATGGTATAAACAATTTACTTTAGAAAATTCTGCAAAATTATTCCCAAGTAAAATTTACTTAAACTTAAGAAATACAGAACAGTATTTGTCCTTTTAAGTCATAAAGCATATGGCAACTTGGATGAACCTGGAGGACATTATGTTGAGTGAAGCAAGTCAGGCTCCTTTTTAACCTAGGACTGCAGCCTAGAGTTTGGAGCTGTTAAGCAGCATCTGCCAGGTGGCAGTCTAGGTCCTGCCTATGGCTTCATCAGTGGGAAAGGGGCTTGATTTTTCTGCTTTGCAATATCTAGTAAAAAATCCTTGGAGGAGCAGAGGTAAAAGATTGATCAGCATGACACTGGGTTGCAACATCTGCATCAACATTAGGCTTGAATAAATTTTTGCATCATCCAGAATTGTAGTCGCATATCCAAGGCACCTCTCCAAGCATTCTTGGGAGGCGCCATCTTGCTGAACTCCATGTTATCCAGCCCCTTGTCCACAACATGTCATACTGATGCAGCAAAGCTGTGGTATTTCATGCTTTTTGACAGCTTACCTTTGTGGCAGACCAGAAGCCTGGATATTAGCCAGTTGGTCAGGATCATATAAAGTATGTATTTGGAAAAAATCAAAGCTATGATTTCAGTTATGTTTGGGTGGCTTTAGGATGGTGGATGGACAAATGAATTAATTTAGAGCCAAACCAGGCATATAACAAAAGGATGGCAGTTTGCTTTATTAACAGAACCCCAGTGCATCCCCTTTTGTGGGATAATGAATTATGTACCCCCTCAAAAGACATGTTCTAAGTCTTATTCCATGTTCCTATGGATGTGAACCCATTTGTAAATAGGACCTTTTAAAGATGTTGTTATTAGTTCAGATGAGGCCAAATTGAATCAGGGTGGGTCTTAATAAAGAGAGGAAATTCAGTCGCAGTCAGAGAAGCCAAAAGATGTGGAATCCAGAGTCAGAGACAGCCACAGGAGGAGGCCAAGGTCATCGCCCTGTAAAAGAAGACTGCCACCACAAGGACGCTGCTGATGCAGAAAGAACACTTGCTGATGCCTTGATTTGTGACTTCGGGCCTCTAAAACCGTGAGCCAATAAGCTCTTGTCTAAGCCAGTCCACTGTGTGGTATTTGTCATAGCAGCTCTGGCAGACTAAGACAGCGTCCCCCTCCCCTCCTCCACCGTGTTACTCTTCTGTCTCTGTTTTATTCCTCTTAGTTAGGAGAGACATGACTGGTCAGCGACAGAAGGAATCTGGAGGGCTAGCTGTGTACTGCCTGCATTACAAAGCCGTTCACCATGACCAGAACAGAAGCAAACATTGAGGAATGAGCAAACATTTCTATATCAAAACTAATTACTTCTGTGTTTTTCCATGCTGCTAAAGATTGCATAAATCAGCAGGCTGTGATGCTATCGTGGGCTAGAAATCTTATTCCTAAAAGGGCTGGTGTTCTCTGGGAATGTGAAGGCAAAATTAATGCTGTCATTTGGCTCTAAAGTTGTGGCTTCACAGAGATTTCCCAAAGATCATTAAAATGATAATTTTTCTCATAGGTGCCCAAATAATTTAAGAGCAATGTAGGCCTGTGTCATAATGTACACTTTCCTCCACTCGCTCCACAATTTCAGGGAATAAGTCCTGGGTTATTGTGTGGAGATGACATAGATGAGGCCTTATTTTGGGTATTTGGGGGGAAGTAGCTTATGTCTCCTTCGGGTGCTGTTTTCTCAGTTTAGTCTGAGATTGCAGGGACCTACTATGTTGTAGAAACACCATGTAATACTATAAAATGATAATTAGTACCTATACAACCTCATTGTTCTTTCTGTCTGAAAATATCCTCTGATGCATTTTCCAACTTATTTCTATTTTTTGGCCAAGTGATTTTTCTTAAAGTCCAAACTAAAAATGGAAAATTGGCCTGGTTAATTTACCTACCTACACATCTAGAATTGTCTTCCTTTATTTCCTTTACCCTCCAGCTCTACTCCCTCCTCATGGCTTAGAGACTATACTCCAGAACATAGCCCAGATCTGAATGCTTCTCTTCATCTCCACCCCTCAAGCCTCCAGCATCTCCTCACTGCTCTCCTCTCTTCCAATATTGAGCTCCCCTTTCCATTCATACGTAGTAGTTAGACTGAGCTTTTAAAAGCTAAGTCGGATCATGTTAATTCCCTGTTTAAAATTCTCCAGGAGCTTCCCTTGACTCTGAGAATGAAATCCAAACTCTTTACCTTGATTTAAAGTCTGGTATAACTGGTCCTTGCCCACCCCTCTTATCCATTTTACATGACTCCAGGAGCCATGGTTCTTGTGATGGTTAAGTTCATGAGTCACCTTGGCCAGGTTTTGGTGTCCAGTTGTTTGGTCAAACAAGCACTGGTCTGATTGTTACTGTGAGGGCATTTTGTGGACTTAAATCATCAGTAAGTCGATTGCATCTATGGCTGATGACATCTGTAATCAACTGAGGAGATTGCCTTTACCAGTTGAAAGCTTTAAAGGGAGAAGCAATGAATTCAGCAGACAGAAGGGAGAATTTCCACCTCTAATTCTGCCAGCCAGCTTCGCCTGGGGAATTCACTGAAAACTGGAGTTCCCAGCTTGTGGTTGCCCTAAGGAATTTGGACTTGTACATCTCCACAGTCATGAGAGACAATTCTTATAAAAAATCTCCTAATATTTGCAGATATCTCCTCTCAGTTCTGATTCCCTAGAGAACCCTGACTAATAGAGTCTTGGTGCCAGGGTAGTGGAATACTGCTATTGCAAATACCAAAAATGTGAAAATGGCTTTGGAGTTGGGTAATGGGTAGAGGCTGGAGGAATTGTGAGGGGCTTGGTTAAAAAGGCCTCGATTGCTTTGAAGAGTTAGTATGATATGAATGTTGAAGGTACTTCTTTTGAGGCCTTAGAAGAAAAGGATAAATGTGTCATTGGAAACTGGAAGAAAAGTGATCCTTGTTTTAAAGTGGCAGAGAACTTGGCAAAATTGAGGTCTGATGTCAAATGGAAGGCAGAATTTGAAAGCGATGAGCTTGGATATTTAACTGTGGAGATTTCCAAGCTCAGTGTAGAAAGTGTGGCCTGGCTTCTCCTAGCAGCTTATAGTAAAATGCGAGAGGAAATGGATAAGCTGAGAACTGAATTCTTGGGCACCAAGAAACCAGAAACTGATGGCTTAGAAAATTCTAAGCTTCCAGAAAGTGAGTCCCCGGAGAATAGTGCTCCATGAGAGGGTTTGACTGAACATGGATCCAGTCAGTCATTTCAGTGCAAGTCAGGATTGGAAAATGCAGTTATCCAGAAAATATTTGTGAAATGTTCTTTTGTCTGATGGTTTTGTCTTATATGAAAAACAGAAAAGGTTTTTTTTTGTGTGTGTGAGAGATCTGAATGAACAGAACCACCGCCAGCCTGGACTAAAAGGGAAAGAAAAAGAACAGATTGAAGGAAAAATCACTTCAAAGGCAGAACCATGGAAGCTGAGGTCTAGGCCAAAGACAACTTCTCAGACCAAGAGAGCAGACTCATCATGTGTGTGGAAAGGGTGAAGTATGCCCCAGCACTTGGAGAGGGAGAACCTTCTGGCCCAACGTTCAGGAGAGTGCTGCCACCCCAGTCTTAAGAGAAGGGGGAGCATATTCCCTGTGGATTTCAGAGTCTGGCCAACATCCCACAGTTCCGAGAGGGCTGAGAGGGTTGAGCCAGTGCCCTGAAGATTGCAGAGAGGCTTGAAGAGGGTGGAGCCTTCACCTCAGTGTTGAGGAGAACATGGTTGATGCACAAGCACTTGGAAAGGGTGGGGCTGCTGCTCTATCAGGCCCAGAGGACAAATGTCATTCCACAGAGGACTTTCAGACCTTGAAATCCAATGGAGTGTGCTCTGCTGGGCTTCAGAATTGCTTGTGACCTGTGACCCCTGTTTTCCTTCCAATTTCTCCCTATGGGAATGGGAATGTTCATCCTATGCTTGTCCCTTCTTTGTGTATTGGAAGCACATAACTTGTTCTCTAGGTTTCACAGTCCACAGATGGAGGGAAATTGTGCCCCAGGACAGACCACACCTATAACCAATTTTGATGAGACTTGATATTTAGCTTCATTACTGAAATAACTTAAGGCTTTTGGTGATATTGTGATGGAATGAATATAATTTGCATATAGAAAGAACATGTCTTTTGGTGATCCAGAAGGTCGAGTGTGATGGTTTGAGGCTGTATGTACCCCAGAAAAACATGTTCTTAAATCTATAATCCGTTTCTGTGGCTGTAAACCCATTGTAAGTAGGATCTTTAGGTGAAGCTACTTCAGTTAAGATGTGACCCACCTCAATCAGAATGGGTCTTAATCTTCTTACTGGAATCCTTTATAAGAGAATGAAAATCAGACAAAGAGATAGAAAGCCGTGGAAGCCAGAAGCTGAAATAAATGAAAACCCGAAGAGAAGGGAGAAACCAGCAGACACCACCATGTACCTTGCCCTGTGGCAGAGGAGCCAAGGATTGCCGTTAGCCAGTGATCGAGAAGAAAGCATCACTTCGATGATGCTTTGATTTGGACATTTTCTTAGCCTCAAAACTGTAAGCTAATAATTTCCCCTTGTTCAAGCTGAACCATTTCATAACATCTGCTTCCAGCAGCCTAGCAAACTAAAACAGCTCCTGTAGAAGACAATAGCATTGCTTAACACAGAGATACTCATTCATATTACGTTCAATAAGTCTTTATATATAGTCAGGCAAGCTCCCCTATTTTGTTCTTCTTTAAAAGGTCTTAGCTATTTTTGTTCCTTTGTTCTTACATATAATTTTAAGGATCATCATTTCAAGTCCCATAAAAATCTGTTAGAATTTTTATCAGAATTGCATTGACACTACATGCAAGTTGAGTGAGTCTGATATCTTTAGGATACCCAATACGCCATGATAGAGAAGTGGTGCTAGAAGACATCCTGGTCTTGTTTAAGAGCTTTAAAAAAAAATGTTTTCAGTATTTCACCAATACAAATGTTGTTTGCTTTAATTGTTTTGCAAATACACCTTGGTCAGTTTAAGGAATTTCCCTTCCATTCCTAGTTTGCTAAGAGTTTTTATTGTCAACGGGTATAAATTTACCAAATGATTTTTATGGATTTCTAAATGTTATGTTATCTTTAAATATTTTCTTCTGAGAATTTTAGCAGTTTTTATTTATCATGTATTCCTGGGATAAACCCAACTTGGATATGGAATAGTATCTTTTTAAAAATACATTACTGGATTTAGTTTTCTAATATTTTGTTTAGGATTTTTCAATGACAGTTAGCAATTTTCCTTTCTGATTGTTTGATTTCAGTATCAGAGTTAAAACTTCTGCTTAAAATGATCAAAAGAATATCCTGGACTTGCAGTATATTCTGTCAACTTACATTTTTCCCAGTATCTATTTGGAGATATTGGAAATCCTTGCAGCTCAGTTCTGGATCTCAGTTAGATTCTGTCCGTTGGGTGCACACCTGCCATGTGTGTAAGGTGGAAGGGAGGCGGAGCTGTAGTGGTGCAGGCGTGGCCCCTGGCAGGCGAGCTCCCGCAGACGTGGCGTCTGCAGCAGGGTGCCCTGCCTGGCTGGTGCCAGCTTCGTAGTGCAGGGCAGTGCCTGAGGCAGGAGCAGCAGCTGCAGCTTTCTGCTTCTGGACAGCAGCTGTGGTGAGCAGCTTAGCCTTGAACCCCAAAGTGCAGTGCCAGCCTCATGGCTTCCATTCCCCAGCACCTCTGACAATTGTGTCGACCCATCATTATATGCATTAAATCTCTTTCTGTTTGAAATACCAAGCTGCTCAGTCCCCCATTCCCATCCCTCAATTATTTCCTGAACGTTTGTATAAGGTTGGAATAGTCTCTTCCTTAAAAGTTTGTTAGAACTCAACTGAGCCCAGTGTTTTCTTTGTGGGAAGGTTTTTAACTATCAATTCTAAATTTAAAAATGATTTAAAGACCTTTCAACTTTTATTTTCTCTTGAGTCAGTTTTAGTAAGTTATGTTTTTCTAGGCATTTTATTATTTCATCTAAATGTGTAAGTTTATCGATATAAAGTTGTTCATGATATTCTCATTTTATCTTTATGGTTTCTATCATATCTGGATTGGTAAATGCACTTTGACATTCCTAATGTTAATAATGCATGTATTCTTTCTTTTATTTCCTGATCAGTCTTGCAAAGATGGGTCTGTTTTTCTTCTCAAAGAACCAACGTTTGGCTTTGTTTTCTATTTTGTTAAATTTCTGCTCTCTATAATCTTCCTTCCTACTTTATTTGGATTTGTTGTGATTATTCTTCTAGCTTCTTAAGTTTGAATCATAGTGCAATAGTTTTTAGCCTTTGCTCTTTTCTGAAATGCATTTAGAATTTCCTTCTGCAGACTACTTTCACTGCATTCTACAAGTTTGATTCTTAGCATTTTCTTTGTTGTTCATTTCTAAGTATTTTGAACATTTGCATTATGATTTTTTTTTTTTTACCGGCATGCTATTTAAAAGTATTTTTTCTAGTTTTCAAAAGTAGGGGGCAGTTTTGCTCATTTTTTATGTTGTTGACTTTAATTTAATTCATTGTGATTAAAGAACATGGTCTGTATAATGCCGATTTCTTTGGAGTTTGTTGAGACTTGCTTTGTGGCTTAATACTTGATCAATTTTTGTAAGCATTCCAAGTGTGCTTGAGAATAATGTCTATTCTCAGTGTTCTCTGTGTCCAATAAATCACACTTGCTGATTGTACTATTCAAAGTATTCTATGTTTCCTAATTATTTTTATCTCTTTAACTTGCAATTGAAAGGCATATGTTGAATCTCTCACTTTGATGATGGATTTGTCAGCCTTTCAAAGTTTTAACAATTTTTGTTTATGTATTTTTTATGTTTAAAATTTTTTTTTGAGTTTGCTTGATTTTTAGAATGATCATACAAAACTATCCTTTTGCAATGACTCTCTTTTATCTCTGCTAATGCTTTCTGCCCTACTCTAATTTATCTGATGTTAATATAACCAACTAACATTTCTTTTGAGTGAAAATGTATCATTGTCTAGTTTATATTTTCAATATTCCTATATTTTAAGTGTGTTACCTTTAGATAGTATATAACTGTATTTTTCCCAATCTTATAATCTCCATTTATTCACTGACAGGCTCAGTTCGTAGAAATTTGTTGTCTTTATTGATATATTTGAATTTGTTTCTATCATCATATTTTATTTCCTATTTGTCCCGCTCTGTTTTCTTTTCCTGCTCTTTATGTTTTCCCCTTTTCTCCTCTTTTAAATGGATTATTTATTCTTTATTTTTAGTTGAATTCATTTTTTATTTTCATAATAATTTTAATTTTATTTATTAATAATACAGAAAGCAAAGTACTACTTCACTTTTCCTTAAAATCTTGGTATAGCATTTTTTTTTTTTTTAAGATTTTATTTATTTATTCATTTATCCCCCCCTTGCTGCTTGTGCTCGCTGGGTCAGCTAACCACGCCGTGCGGGCGGGCTTGCCTTCACCAGGAGGCCCCGGGAACCGAACCCGGGGCCTCCCATATGGTAAACGGGAGCCCCACTGACTGAGCCACAGCCGCTTCCCTTGGTATAGCATTTTATAATACAACTATTCAGAGGCCTGGTTCTAAATTCAGTTTATTTATTTATTTAATCTAAAATTTATTTTGGTTATATATATGTATAAACATATATGTACATAAAACATAAAATTACCACTTTTACCATTTTTAAGTGTATAATTCAGTGTTATTGATTACTTTCACTACGTTGTGCTACCATCACCACCATCCAGTACCAAAACTATTTTTTAATCACCTCCAAACAAAAACCCTGTGCCTATATAAGCAGTAACTTCCCCATATCCCTTTCTCTCGAGACCCTGGTAACCTCCAGTTTACTTTCTTTCTCTATGAATTTGCTTATTCTAGGAATTATATATAAGTGGAACCATACAATATTTGTCCTTTTGTGTCTGGCTTATTTCACTCAACATAATGTCCTCAAGGTTTGTCTATGCAGTCACATGTATCAGAACTTCATTCTGTTTTAGACTGAATAATATTCCACTGTGTGTGTATTCCACACTCTGTTTATCCATTCATCGGTCAGTGGACTTTTGGGTTGTTTCCACCGCTTCTTGCCTATTGTGAGTACTGCTGCTGTGTACACTGGTGTACAAGAATCTATTCACATTCCTACTTTCAACTCTTTTGGGTATTTACCTAGGAGTGGAATTGCTAGAGCATATGGTAATTCTATGCTTAACACCAAACTGCCTCCATAGTGGCTGCACCATTTTACATTCCAACCAACATCCTTGCCAACACATCTTTTTTTTAATGCATTTTATTTATTTATTCCACCACCACCCCCCTTGTTGTTTTTGCACTCACTGTCTTGCTTTCTGTGTCCATTCTCTGTGCGCTCTCTCTGTGTCTGCTTCTCTTCTCTTCTTCTCATCTTCTCTTTAGGAGGCACTGGGAACCAATCCTGAGACCTCTGATGTGGGAGAGAGGCACTCAATCGCTTGAGCCACCTCAATTCCCTGGTTTATTGTGTCTCTCACTGTCTCTCCTCTTTGTCTCATTTTGTTGCACCAGCTCTCTGCACGGGCCAGCTCTCCACGTGGGCCAGCTCTCCACATGGGCCAGCTCGCTTTTCACCAGGGAAACGAACCCGGGACCCTCCATATGGTAGACAGGAGCCCAATCCCTTGAGCCACATCAGCTTCCCCCAACACGTCTTATTTTCAGTTTTTAAAATAATAGCCACTTTAGTGGGTGTGACTGATCATATCGATCATCTTTTCATTTACCTGCTGGCCATTTGTATATCGTCTCTAGAGAAATCTCTATTCAAGTATAATACTTTGCCCATTTTTAAAAGGGATTATTTGTCTTTTTGTTCAGCTAAATTCTGTTTATTTTGATACTTGGTTTTAAAATAAATAAATAAATTTTTATTAGCACAGTTGTAGGTTTACAGAATAATCATGCAGAAAGTACAGAGTTCCCATATTACCTTCTCCACACATACAGTTTTTATCCATTCTGACATTTATACACTATTTTTCAGTTGTTACCCTTGCAGTTTTACCACACATACGCATATTAACAAAGCCTAAACTCCTCTCCCAAAGCACACAAAAATACTTGTTTACTCTTGTCTAATTTATATATGGTTGTTAATGTTTTAACTCTACAAATTAAACTATTATTTTATGTAGATGGTGTATGTATATATATATATATGGAGAGAGAGAGAGATGTTTACTATTTTATTCGCTCTCCATTTGGGCTTATGTTTCAGAAACACTATAATTTTTCCATCTTCCAGAGTGCAGGTCTGTATTCATCAGGGTTCTCCAGAGAAATGGATGAGATAGCATATCTGTACATATGTATATACTAAGAGATTATTTTAAGGAATTTGCTTATGTGATTGTGGGAGTAGGAAAATCCAAATCCCACAGGGCAGGCCATATTCCGTAGAGCCACAAAATTCCAGGAAGTAACATTGAAGTCTTGAGTCTGAATTTCTTAGGGGAAGCCAGGAGACTGGAAATTCTGGTAAGAATCAATGCTGAAACTTGAGTCTGAAATCCATAGGGGAGGTCAGTGGGCTGGAAAGTCGGAGAGGGGTAGAGAGTGTGTCTTGAGGCAGAATTTCCTCTTCTCCCTGGATTCTTCGTTTCTTTGCTTTTAAGACCTCCGACTGATTAGATGAGATTTCCCCACAATATGGAGAGTAATTTCCTTTACTTAAAGTCAACTAAATGTAGATGCTAATCCCATCTACAAAATACTTCCAAAGCAACATCTAGGCCAGTGTTTGTCCAAACAACTGGATACCATAACCTAGTGAAGTAAACACATGAAATTAACTACCACACTCTTCCTAGAATTTTGTCTTTGACTGTCTGAAAATATCTTTATTTTACCCTAATCATGAAAGGATAATTTTGCTGGCTATAGTTATATTCTCTCAGCATTTTGAAAACACTCTATAGTGCTCTAGTATCTGGTGTTGCTATTGAAAATTTTGTTGTCAATCATACTGTCAATCCTTTCTGGGTAGTCTGTTTTTCTCTCTAGCTTTTCTCTCCTATTCATCTTAGGTATTATGGTCTACAAAACATAACCCTGGAAGTCCTATCCAGTGTGATTAGTCAAGGAAATGAAATTAAAAGATAAAGATTGGTAATAAATAAATAATACTGTAATGTTTTTCAGTCCTTAGAATGTTTTCTGTTCTAAGGCCATGCATTGCCTTCATTTATTGTTTTTCATATCACTGTATATTAATGTTTGCCTGAATTTCTGGTACAGAAACACCCCTAAAAATTATTTCAGGAATGTAGAGAAATATCCAGACTAAACAGAAAACAGTACAGCATATTTACTGCTGCTCTGTACTTAAGTGTGTCTTTCCATGTTTCTTATATAACTATCTTGTTTGATAGCACCCAATATAAAGAGCAATGATGAAAAGCAGACATTTATATGTACTTCCGAGGCTCACTGAGACTATCCTTTTGGCATTGGATAACCATAAGTGCATCTGCAGGAAAGGATATTCCATACCATTGTGCATGTGTGGAATGGCCCTTCCAGGTTGCTGATGCTATCACAGCTATTCTGGGAGTCGCTGTTGGATTACCAGGCTGGAAACTGCTCTGTGTACAAGCAGACACAAAATTACTTCCAAAGCTCCCGTTGGTGTAATTTTCAGCTCTGAAAACACCATCCTAAATTTTTGCCCCTAAATCTCTTAAACAGACCAAAATAACCTTCCTACAGTTTTCTCTGTCTCTAAAGATATGAAATCTACCCCTTTTGCCTGCAGAATATCTGTCCTGACAGTCATCCTACATGCCTCGAACCTCTGTCTTCAACCAGCTGAAGCAATTTAGGATTAATTACTTGATTGGCTTCACGAGGCAGAGAGAGAAGATTGCTGGCTTGCTTTATGTTATTAAGTGTGAATAGAGTATATGCCATGCTGATTTGGTGCTGCGAGCGCTTCTTGCAATTCAATGAATATAACCCTCTAGGAGTTAGGACAGTTATAACTGATGACAAATTTCACGTCTTCCACTTCTAGCCCTCTAGAGGCCACATCTATAACATTCAGAATAGGAGTTTTTCCATGTTTGGATTCACTGAAAACCAAATCATGTTCCTGCTGGCTCTTGTCACCTTAGATACCCAAAGGCAGGCCACCTATCTCTCTTCATTTCTTTGTAAGCCCTTTGCACCTTCTTTTTGGTTTCCTATAAAAACAATTATTTTATTCTCCTTTACACTCATGAACTTTCCATTAGATGAATAAAATTTTCAACCATTTCTACATCATGACACACATCCATAATCTGAAGAGTGCTGTGGTTTGCATTCAGTTCTACTGTACCAGTGGGTATATGAATATAATCTTTCAGGAGGTCGTCAGCAAGCTGTCTTACTTCATTTGGCCAAGATGCTCTCCACAACAGGGCTTGCCTCTCCGGTCTTATCTGATCCACAGTCTTCCTTATTTGGAGTCGAAGCCCTTATCAAACATTCTATCATCCTCATTAAGGACAGGGTAGGTAGCTCTTCTCAGATTGTTTTCCCCAAATTCTTTAAAAGTCAATCAGTCTTCCAAAAAGCTTCAGTGCAGATTTACACATGTCTCTCCAAATCAAGTATGTGTTCTCTTGGGAGCACTACCACAGAGGTAATTAGATGTGAAGCAAGATGCTGTACAGTGTTTAGCAACTAACTGCTGCACCTTTTGGCCAGTTGGTGAGTCAGTATCAGCACCAACCAAATAGGCTAATTACCTTTCTCTAGAAATGGCTGATGCTCTGTGTAGAGAATGGAAGGCAGCAAATAAGACAATTTTTCACAGATCCAGTCTGTGCTACTCTAATTATATCCAACCCATCTAAAGCAACTGGCCACCCCTGATTCAGTAAAGTTCTTGCAATAACATCCTTGACATTTGAAGGGAAGTTAACTTGATAGAAATTCAGACCTGGCTTCAGGAAGTTATGACCTCTAACTGTAATTTCTTTCCTACTTTTGTATATCTCCACATCTTATCCTGTGTGCTCTAGACAAATCAGTGTAAAAATTATGCTCAAATTTTGGAAGCTTATCAAGATTTTGCTTCTTTTTTAATCTATTTTTTTATTTGAAAAGTTATAGGTTTGCAGAAAAATCATGCAGAAAATATAGTTCCCATATACCCACCCTTGCATTCACAGCTTTCCCTATTAATAACTGTTTGCATTACTGTGTACTTTTCTTACAGTTAAAGAAAAAATAATATTATAATTATTATTATATTCCATAGTTTACATTAGGGCTCACTGTGCCATATAGTCATATAATTTTTAAAAAAATTTTATTCTAGTAACATATATACAACCTGAAATTTCCCCTTTAACCACATTCAAATATGTAATTCAGTGATGTTAGTTACACTCACAATATTGTGCTACCATCACCACCATCCATTACCACAACTTTTCCATCACCCCAAACAGAAACTTTGTATCAATTAAACATTAACTTTCTATTCCCTACCCATATACTGGCCCCTGGTAACCTGTATTCTAGTTTCTGACTTTATGAATTTGCTTCTTCTAATTATGTCATATCAGTGAGATCAATACAATATTTTCCCTTTTGTGTCTGGCTTATTTTACTCTACATGGTATTTTCAAGGTTCATCTATGTTGTCACATGTATCAGAACTTCATTTATTTTTACAGCTGAATAATATTCCATTGTATATATATATATACTACCTTTTGTTTATCCATTCATATGTTGATGATCAGTTGGGTTGCTTCCATCTTTTGGCAATTGTGAATAGGGCTGCTATGAACCTCAGTGTGCAAATATCTGTTGGAGTCCTAGCTTTCAATTCTTTTGGGTATATAGAAATAGGATTGCCAGCTCATATGGTAAGTCTACAGTTAATTTTCTGAGGAGCCCCAAACTGTTTTCCACAGCAACTGTACCATTTTACATCCCAGCAGCAATGAATGAGTGTTCCTATCTCTCCACATTGTCTCCAACAATTGTTATTTTCCATTTTTTAAAATAGTGCCCATTCTAGTGGGTTTAAAATGGTATCTCATTGTGGTTTTGATTTGCATTTCCCTAATGGCTAGTGATGCTGAGAATTTTCATGTGTTTATTGGCCATTTGTATACCTTCTTTGGAGAAATGTCTATTCGAGTCTTTTGCCCATTTTATATTGGGTAGATTTCCTTTTTTTGTTAGGTTGTAGGATTTCTTTATATGTGCTGGATATTAAACTCTCATTGGTTCTGTGGTTTTCAAATATTTTCTCCCATTCTGTATATTGCCATTTTACTTTCATGATGAAGTCCTTTGCTGCACAAAAGTTTTAAAATTTTTTAAGTCCCATTTATCTATTTTTTTGTTGTTGCTCATGCTTTTGGTGTAAAGTTTGAGAAACCATTGCCTAACACAAGGTCCTGAAGATGTTTCCCTATGTTTTCTTCTAGGAGTTTTATGTCCTGGCTCTTATATTTAGGTAGTTGATCCATTTTGTGTTAATTTTTGTGTATGGTATGAGGTAGGGTTACTTTGTCATTCTTTTGCATATGAACGGTGCTGGTTTTCCTAGCACCATTTGTTGAAGACACTGTTCTTTCCCCATTGAAAGACTTAAAACCCTTGTCAAAAATCAATTGGCAAAAAAAAAAAAAAAAAAAAAAAAAATCAATTGGCAATAAGAAGGCAAGATGGTGGCAGAGTAAGGAGCTTCCAAGAGTCCTCTACAGTGCAGAGCTATCTCAAGCACCTGTTTGGGGGGCCCAGAAGACCAGAAGAGCCTCCTGCAACATCCTTGGAAGAACAGAAGGAGGAAGATTCATGAGTAGAACATGCCACCCCACGGAGGCCAGAACCCATCCCCCACTGGCAGCTCAAGCCACTTCGGAAACAATGTGACTGGAGTTGGAAGCTCCATTTCCCCAAAAACAGGAGGAGGAGTTGGTTGCGCACTGCTTTCAGCTGCGGATTAGTAAATTTGGCTGGCTAAAATATAATCCTAAGAACAACTAAAGCTGAAGTCTGTCCAAGTCAGAAATAGGCTGGTAACCTCCATTTTAACCCCACCCTGAGGATGAGGGGAAGTGGGGACCGGCTTCTTCCACCCAGGTCGGACTGCAGCTCTAGCCTGAGCCCCAGCCCCACCTCTAGCAGGGAGGAAGCTGGGGGTGGGGTGGGGGGATGGGACCTGCACCAGCCTCTCTGGGCAACTGCAGGTGCTTTTGGCCTGCGTGGACCAGATTGCTGGACACGTCTGTGGCTCCATCCCCAGCCCTGATAGGAAAGGAGGGGGGACAGTGCTCCCTCACCCTCTCAGGGAAACTGCAGTTTTTTTCAGCCTGCATGAATTGCTGGGCACACTGGGGACTCCACTCCCACCCCTGGCAGGGGAGGAGCGAGGCTGGGGCTTCATCAGTCTAGCTGGGCAACTGTGGTCAGTTTTGATTCAGATGGCTTAGTTTGCTGCCTACACCTGCAGCTACATACCCACCCCAAGCAGGGGAGGAAGGGGCGTGGAGCTTCATTAGTCTCTCCAGGTAACCACAGATGGTTTGAGCCTGCACAGATTAAATTACTACACAGAGCTGCAGCTCTGTCCCTACCCCTGCCAGAGGAGAAAGGTGGGAGAAGTTTTATAGGTTCCTGGGGCAATATGGGCAAGTTCAGCCTCCATGACTTACAGTACCAACTGCATCCTTGGCTCCTATTCTGCAACTAGCAAGGGAGAACGGGCAAGGAACAGATGAAAAAGAGCTGAAAAAATTCAGATTGGCTAAACACAAGCCAGTATAAAATTCCAAATTAAGTTGAACCATGTATCAAAGAGGGGCTGTAGCTTAAAGCCAATCAATAGAAAGACCTAGACTAAACAGAGAAACTATGCCCAGAATAAATACATCTAATAAATCAGATGCTGAGACACTAACAAAAAACTACAATCTGTACCAAGGAACATGAAAATATCATCCAGTCAAAGAAAAAAAACAAAGCCTCTAGATGACATAAAGGAGGTGACACAACTAATCATAGATGTTCAAACAAATCTCCTTAATAAATTCGATGAGGTGGCTAAAGAGATTAAGGACATCAAGAAGACACTGGATGAGCACAAAGAAGAATTTGAAAGCATACATAGAAAAATAGCAGATCTTATAGGAATGAAAGATACAATAAATGAAATAAAAAATACACTGGAGGCTGGGGTCGGATGTGGCTCAACTGGTTGGGCGTCCGTCTCCCATATGGAGGGACCCGGGTTCGATCCCCGGGACCTCCCGGTAAAAAAAAAAAAAAAAAAAAAAAATACACTGGAGGCATATAAGAGCAGATTTGAAGAGACAGAAGAAAGGATCAGTGAGATGAAGACAGGATCTCTGAAAGTGAACATACCAAAGGACAGATAAAGAAAAGAATGGAAAAAATTGAACAAGGTCTCAGGGGCCTAAATGATGGCAAGGGATGTTCAGACATATGTGTCATGGATATCCCAGAAGAAGAGAAGGGAAAAGAGGCCGAAGGAGTATTTGAGGAAATTATGGTAGAAAATCTCCCAACCATATTGAAGGACCTAGATATCCATGTTCAAGAAGCACAATGTACTCCCATCTGAATAAATATGAATAGACCTACTCTGAGACACACACTAATCAGAATGTCAAATGCCAAACATAAAGAATCCTGAGAGCAGTAAGAGAAAAATGAGTCATCACATATAAGGGATGTCCAATAAGATTAAGTGCTGATTTCTCATCAGAAACCATGGAGGCAAGAAGGCAGTGGTATGATATATTTGAGATACTGGAAGAGAAAAACTGCAAGCCAAGAATCTTATATTTGGCAAAATTGTCTTCCAAATATGAGGGAAAGTTTAGAATATTCACAGAAATAAGAAACTGAGAAAGTTTGTAATGAAGAGATGGGCTTTGCAGGAAATACTAAAGGGAATGCTGCAACCTGAAAAGAAGACAGGAGAGAAGAGAGGCTTGGAGGAGAGTCTAGAAATGAAGATTATTTCAGTAAAAGTAATTAAAAGTGTAAAAAGAGTGATGAAAACAAGATGTGATGGATAAAACCCAAAGATCAAAATGGGTAAAGAACTGCCTTTACAGTAATAACATTGAATGGTAATGGATTAAACTCCCCAATCAAAGACACAGACTGGAAGAATGGATAAGAAAATATAAGCCATTATATGCTACCTACAAGAGACTGACCTTAGACCCAAGGATGCAAATAGATTGAAAGTGAAAGGCTAGAAAAAGATATTCCACATCCAGTAACAACAACAACAACAAAAAGCTGGAGTAACTATACTTATATTGAATGAAATAAACTTTGAAAGCAAAGTGTTATTGGAGACAAGGAAGGTCCTTATATACTAATAAAAGGGTAAATTCACCAGGAGGAAATAACAATCATAAATGTATATTCACCTGGGGACTGCATATAGCTCAGTGGTTTGAGTGCTTGCTTCCCATGTATAAGGCCCTGGATTCGATCCCCAGTACCTCAAAAAAATAAAATAAAATAAAATAAATGTATATGCACCTAGCCAGGATGCTTCAAATTACATGAGGCAAACACTGGCAAAACTGAAAGGAGAAATAGATGTCTCTATAATAATACTTGGAGAATTCAACACACCACTCTCATAATTGGATAGATCATCTGGGCAGAGGATCAATAAAAAAAATAGAGAGTTTGAATAATATGATAAATGAACTAAACCTAATAGACATATACAGAACATTGCACCCCCAAAACATCAGGATATACATTCTTCTTAAGTGCTCATGGATTTTTCTCCAGGATAGACCATATGTTGTATCAAAAAACAGATCTCTGTAAATTTAAAAAGATCAAAATTATGCAAAGCACTTTCTCTGATCATAATGGACTAAAGCTGAAAGTCAACAACAGGCAGAAAAATGGAAAATTCACAAATATATGGAAATTAAACACCATTACATAATCAGTGAGTCAAAGAAGAAATTGCAAGAGAAATCAAATATCTCGAGACAAATGAAAATAAGAAACACAAATTTTCAGAACCTGTGGGATGCAGTGAAAGCAGTGCTGAGACAGAAATTGACCAATTCTGCACAGATTAACCCTCAGCTTTCCATTCTCTAACTTCATTCTGTTTTCTGGTGATCTGTATTCTAGTTACTCACCCCATGAGTTTACACAGTATATTTAATTCATAATAGCATAATCATAGAATATTTGTCCTTTTGTATCTGGCTTGCTTCACTCAGCATAAAGTCCTCCAGGGTGATCCATGTTGTCATATGCTTCACGACTTCATTTCTTATTACAGCTGCAATTTATTCTATCTTGTTTATACACCACAATTTGTTTATCCATTCATCAGTTGATGGACACCTGGGTTGTTTCTATCTTTTGGCAATTGTGAATAGTGCCACTATGAACATCAATGTGCAGATGTCTGTTCGTGTCACTGCTTTCAATTTTTCTGAAATACCTAGTAGTGGTATTGCTGGGTCACTATTAAACTTCCTTCAGAACTGCCAAACAGCCCTCCACAGTTGCTAGTTTTTTGTTTTGTTTTGTTTTGTTTTGTTTT
>JAKSZT010000049.1:11825082-11876951 GCA_026826555.1 Tolypeutes matacus
TTTTTTTTTTTTTTTTTTTTTTTTTTTTTGTCAGTCTAGCTTCAATTTTGTTAATCTTCTCAGAGAACCAACTTTTGGTTTTGCTGATTCTCTCTTTTTTTGCGATTGTTGTTCTCAATTTCATTTATTTCTGCTCTGATCTTTACTATTTCTTTCCTTTTGGTTTGGTTTGGGATTAGTTCTCTGTTCTTTTTTCTAGTTGTGCCAGGTGTACAGTTAGATTTTCAATTTTATCTCTTTCTTCTTTTTTAATGTAAGCATTGAGGGCTATAAATTTCCCCTTTAGCACTGTCTTTGCGGTGTCCCATAGTTTTTGATATATTGTGTTCTCATTTTCATTTGTCTAAAGACGTTTACTGAATTCTCTTTCACTTTCTTCTTTGACCCACTGATTATTTAAGAGTGTGTGTTTTAATCTCCAGTCTGATATATGTATAAGTGGACTCCAAGATGGAGAAGAAAGAGAAAAGGGCAGAAGAAATATTTGTTTGAAAATTTTCCAAATTTAATGGCAGACACAAATATCAGATCGAGAATCTCAGCATCACCAAATAGGATAAACACAAAAACACATATATATACCCCAAGACATACCACAAACTTCTGAAAACCTGAAGGTAGCTAGAGGAAAAAGACACATTAAATTAAGAGGACTAAATGCTATGAATTATAGCAGACTTCTCATTATAAAAAACACAAGCTAGAAGATAATGGAGTGACATCTTTAAAGTGCTGAAAGAGTAAAAAACACCTGTCAACTCAAAATAATACACCTAGTGAAATTATTGTTATAAAATGTTCTTTAAAATGGTCATTAACATTGATAAAACTTTAGCCATGGAAAAATAGAGCAACACAAATTAACAATATCAGGAATGAAAGAAGGGATATTAGAATCCCAAAAGGAAATCCTATAGACAACTCTGTATCCATAAACTTGACAATTTAGATGAAATGGATCAATTCCTTGAAAGACAAAATTTACCAAAATTACTGAAGAAGAAATAGACAGCTTTAATATCTTATATCAAATAAGTTGAATTCATAGTTAAAAACCTTCCAACAAAGAAAATTCCAGGTCCAAATAGTTTCACTGGTGAATTCTTCCAAACATTTAAGAAATACTACCAGTTCTATATAATCTATTCCAGAATGTAGAATTCTTCCCCACTCATTTATGAGGCCAGCATTACCCTGATACCAAAGCCACCCAAAGTCATTAAAAATAAAGAAAACTACAGACCAATATAACTCATGAACATATATGTAAAGCCAATCAACAAAATATTTAAAAACTGAATCCAGCAATATATAGAAAAGATGACAGCACAACTGATTGGGGTTTATCCCAGGAATGCAAGTCTGGTTCAACATTTGAAAATCAATCAATATAATTCATTGTATTAACAGACTAAGGAAGAAAAACATATAATCATCTCAATGCAGAAAAATAATTCACCAAAATTCAACATCCACTCATGAAAAAAACAAAACAAAACTCAGCAAACACAGAATAGCAAGGAACTTCTTTAATCTTAGGGGCTTCTATAAAATTCTACAGCTAACACCATATTTAATGGTGAAAGACTGACTGTTCTGCCCCTAAGACTTGGAATAAGGTAAGTATATTCTCTCTCACTGTCACCTGGAAGTCCCAGCAAGTACAATAAAGTAAAAAAAAATAAATAAAAGGCATACAGATTAGAAAGGAAGAAACAGAGCTCTCTATTTAGAGACAGCATGACTGTGTACATGGAAAATCCAACTAGAACCTGTAAGTGAGGTTACCAAGGACACAAGATACAGGGTTAATATATCAAAATTAATTGTATTTCTTTACCCTAGCAATTGGAATTCATAATTTAAAAATGAACACACACACACAGACAAAGAAAGAGATTCTTAAGTATAAATCCAACAACATGTGCAGGATCTGTATGCTAAAAACTACAAAACAGTAATGACAGAAACCAAGGAAAAGCTAAATAGTTGGAGAAGTATACTATATTCTTGGATTGGAAGTCTCAATATTGTTACAATTTCAGTTTTTCTCAAATTGATCTATAGATCCAATATAATTGCAATCAAAATCCCAACTGAATTTTTTATAGCTATTGGCAAGGTGACAATGAAATTTATATAGAAAGGCAAAGAAATTGGAAAAGCTAAAACAGTTTTGAAGTCGAAGAAAAAGTTGGAGTACTTACATTACTTGATTTCAAGATTTTTATAAAGCTACTATTATTTTTTTTTTTTAGTTGATAAAATTTACAAATGTTTTAATTAAATACACCTTTTTTGTAAACTAGGCAAAACATACATATATAAAAAGAACAGTTTCAAATTTCTTCCAAGTTTGCTTTTAGGTGTAGGCGAAAAGGACAAACTAAATTTCTTATAGACCAAGTTGCAATGAAAATATTTAAACTAACTCCCCTTTAAGAAGAAATGTAATGAGGCACTCTTTCTAATAGCTGATACCTTCTTCCAAACCAGAAGGGGGAAAAAAAGGGTACAGATATGAATATCAAAGTTGTCATATGTGACATTTTCTCATTTCTATAATTTTCCTCATTCTGATAACTTTAGATAATAAACTAATGTTTTAACTAAGACTATTAAGTATAAAACTATTTGTTGTTTTATTTGTAGTAGATACAGAATCCTACAAACATCTGCAGCAAGCCCAAGAAGTAACTCTATTGCTCATACTGATATCTCAGTATGTATATATACAAAATATGTTTCTATTAAACAAACCCAAGGTACTCACAACAGCTGCAGGAAAATTCATGCAATTTGCAAAAGGTGAAATTTATAAATTAAAAACATTGTAATCTATACATAATGTACAAACAGGCATGCATTTTTAAATGAATTATGACGTAAGTAAACGTTGACAGGCAAAGGCTGCGTCACAAATATTTGATAATGCAAATCAATGGAATTTTAATAAATCCTGCATTAATATGTTAATCCCCAAAAGATAACTTTTCATATTTTTCTTGAAGGTTGTCCAAAAAAAAGTTAACACCTATAGAAGGCAATCCAATTCTTTTACAACTTATTTGAGGTGTTCTACCAAGAACAATTTTCTTAAACCTCAGGCACAACAAATATGAATAGAAAAATGAAGCATGAACAAAACAGCCTTTATCAGTTCAAAGAAAAATTCAAAAAAGAATTTTAAATTTTACTTAAAATAAGATATTTTACATTAAATGTTTCGTCAGAATATATAAATGCGTTTAAGAAAGTCTGAAATAAAATGTATGCTTGTTGCTAGATTTTGTTTTCACAGTCTCAGTAAGAGATTTAAATTTCTTGAAAAGGTATGCAATAGCAGCCAAGAAAATAATTTATACGGGGTAATCTTACATAATGAACTCACAAAACTGAACTTACAGTTTGCCCCTCAGGTTTGAAATGTTACCAACTTTGCAAACATTCAGTCTCTTCTTTCTGAAATTGTGCTATATTTCAGAACTTGTTTTATGAATCAACAAAACCAGTGATGTTAAAAAAAGCTACTATTATTGAGACAGTGTGAACTTCATGAAAGAATAGACATATAGAACAATGGGACAGAATAGAGATCCCATACAAATATAGTCAAATTTGATTTGGACAAAGATGCAAAAGCAATTCAATAAAGAATAGTCTTTCTACAAGTAATGCTAAAAAAATTGGATGTCCATATGAAAAAAAAATAAGCCTCAACCCATAATTCACATCTTATACAAAAATTAACTCAAAAAGGATCATTGACCTAAATGTAAAAATAAATATATAAAACTTCCAGAAGAAAACATGAGAAAATCTTTGTGACCATGAGTTAGGCAAAGAATTCTAAGATACGGCACCAAGAGCGTGATCCATAAAAGAAAAACTGATAAATCCGACTTTGTCAAAATTTAAAGCTTTTAATCTGCAAAAGATAGTTATGAGTATGAACAGACAAGCCACAGACTGGGAGAAAATATTTGCAGTTCACATATCTGACAGTGGAGTTGTATCCAGAATATATAAAGAATTCCCAAAACTCAACAATAAGGAAACAAATCAATAAAAAATTGTGAAAAGATTTGAAATCGACACTTCATGAAGAGAAACACAGTTAATAAATAAGATGCTCAACATCTTTAGTCATTAGGGAAATACAAAATAAAACCAAAATGAGATACTACTACTCATTAATTTGAATGGCTTACTAAAAACACAATAAAACAAATGATATCCAGTGTTGCAATGATGAGAAGGAATTGGAGCTCTCTTACATTGCTTGTGGGAATGCAAAATAGTACTGTCACTTTGAAAATTAGTTTGGTAGTTTCTTACATACTTGCCTAGTATGTAAGAAAAAAAAAAAAAAAGTATGTACCTAGTAATTCAACTCCCAGGTCCAAGAAAAATAAAAGCTATGCTCACACAAAAATCTTTATGTGAATGATTATAGCAGCTTTATTTATAATCCCCAAAATTGAAAACCACCCAATCTTCTTCAGCAAAATGGATAAACAAACTGCGGGGCATCCATACAATGGAATATTATTCAGCAATAAAAAGGAATGAAATACTGATACATGCAACAATGTGTATGAACCTCAAATGAATTTTGCTTAAAGAAGCCAGACCCAAATATGACATACTCTATTATTCCATTAATATGGCATTTGAGAAAAGGTGAAACTATGGCAATTGCAGACCAGATCAGTTGCAGCCAGATTTGGTGGCAGGAGGAGAGTTTCACTAAAAAGGGGTAGCATGAGGGAGTTCTTTTTAGTGATGGAATTGCTGTGTCATATTGTGGTGGACACACTGCTCTGTGTTTTTGTCAGCCATAGAAATGCATACATAAATTTACTGAAAAATTTTAAAAAATCACTTTAAAGGCTTTGCCCTTGAGGTTTTGGGGACCATACAGGTAATATGAATTTGGACTGCAAAGCCATATGAACAGTGGCTTAAAATTATGAATTATCAGTTTGTTTTACTTATTTCCCCCAACCTAGAGTCAAAATTGAGTTACATTTCCTTGCTGTCCACTTTTATGTGGTGGATTTATTTCTTGTTTATCCTTCTGTTGAGTTTATATATATCTTTGGGATCTCAGAATTATGTAATGGGTCTCCTACCAGACTCTGTATTTGATCTTTATCTCCTGTTCCCCAAATCCATGTAATTATTGAAGCAGAAATTAAAGTCTCTTGGATTCATCAGGATAAAAGTCTCTTTCATTATGTTTTTGACTTCTGATGATTACTTTCATTCATGCCAGTTCAGCAATACATTTAAAAGGATTTTAAAAATTTTACCAAGATTTGTATTGTTTCCACTGGGAAGGACTTTCAGGCTCTCTGGTCTACCATACTGCTGGAGACAGAAACTCTCATCAGTTCCCGTTCCAATTTGTTGCTGCCATTTTCTTTTTTTTTTTTTTTTTTTTTTTATTATGGGTAAAAATCAAAATTCTCACAATACATACAAACATTTGCAAAATGATATATAAATATATATGCATATATGTGTATTTGCTTACAAAAATGTTATTTGTGGTCTATGGTTGGCTGCCATTTTCTTTACCGCAACAGTACCAAACTTGTTTCTACACTGGGAAACTTGCCCTAACGGTTCCCTCTGCCTAATACATTCGTGCCCATTGTGGTGTGGCTAGCTCCTTCTTGTCATCTTTCTACTAAAATATCACCTCCTCAGAGGGGCCCTCCTTGACCACCGAATCCAAGGTAGACCCACTGTTTTTCACTGTTATTACATCTCCTTATTTTCATTCTCTGCATATTACTTAATATTTGATTTCTTTTCCCATTTGGTCATTTATTGGTTTGCTAATTTATTTTTGGTCACTTTCCTTCAATGGAATGTAGGTGCCTAAAAAGCAGGGAACCTCTTCTGACTTATTTAATTCTCTTTTCCCAATGCTTAGAACAGTGCCCTACATATCTGTTGAATGAATGATAATTTCTAAGTTACCTGTTAAATAGTGGCAACAACATGTGGGTGTTCAAGTACATTTTTCTTGCCTAGAAATTAAAACTAACATTCAACTCTTAGGTCTCCAAGTCTAATGTGAAGAGGAGCAAGGGGATATTTAGCTAGCTAAAGCTCAGTTTATTTACTCATCTATTTACTTAACAGCATTTATTGAGTACGTATGTACAAGGCACTGTGCAAAGTGTTGGTGATAAAGTGATGATGAATATACCCCTGAGGAGCTCAGAGTCTGTAGCCGCTGGGCAATTTGATGTAATTATGAATTCCAAAAATATAATTGGATCATGCTTGTAAACTGGTCTGTTAATCTGGGCATGATTAAGTTATGATTGGGGCATTGACTGGAGCACGTCAGTAAGGCGTTGAGCCCCACCCCTTGGTGGGTGAGGGAAGAAAATATAAAAGGCATCACAAAGAACAGAGAAGCAGCAGTTCTGAGTAGCAGTTTTGATGTTGGAGAGAAGGTCCCAGGATAGAGACAAGCCGTTCGCTGAGAGTTCACAGCTGGCCTTGAGGAGAGAGGCAAAGCCTAGAGAGCCTCATAGTCTACAGCTGACCTTGTGGAAGAAACAGAGGAGCTGAGCCTGGAGAGAAACGCAGCCCCGGGAAGAGAGGAACCCAAGAAGCCTGAACCCTGGCAAACGTCGGCAGCTGTCTTGCTCCAACACATGGCAATGGACTTTGGTGAGGGAAGAAACTTGTGCTTTATGGCCTGGTAACTGTGGACTTCTACCCCAAATAAATACCCTTTATAAAGACCAACCAATCTCTGGTATATTGCATTAGCACCCCTTTGGCTGACTAATACACAGTCTAATAGAAGAGACAGAATATATATACACTCACGCACATATATACTTACATACGTATTCATATATATCTCTATGCGTATATATATGTATATATGTATCTATGCATGTATATATATCAGTAAAGGTCTGAATCAAGTGCTATATGAACAGTGGAAGAAGTTGAGGCTGGGAGGCCTTTTGTGGTTCACAAAAGACTTCATTGAAGAGGTGATGTTTGAGCTGAATATTTAGTGGTGAGAATGGATACCAAAAACTGGTTGAAAGATAGCAGGAGGAGAAAAGACTAGAACGACACCCAGCACTTTTCAACAGAAATATAATTCAGGCCATAAATATGAACCACATAAGTAATTAAAAAATTTCTAGTAGCCACAATAAAAGAGTAAAAAAAAATGTAAAATTAATTTTAATAATGTAGTTTACTTAATGCAATATGTCCAAAATACTCATTTTAACATATAATTATTATTAAAAATTGAGATTTTTACCTTTTTTGAACGCACATCTTTGCAATCCAGTGTGTATTTTATCCTTGCAGTACATTTAGACTACTCACATTTCAGGTGATCGACAGCCTGGTGTGGTTAGTGGCCGCCATACTGGGCACCGCAGGTCTAGTGGAACTTCACGGTTGTCCTGGCCAAATGAAAATAGAGACCAGAAGAGTGCATTTCGAAATATCGATGGTGAAGAACCAGTTTGTTGTTTTTTGTGTTTTTTTTTGAAATTTCCAATCTGTTTTGGACCAATACTTTTATAAAGTAAAATAAGAGAATTACTAGAAAAATGGAATAAAAATGAAATTTAAAATAAATGTAAAATGTAAGCTTAATTTTGAATACCAGATACAATAGACACAATAGTCTATACCCTCTCTTTCAATTCCTGTCCTTATCTGGTGTGGACTAATAATCAGCAGTTCACAGACCAGGACTGGTTTTCAGGGACCCTGGTCTAGAATATGGTGGAAGGCTCTCTTGTCTTCTAACCAGTCTTGTTAATTCCTGTACAAAAGGAAATGCCTCAGGGAGCTGATGTAACTCAAGTGGTTGAGCACCTGCTTCCCGTGTATGAGGTCCTTGGTTCAATCCCTGGTACCACCTAAAAACAAACAAATGAAAAAAAAAACAAGTATCATTGGGGATCAGCTGTAACTCAGTGATTGACACCTATTTCCCATGTACGAGGTCCTGGGTTCAATCCCCAGCACCTCCTAAAAAGGAGGGGTGGGGTGGTGGTGGACCATATGTGGCTCAAGTGGTTGAGCACCTGCTTCCCACATGGGAGGTCTGGGGTTCAATCCCTGGCCCCGGCACCTCAAATAAAACAAACAAAAAGGAAATGTCTCATTATTAGCTGACTAATAAGAGAGTATTCCTCTTCTGAGTTTGATGCTAAGACTCTCCAGCTTCTGCCTGAAAATACTGTAGTAGAGCTATCATCATTTGCCCAGTAAACAAATTTGTGTGAGCACATCACCTGACCCAAGAGTCAGGGTTTATCTATTTTTGTTTTTGTTTTTTAAAACTTAAAGAATGCCTCTGTCTTAGCATCCCATCTGCTAAAACAAACAGCAAACAATGGATTGACTTAAACAGTGGGAATCTACTGGCACACAGTTGTGAGGCTAGAAGTCCAAACTGAGGCATCAGCACGGTAATGCTTTCCGGCCAAAGATTGCAGTATTCTGGGGCTGACAGCCGGTGAGCCTTGCTGCGTGGCATTTCTGTCACATGGCAATTCATGTGGTAACGTCTTCTCTGGGTTCTTTTTACTTCTCTCTTCCCAGGGCTTTTTATGTATCTGAATATCATTTTGCCTGTAAAGGACTCCAGTAATCAGGATTAAAGCTCAACTTGATTCAGTTCGGCCACACCTTAACTGAAGTAATATCTTCAAATATCCTAGTTACAATGGGTCCACACCCACCAGAAGGTGGACCAAGAACTTTTTAATTGTCTGTCTTTTTTCTGTTATAAGAGCTCTTTATATATTGTGGATATTCGCTTTCTGTTTGTCTTTTGATTATGCTATTGTGGTTTTTGCCATGTAGAAATTTTAAATTTTTAAATGGGGAAATATACCAATGTTTTTTTTTTTTTAATCTCATGGTTTCTTCTAATACTTTTTTTTTTTTTTTTAATTTTATTTATTTATTCATTTATCCTCCCCCCTGCTGCTTGTGCTCGCTGGGTCAGCCAACCACGCCGTGCGGGCGGGCTTGCCTTCACCAGGAGGCCCCGGGAACCGAACCCGGGGCCTCCCATATGGTAAACGGGAGCCCTACTGATTGAGCCACAGCCGCTTCCCATCTTCTAATACTTTTGTGATTTTTATTACTTGCATTTAAGTCTTTGATGGATCTGAAATTTATTCTAGTATGGTCTATGAAATAGGTATCCATTTTATTTTTTCTAGGTGGCTACCCAGTTGTCCCAACACTGTTTATTAAATAATCCATCTTTCCTTCATGGATTTTTAAATCCTACCTTTCTTATATAATAAATTCTTATTTATATTTGATCTATTTCTCACTCCCTGTTTTCTTCTACTAATCTGTCCATGCATGCGCCAGCACCCCACTGTTTATCATTACAGCTTTATAATTTGTTTTAATATCTGAAAGGATTTATTCTCCTCTCATTACTCTTATTTTTCAGAACCACCCAAGCTACTTCTGTTCACTTACTTTTTAATATGAGCTTTACAATTAGCTTGTCAAGTCCCAACAAAACCAGGTTGGTATTTTTTTATTGGGATTGTATTAAATTAATAGATTAATTCAGGAAGAATGAACATCTGTACAATTTTGAGTCTGCCTATCTGAGAACATGGTGCGCCCTTACATTTGTTTAGATTTTCCTTTGTTTCCCTGTGGTGTGTGTTTAAAGTTTTCTTCATGGGTATCATGTACATTGCTTATTACGTGTATTCCTCAGTGGCTTATCTTTTTATGGCTGTTCTAAAAATAGGGTCTTTTCTTCCCTTACATCTTCTGACCGTGTTTAGTGCTACCGCTTTTATGAACGAGTGCACTAAAAGTAAGAGAGGAGACTCAGCCAAAGGCTCACCACTGGTAATTGGCAGAGTTTGGATTTGACTCCAGATCTCCTGATTATGTCTCCTACACCATCTCGTGGATAGAAACTGTCTACTCTTTGATGTATTTTTCGGTAGCAAACATGTATTAATACTATTGCATGTTTGTTCCTTTTCAACTGGAACTTAAAGGCACCTCAGGAGCTGATCCTACCCACTTTCATTTTATTGATAAGGAGAATGGTGCAGAGTTATTACAGAGCTGATGATAATTTACAGGTGCAGGGGGAAATAGATTCTGTGTGCTTCTCTCACCTCTGTTTCACCAATTCCTATTTTGTGAGAGCAGCTTGGAAACATGAGGGACGCCTTTCTCCATCCGAGCTGCAAATAATGCCTTGCAGCCCTGAATTTTACATTCTAATTGGGGATGCTATTTTAATCACCCCCTGCTGAATTTTTTCATGGACCTGAAATCACAAGGGCTGTTTCTATTTTATATGCTTGTTCAAAATACCGGGTTTTGCTCTGCTACCATAGAATGCACAACAGAAAGTTTTCTTTTTGGCCTCGGTACATTTTATTTTATTTTAAGAATAACTGCAGCTTTGTTGACTATGGTTTTGGACTCTTGAGAAAGCCAAGGATGGGCAGGTGGTCAGTTAATACTACCGAGGACCTGCAGAGGGAGCTCCGTGGGTTTTTGTTCTCCAAGGGTTCTGCAGGTCCTTTGGCTAATGTGGAGGATTTTAGAGCTGTGTCTTCATCACTCTGTGGTTTATGAATTATACGTTTTGGGGGGAGTTAAAGGTAGCTGTTCCTTTGCCTGATGCTTTGCTGTGTAATGGATTGCCACCTTGGGAGCGGGGGTCTCTGTAAAAGTGCTTTCGGTCAAATCTGCCCTAGTGCTTCTGGACAACCTCCCTTCTAAGGAATGGCCACAAGCAGAATTCTGGCTTCCTGAAACCCAGTATTCTTGGGGTCACTAGGGGGGGCCAATGCCATGTCCATATAGTCTGCCATACTTTTGTTTTCATAAACCAGTTTTATTTGCATTTAACATGATTATACACATTTATGTGTCTAACAAGATCTGCACTGTTACATTAAAAATACAGTACAATAACATTCAGCATGAGGTACTTCATATTTATGTATTTTTCCTTCATAAATAATGCTGTAAGCTACTAAATTCAAGCACCCTGCTGCACAAGTGGCTACAGGGTCCTGAAAGTATCTGAACTTTTTAAACACCTTAAAAACAACAATGAAAAAGAGACAGTTCAGTGCAAGAATTATGTAGAAATTGGACCATTTACTTAAATGCTACTTTAAGATATGCTTAAAGAATGTTACCTTAGAACTGCTAGCCTAGTTACTCGTTATCCCCAGTGTTAACAATGACAAAGACTGCCAGATACATTGAGAAAAGCATCTACAGCATATTCTGTTTACTAAAGTTGTGTTTATATGCTAGAGTTGCTCGACTTGTCAGAACAATGGTTTCTAGTTTTAAAAGGTACAAAATTGGAGATTACCAAAAATAAATAAATAAATAAAGCAAACACATCAGCCTTCATTCCATTTTGTCAAAAATGCAGAAGGGAGAGTGGGGTTTAAATTTTTAAAAAAATCTTATTCTAAATCCAATTTTCAAATTTAACCCCGGCTCACAGCACCAGCCAATCAGATAATGGAGCTGCCCCCCCACCCCCTGCCCTGTTTTTAAACTGATAGGAATTAACATAGCATTAAGTTCTGTGCCGGGTGTACAGGATTGCATCCAGCTTTCACCAAGCAGCTCCCCGGCCACGTGGAGAGCAGCCAGCTAATGGGAGCACTGGCAGGGAGTGTTACCCAGGGAATAATCTCCACCTCAGGAAGCTGATGCGATGAAATTGGTACTAAGTAAAGTTGCTTCTCCTCTGGCTTAAAAACGAGTGCCTTCTAATCAGGTATGCAGTCTACCCATTTGCATGGTAGCTATGAGTTACCGAAATGTTTAACCATGCTTTAAAAACAAAATTCTTTGTGGAAGTTTTTTTTTGTTTGTTTTTTACATGGAAAATGTACTTTTATTTCATCAATGTTTTGCCAAAACTAGTATCTGTAATTTCTCTAATACGAAGTCACTGCTGGGCCATTCTGGAAAGTTGGCCTGGGAGCAGTACCTCCCTGTAATCACCAGGAAGAGTTTCTGATCATCTTTGCTAACAGACCCAGGTCCCGGCAAAGGTGACTACGAATGTACCCCAGGCTCCAGTGTCCTCCACCGTCAGGCGGAAGGCAACAAGCGCACATCTACAGGGCTAGAAGAAGCCCAGAAGCACAGGCACAGGTCAGGGCACAGGTCAGGGCAGCCACTCACTGGGCCTTGCCGGGCCCCAGGGGGACCATTGCCCACCCCTCACCAGCCAGGCAGGGAGGAGCCAACTCCCGAGTCGGCAAACGCACGTGCTTGCACGTGGGTGCACACACACACACACCCCGGGACTAACTCCTGGCTCCAGAGAAGCCGGCTTCGGGCTTGCAGAGCAGGAGAAGGTGGCCAGGGACCACACGCCGGGCGGCCGGAGAAGCGACCTCAGGGTCGCCCTGAGCAGAAAAGCTGCCCGGAAAGCACATGGATACTTCACCTGGAAGTCAGCACCTGGGCACTGCCTGCATCACAGGCACTAAACCATGGCAAGCCGTCACTGAAGGAGACTTTTTGGATGAGCATTTCCCTCCTTTGTGTACATCATCCATGGACAAATAAGAGAGCCGGATGTGACGCCGATGCAGTGAATTTTAGGTATAATCAAGTGTGTCATGCCAGACCATTTTTTAGAAACCCTGCAGGCACATGCTGGCACTTTAAGATAGCTAGAGGATAAATCTAGCAGTCTAGGAACAGGTCAGAATTGTAATCACCTAAGAAGACAGAATGTGGTCAAAGTAGACAAGGTAAAGTACATTTCCGATTTTTAAAAAATCAATGAATAAAAGCATCTTATTACATTAACATGTAGTGCTACAAAACTAATTGTTATTCCACTCATCCAAAGAATTGGTTGGTCCTTTCTTAATGGGATAAAGGAAATAGGAATTCTATACAGTACAACTTATAAAAACAAGCAAATAGTGGATGATCAGAAGCTAAGTGCGGAGAAAATAGTTTGACTTTTTCAAACTAGGTAATATAATGTGCCATCAATTAAAAGATTTGTAGTATGGGACTTTTTTAGGGTACTTGCCCCCCATTTGAAAATAATTAACAATAAATCTTTCTTTATGGGCACTGAAATAAGTTTCTTTTAAAAAACTGTTTTAGTTTAAATTAATAGGCCTGCAAATTTTTCTTTTGACAATAAAATTATGTGATTTAGTTACTTATGAAAGAAGTGCCTTACTTCAATATTTTGTCTTCTAAACTAAAAGAATATAAATCTGCTTGTAGCAGAAGTCATGGCCTAAACAAACATCCAATTCCTTCTTTTCTTTTCTCTAGTTTATATTGACAGTGTAGTGTTTAATATGTAACAATCTTATGAGTTTAGGATTTTGAGAAAAGCAAAGCCCAAAGCAAAACATTAAAAGGAACAAAATTTAAGCCAAACATGTAGATTAAACAAATCTACTCTCTAGATTATTACTTATGAAGCAAAATTTCTTTCAAAATTGTAAAACTGAGGTTTATCTGTTTTTTTGGGGGGATGCCATACTCTTTTAATATTAATTTTTGATATTATAAATGTAATTTATACCCATTGCAGACAATTTTTAAAATTGGAAAAACAAAGAATTAGAAAAAAAAAATCACCCACGTGTGTTTCCTTCTAGTCTTTCTATACAGACAGCTATACTGCCTAAAAAGTTTTAGGCGCTACAGTTTTTACTTGAAAAATCATGAGTACTTTCCCACTGAAATCCAGGTCAAGACAACTTCCTGAGTCAGAGTGGGGTCAGGGCAGGAATGTCCGGGCATCCACAAAAGGGTCTGCAACTGGACCCAGCTTGCCTGAAAGTGAAACCTTCTCCCTAGGTGACCAGACTCAGCTAGTCACCCGAGGAACAGTGGCTTGTTCTGGGGTGCTTGTTTCCCAGCCCATTCTACCTAGCTGTTGAAAAGCTAACTCATGACCTTTTTTACTGTCTACGTGATAGCGAAGAAGAGCTTTGGTGGACAACTCTGAGATACCCTGTGAGGTACCACGGAATGGGACAAATGATTTATTGGGAACCGCACATCTGACACAACCCATTAAGCCCGCCCATTGCACGCTCAGCCCAGTTTATTCCTTGTTTATTTGGCGCAGGTAAGAGGATGGGGAATGTAGCAGTGACACTCACTGATTTATTTGGGGTGGGGGAAGGATGTGGCGTGTTCTTAAACTTATAGCCTGAACATCCCTGAGAGAAGATATGTCTTTGCTTCAAGGAAACTAGAAGAGATAGAAAAGAATTTAGCAGCAGAGTCCTCTAGTGAGACTTGAGATATATGCAAAACCCCTTTAGTTCCTTTACATTTGTGACCTGATATTTATTAGTTTTCTAGCCTCAAATACATGAACTCTTTAGACTATTGCAAGCAAGGTGGCTTGGTCTGATTTAGATTCCTGTTAATTTCTTTATATGAGGGAGAAAAGCAGATGGAGGGAGACAGGTTGTTGAATGATCCTGCTTCTTGATTCCTTGTTCCAGTTAGTGTTAGGATTTTTCTGCATAGGACATATTCCCATCTCTCAGTTTTTACGGTGTAAGAAAAAAATAATTTTTTGTTTAAATTATTTCATATAAATCTTTAATGACACAGGGGAAAAAAATACCAGTCAAGCAATAATCTCAGAGTTTAATAAGTTAATTTAGTTTAGACCAGTGTAAACTAAACTAGGGATATAAAGTTTACGATAACTTAGATGCTTTCAAAATTAGTTCCATAGGCCAAAGGCAAAAGTCAGCTTTCATTTTCCTTGCATTTCAACTTGATTTCTTGCTGATAAAATGTTTCCCTGCTTAACTGGGGACTCCTTAGCATCTCAACAATTAAGAGTAATAGAATTCATAAAAGAGAAAAAGTGAAAATCCATGTGAAAGCAGCATTGTAATTCAAGGATTGTGACATATTTTGGATGCTGTGGACCTACTATGGCATTTGGAAGAGGTGCTGAGAAGGTCCAAGATGAGCCAAGGAAGATTTTTTTTTAAAGCGATCCGTCTAAAGTATCTCCTTAGCTTCTGAATCTCAAAAGGCAGAGTGTATTTCCTGAGGGTTTAGCCTGAAGGAGCTGGTTTGTGCCTGTAGCTTCTGGCCCAGACAGAAGGTCTAATTTGGGGGGAATTAAGATGAAAAATGGTGGGCTTTCAGCAGGAAACGTCTCTAAACCTCAGTTATGAAGGATGCTTCCACCCAAATGGGACTACATAGGGTTACTGACTAAAAGGTTAGTATAGGAAGTAATATTGTGAAAAGACAGTTCCTATGTGCTGGAGATTTGGTTTCAATTTGGTATTGGGAGGGAATACTAAAACCTTAACTAATGGGTGCGGAACTCAATGGAGACTATAAATTAGTCTCAGCCAAATAGTTCCTTGGATATTTGTTAGCGTGCATGAGCTTATTCATGGATTAGGGAAATCCTATTCTTAGACCTAGAATCTTGCTAGAGGAGGTGATTATGGTTTATATCTATGTCAAAGGCAACTTTATTGTTGTACTCTTCTTTATTTTTAAAAACAGCACTAGAAGAATGTAATGGAAGAGGCTGATTAAGTTTAATGTCCTTGGAATCAAGGTTGCTTGACCTAAAAGCATGGTATCTGGCACATGGTAGACGCCCAATAAACATTTGCTAAATGAATTTCATGAATTACTATTGTCTCCTGCTATGGACTGTACACCTGGACCCATTTCCTCAGATGACATAAAGGAAACACCTATGTTGACTCAAGAAGTAATTCAGGGGCTTCTTGGACCAGACCAAGAGAACAAATGATGGCAGTTGACCCAGGGCAGCCCAGATAGCTGCCAAGAGATGCAGCTGGGGAGGCTCGGGGTTGGTGGAAAAGAATCTGGCTCATATGGGTGCTGGGGAAATGCAGCATTAGGCAACGTGGGTCAGGAAGCCCTCGGAAACAAAGGAGCTTCCTTGCAGCCATCAGCCCAGCATCTTCTCCCTCCCGACCACATCCCCATCCCTACCTCACCCAGACACACCTATTTCTCTATTTTTGCAATTACATGTTCTTTGTTTCAAATTGCATGAGTAAAATATGTTCCTTGTAGAAATCTGAAAAATGAAAACGCACAAACAAGAGTTACCAGTAATCCTAGAACCCAGAGAAGAGATCATTACTGTTTCGTTATATGATACTTCTATGCTTGTTCCTGTGTCTAAATGTATGCCTATATATAAAAGACTTTTTATACTAATATATATATATTTATGTGTGTGTTTACAGTATTAGGATTTATCATACATATTGCTTCATATGCCTAGTGTTATTTAAAACATAACATTCCTTATAATAAGCTTTTTATTGGCTGCAAAACCGAAAAAACACGTCATGATGGTTCTGGAGACAAACTTCTTTGGATTCTAATGCTGCCTCTTCCATTCAATTTGCTTTGTGACTTTAGGCAGATTATTAAATTCTGTGTACCTCAGTTTTCTTATCTGCAAAGTGGGGGTGATAATAATACCTACCTCATACAATTACATAAGATTAAGATGTGTTAATCAGTAAAGTGTATAGAACAATGTCTAACACAGTAAACTCTCAATAAATGTTATCTTTGTTACTATTATTAGTAGTATTATTAGTAATGTTACTAATGTTTACCAATAGTATCATTACTACTAAGAATTCTGTTATTAGCTGTGGTAGTAATTATACTTTAACATCTCTCTAATTGTTGGATATTTAGATCTCAGGTATTTGATACTATAAATAATTCATTACAACATCTATGTAGATAAAGTTTTACACCCATATCCAATTCTTTCCTCAAAGTACAATTGCTGGGTGTGCATGTTTACAGACTTTTGATACATGTTGCAAATTATACCAATTTGTACCAACTTGCTTTCCAGTCAGCAATTTTGAAAGTATGCAAGTTTACCCTTCAGCACTATGGATTTTCATTTAAAATTCATGTGTGAATTCATTGTTTCTTTAATTACAAGTGTAATGTTTCATTGTTTCTTTAATTACAAGAATGCTTTCTATATGTTTAAAGCCTATTCCATTAGTCTTTTTTGGGTTACATCCTTTTTCATGAATTGATTGAAATCTAACAATTAAGTTTAGTCCATATGTGTTATCGTTTTTATATTTTAATACACATTTTATATATCCCATATTTATTGTGATTTTAAAAACTTTATTTCTACCATCTTGTGTTTTCTGTTTACCAAATTTATACATATTATATATAAAATTTCCTTCTTATATTCTCCTTTTCTGCCGTTTTCTAGAATGAGTTTTCTGAATCTCCTTATTGCATTTTGCTGGTTCTGTTTTGGAAGTTATATGTTCTATTTCTATTCTTTTAACGGTTACCTTCAATTTTTTAACTTTAATTTTTTTTAAAAAAAATTCAAATTAACCAAATCTAAACTCAGTCATTGTTTCTTCTCTCCTCTTACATAATACTTGGCTCTTGGAATGCTTTATCTCCTGTCCCTTCTGACTCTCCTCAACCAAATAAGTCATTTTTATCTAGTATTTTACTCCACTTTTTGCACCTCTTTCCTAAAAGCTGTCATTGTATTTTTATACAAGATTGTTTAGATTTTCCTGGATGTTTGCCAATGTCATTGCTTGCCATTCCTTCTCACTTCATGTTGGTTTCTTTGGGGTTCAATTACTTCCTCCTGAAGAATATCTTTTAAATGTTCCTTCAGTGAAAGTTAATGGGTTAAATGCTCTCAATATTGGTTTTTCTGGAGATAGTTTTCATTTTCCTCACTCTTAGACAATAGTTTAGCTGGGGGTAGAAATTTTGATTCAGTTATATTCTTCTGGCACTCTGAAGATATTATTATGTTGTCTTTTGTCTTTGCTGCTCTCAGCCTAAAGGATATTCTCTCTGGTTGCTTTTAAGATCTTCTCTTTGCCTTGTGTTTTGCAGTTTCACCATGATATGTCCAGAAGTGGACTTTTTTTATTTATTTTGCTTACAATGTATTGCATTTCCTGAATCTACAGATTGCCTTTGAAAAGTTCCAGAAAATCCTCAACTATTTTGTCTTTGAATATTGGCTCTCCTCATTCTCTCTAGTCTCTCTGGGACTTCTGTTATACCTACTTGGATGTACTCATGCTATCTGCATATGTCTTAACTTCTCTTTGATAGTTCCCATTTCTTGAACTATATGGGTATTGCGTGTTGTATAATTTCCTCATATTTGCTTTCCAGTTCACTGATTCTCTGGTCAGTGCTATCTGATTAGCTGACACCTATCCACTTAGTTTTCAATTTCAATTACTGAATTTTTATTTCTAAAATTTTTATTTGGTTCCTTTCATATTTGCCTGGAAACATTTTTAATAGTGCCTTATGCTTTTTTTATATTTTAATTCCTTCCTTTCTGACATTAATCATGTCAAATATTCTTCTTTTATAATCTATGAGATTGTCTAATTATGTGAAGTTCTTGTGTTCTAACATTATTGTTAATTGTGTTTGCTGGCTTTTAATCATAATGGAGGATTTCTTCAGGCATTTGAAGAATTTTGATTGTAGGCCCATCCTCTGAGAAAATCTTGTGTAGCCTGAGCTCAGTGCCTTGGCCTGGATCAAGTTTCATCTTATTTTCTTAAATTGGGTTTTCACTAATAATATGATTTTGAACCCAAAATCTGCATGAGGTACAGCTATCTATGCCCAGGAAAGAATCCCCCCCACCCCAAATCCCAGTGCAGGAAGTGACACAAAAGATTTTTGCCATTTTTCTATGGTACTATGTGGATATTTAGTCTGATCTTTTATTGGGCACTGTTCTTTAAAAGCCCCAGCTTAAAGGAAGGGAGATCAAAACTCTCCTTACTTGCATGGGACCAAAACTCTCCCTCCTGTCTTGGCAGCAGTATTAAAACCCAAGCCTCAAGATTTCTGAGACTGATGACCCCACCTCTAGGGCAGCCACAGTTCAATTCACAGGCTGACTGTTCTGGGTTTTAGCTTCCTCTTTATTTCTGGCTTCTGGGATTTCCTTTATTTTCTTTCAAGCTGTGTTTAAAATCATATTTGTCCTATTTTATATCACATTACAAGATGTTTGCCCTGGTCTGGTTTTTGAGCCACGTCACTGATGCTTGGTAGTAGCTGACCATGTTTTTCCTATAGGATGTAACTGGAACTTAAGGAGTCACCTGTGCTTGCTGCCTGAAGACATTGAAAACCTGCCTTCAGAGGAGTCTTCCTACATTTTTATAAGAAAGGAGGGGCTTCATCTTGCACACAGAGTACAGCTTTGCCCGGAGTTGAGCAAGGTGAGGCCTTGGGTAAGGGAAAGGTGGCACCGTGCTGAGTCACTCATAAGCAATGGTGGGCAGACTTACCTGAGCCCCAGTGCTTTGAAATGAGTGTCGTCCTTCTGGAAGCAAAAGTCCTGTGAGGAAATGATACATATCCAAGGTGGCTCCTGGCCTTGGAAAGGGGAGCTTATATAATCTGATTGCTAGCTAACACTATCTAGGAGATGCAAGTAGGGGACACTCACCCCAGTCCTGGCTCTGAATGTGTGAAATGTTTCAGTTCAGAGGAAGACCTGTTTAGATGCTATGTAGAGCAAATAATGATTGTTCCAACTTGCAAAAGTATAAACCACACATTGAGCTATGCCAGGCATTGAAGTTAGGAAGACATACTTACTAGGAGAAAAGGTCAGATGCAAATGACTGTTGGATTATTTACTCTTTCAAATTGGTCCCATTGGTACTTCCTTGGCTCCAGAGAAATGCTTGTGAGCAAGTAATTTAAAAAGGTTGAGATGGCAGGCAGTTTTAGGAATAGAGAGCTAGTTTTAGGAAGAAAATCTAGGTCTCCAGGCCTCTTATTCAATGTACGTAATTAGTTCCATAGAGTGGCAAGTGTGCTTATTAATTCCATTATAGAGGGACCAGAATTAACTGAATGAGATCAAACTTCTGGAAAAATCAGTGCTCCAAAAGAGCACCAGGAAAGTTTCCAATAGCTCATTGACTTGGGACTGAACCTTTACATTTATATTTACATTATATATATATATATATATATATATGAAAGGGCTTAAAATCCAGTAAATGCTGATGACCTGTGTAGCAGCTACCTCATTATTTAATCTCTCTGAAATTAATGTGAACAGCTTCATGGGGTTTCCTGGCCTCAGGTATTGTGGCAAAGATTGCTGCTCTACAAAATCCATTTCTCTTTTCTTCCTGAACGTACAGCCAGTCTCCCTTCCCCAGCCTTTCTAGTAATTAGGTATGGTCATATGACTAAGTGTAATTGAATGGAATGTGAGGGGAAGTGCTATGGGTTGAATCGTGTCCCCCAAAAAGACATGTTCAAGCCCTAATCCCCAGTCCCTTGAACATGACCCTTTTTGGAAATAGGGCTTTTGAAGAGGTGATTAGCTAAGTCAGGGCCAAACTAGAGTAGCAGTCCCTGAATTCATTGTCACTGGTGTCCTCCCAAGAAGAGACAGACACAGAGGAGAAGGCCCTTGAAGGTGGAAGCAGAGACTGGAGTGCTGCAAATGCAAGCTCAGGATTGCGTTGCCACCAGCACCTGGAAGAGGCCAGGAAGGAGTCTCCTCTACAGGTGTCAGAGGGAACACCACCCTGCTGACACCTTGATCTCAGAATTCTAGCCTCCAGGACTGTGAGAGAATGAATTTGTGGCACTTTGTTATGGCAGTCCTTAGAAACTAGGACAGGAAGTGTGTGTGTCAATGCCATGCCCAGCCTACAAAAGCGTTGCATTCATGCTCCAACCTGCTCTTTTCCTCTTCTGCCTGATAAGGGTGGCAAGCTGGAAGCCGTGTGTTGAAGATCCTCCACCAGCCTGGGTTCTTGAATGACTCCATGGATTCGAGTCATGACCATATGGATGGTCATATTTCCAATGCGTTGGGCTAGTCCATGTTGAGTCTACTCTGTCGCCACAGCCTAGCCCACCTGCACTGATGCAGATGATCACAAGGACACCAGGGATATCAGTGGCCCCAGGAGACCCCGGTTCTTTGTCCTAGTGAGATGCACGAAAGGTGTTGTGCAGAGTCTTGGGTCTGGAGAGAGACCCCTGCTTTCCTCTCGGGAAGAGGCTGGTATCTGCTCTTGCTGTTCCGTCATCTCTAGCAGCCTATTGCCCATGAGCAGTGGCTCTAAACTGCTCCTAATGATGGTGCATATCTGATTATTCAAATCATTGGGCATCTGAATCGGGGCCACGGTTTCCCTGCCACACCTTCCTGAAGCATTGGGCTTCACTTGATGATTTTGGAGGAGAAAAAACATTATTTTCATAATAAAATAAATACTAATGGATAGAATGCAAAACTAGATGAATTTCAAAGACCAATCATAAGACTTCAAAGAGCTTTCAAGCTTGCATTTTCTGTTCTGGATCAAGCCCTCGGGCCTCTCTGGGGCACTCCTTACTGTGCTTTGGGTTGTCCACACTGTACTTTATTTATTGTTATTCTTAGAGGTTTTTAGGTGTTTCTCTAATAGCCAAATATTTTCTTCCAATACAACACAGGGACCTCTTTCAAGGGTTCTCAAATATTATTAGAACATCATATTGTTACTGGCCTTCCTTCTCACCCATCTCCTCTGGCAAAAATAAAATAAAGTAAAGTAAAGTAAAATAAAGGAAAGAAAGAAATTTCCAATCCAGGCATAAAACTCTGAAGTAGATTTTAAATGTGAGTCTCCTAGCCAGCCACTGGAAAGCATCATACTCCCTTTCAGCCTGTGGCCTCAGAAGCCTCCTCCCACTCCCCACTGCCCTGCTTTTCAGGAAGCTGGGAGTAATCACGCATGCCTAGATCACACCCTGAGTCTTGACCCTCAACTCAAGCACGTTGTGACTTTGTGCAGTGGAGCTGTGAGCCATCGGGCCATCTTTAACAGAATGGCTGGCTTTGACCCAGCACAAGTCTTGTGTTTAACACCCATCCTGGTCACATTTTTCCAAAAGTGCATGTCCTCTTCTCCTAGCCAGTGCTATCTTCTGTCAGCATCCACTTGAGAAGAAAGCAGCCTTTCTAAAATCTGGCAGCAGTTTAGCAAAGAACTTCTTGTTTCCTGGGGATGGATGCCCCATCAGCACCTTGTTTCAGGCTCCTGATCCACATTCCCCTCACTGATCCCAGGGTGTGGCGGCTTGAAGCTTTTGTGGACCTCAGAAAATCCTGTTCTTAGAGCTAATCCATCCCTATGCACATAAACAGATTGTAGGTGGGGCCTTTTGATTAAATTACTTCAGTTAGGGGCCTTTGATTAGCTTGTTTAGCCCAGAGTGGATCTTAATCCTCTTACTGAAGTCCTTTATAAAAGGAGAAATAAAAAGCCACCGATGCAGAAAAAATGTGCAGAGACAGAGAGAAGCCTCCAGAAGTTTAAATCAGGAGAGAGAAAAGCCACAGATGGTGCAGCCAGAAGCTGAAAAGAACGAGACCTGGAGGAGAGGGGAAAGAGGAGCAGAACCCTGCCATGTGCCTGATTGCCTATAGCTGCAGCTCAGGGAGAAAGGGTCTCCTGATGATGCCTTGATTTGGACACTTTCATGGCCTCAGAACTGTAAGCTTTTAACCAAATAAATCCCCATTGAAAAAGCCAGCTCATTTTTGGTATATTGCTCCTGGAAGCTTTAGAAAAATAAATCACAGGATTCTGCCTTGTGGCATTCTCTTGGACTGCTGGATTTGTGTTTACTTGAATTTCTGAGTGAGGGGAACACTCCCAGGGTCACACTGGAGGTCCAAAACAAAGCCACTGGGAATGCTGGCCATATGAGCACACGACCTTGCTTAGTGCACACCAAGGACCCCCAAGCCTGCAGAGTGGGCTATTGCTAAAGTCTAAGGAGCGGGCACAAGATTATCCTGGGCCAGAGGGGTGAGTACTCAGGCAGGAGAAAAAACCTAGAAGGCAGGACAGAGGGTAATCAGGATCAGGTGCAGAAACAGAGGACAAGGTGAGAGAGGGTGCAAGGGCAGGGTCTGGGAGAAAAAGGAAGATGTTTGGATCATGCTCAGTGGTAATTCAGCTAGCCAGTAGGACCTGGCCCCAAACTCCAAGAGCCAAGAAGCAGCAGTGTTTAAAAACGGGAATCTCCGGATTGGACAAATAACTATTTTGTATAGGCAGTATATACAGAAGGAAAAAAAAAATCCCTCTAAAGTGGACAAAAGGGTATAAAATAAAAAGTTGGCCTACTTTCTTGGGTATTATTCTACAGTTTATATTATGCAAGAGTTATTTATTTGTTTTTTCCTTAGTATCTACTTGTTTTTTTTAGTATGTCTATATTTTACCAATGGTACATGCTACCCACACCTTTCAGTCACTCTGCTTTGGGCTGCAAATAACAGAAAACCCCTATTAAAATACCTTACGCTTGAATTTATGTAACAATAAGTCCTGAGTTAGGTGGTTCCGAGGATGTGTCCAACTTCCTCTGGCTCCTGTGAGTCCCCTGGGAGAGCTGGCTGTGCTTTCCTGACTGGACCCCCACCTTCTGGGTGTGCACAAGACTCCCTGTGTCTGCTCACTTACTGGGAGCACCAGAGCAAGGCTGGAGACTGTGCCATGGCCTGAGCTGCCAGGTGACAGTGCGGCTGCAAGGGGGGCCGTGGCCAATATCAATGAGCTGGGACCAGATTCTCCAGCAAAGGGTTGCTGGGGGGAGGGAGGGGTCTTTTACGGTTACTGCTCATCTCTGTCTGGGCTGAGTTCTTCCTGGGCCAGCTACTGCAGGAGGTTTGTGTCGTGGATGTTTCATTACTACCGTTGTCTTTGCTATGGCATGAGTCTGAGCTAGAGCTTCGTTCTTTAAAGGAGATCGTTCACCCATTCATCAGTTTCTTACTGAGCACTTGTTTGGGAGCAGGCATTGTTTCAGACCTGGGCAGTGATCAGTACAGATGTGATGCCTGCCCTCATGGAGGCTGGTGTCTAGTGGGAGAGACAGACATAAATAGCAAGTATAGGACCCTAAAAGTTATGGGGAGCAGATGGCTTAAGTGGTTGAGCATCTGCCTCCCACATGGGAGGTCCCAGGTTCGGTTCCCGGTGCCTCCTGAAAAAACAAAAACAAGCAAAACAAATGAAAAAAACCAACTCCAGGAAGCTGATGTGGCCCCAGCTTCCCACATACAAGGTCCCAGCTTCAGTCTCTACCCCCACATACCTCAGGAAAAAAAAAAGTCTTGACCTTGGGGGACAGGGGGCACATAGCAGTGTTTTGGTTTTTTTTTAAGATTTTATTTATTTATTCATTTATACCCCCCTTGCTGCTTGCGCTTGCTGGGTCAGCTAACCACGCCGTGCGGGCGGGCTTGCCTTCACCAGGAGGCCCCGGGAACCGAACCCGGGGCCTCCCATATGGTAAACGGGAGCCCTACTGATTGAGCCACAGCCACTTCCCCACATAGCAGTGTTGAGCAAAAAGGATCCAAAAGAAAGTGGAAAGGACTGGAGCTTTATTGGGAAAAAAGCAGCACAAGAGTCCTCCTTGGAGGGAAGATTCATGGAGGACACGCAGCCTGGGATTGCGACCAGGGAGATGGAAGATGGAAGGCAGCCGCTCTGGCTTGGATGCACACAGCTCTGGTGTGTGGGCAGCCCTGGCCCAAGGCCAGGAGAGAGGAGGCCCAGTGCCTGGGCCTGGGGCTGGCCAGGCCCTAAGTCTGCCTGGGCGCTGGACTTCTCCTGGAGCTTCTACAAATTTTTGTGACATCTGGGGGTGCCAGAGGGCAAAATCTGTTCTTCGACATTTGCTCTCCAATTCTCACAAGGCCCCAGAACCAAACTGGGCAGTTGTCCAGTGGTTCTTTGGCCTCATTCCACTTGGCTTTGTTTTTAAGGTTCTTTCCCTCTAAAGAATTAAAATGCTTTAAGATTTCATGCAGCAGCCCCATCAGGGCTCAGGGTGAAGTGATATCCACACAGGAGACATCTGGGGGAACAAAGCAAGGATGGACCCCTTGCAGCCTTCCCCAGTAAACTGGGACTCTGGAATCAGACCCACAGGGATTTAACTCTTGCTTTGCCATTTTCTTACAGCTGCAAGACTTTGGGCACACTATTTTCTATGAACCTTGATTTCCTCGTGTGTAAAATGGAATAATAATAATAATGCTCCATTACAGCATTGTCATAGAGCTTATGGGGTTAGTGTGCATCACGTGTCCGCAATTAGTTCCTGTTTCTCCCAGGCTCCTAGGCAGTTTGTGCATTAGGAAGAGCCAAAACAGTGGCTTCATTTATTGACTTTGCCAAAGTTGCTCTCCAGGAATTTGCTGTTCTTATATTTAATTTGGGTTTGGGTCTGGTGGCCTTTAGCATATTATTATTCCTGATAATTGGCAAAGAGCATCCTGGGATCCATTGCACGGTCCCCTCCCACCTCACCCCACATCTGTTAAGTGCACAAATGAAGATGTCCTGCAAGCAGCGCAGTCTCAACTATGGTTTAGGTTCCACCAGAATTCTCTTCATTTCTTATAATCCAACTAGTTCTACGAAGGAGTCAAGGCAATTTACAAATCTGCAGCCAGTATAAAGCATGAAACCATGAGGATGCAAACCAAAGGCCATTGCCCCAAATCAAGGCAGACGGTTTTGATTACACTGGTAGAGATGGGCTTCCCCTTTGGCTCTGAACCTCTCAGCAGCCAGTCTGAAAAGGAACACAGATTTAGCCAGGTTGTGATACCATCCAACAACTATTCGGCTGGGAAAGCCATGTCCCCAGGAAGAAAAGGAGGCTAAAGTGTTTTGGTTGTAGTGATGTATGTATTTAGTCCCCATCAGGCATGTGGAACTTCTGTGGCTATGGAGGCTTGTTGGATTATATAAAAGCAACCATCGTGTCCCTGAACTCGATACATTTATAATCTCATTTTTCAAAGAAATCAGTTTATGAAAAGCCTCAATAGAAGATATTTTCAACAACTTTCATGGGAAGAAAGGAAGTGTCAGTGCCTGGCCAGGGATTCTGCCTCTGGCCTGCTCTGCTGTCAAGGCCAGCTCAGACAGCATTAACATGTCACCTACCCTCTGGTGCACAGATGTATGCTGAATACAAACAGGGTCTCACCCCAAAGGTGAATGCCAGCACGTGTGTATATTTTAAGCCAGCTAGCTTCAACCACCCCCTTTCAAAGTTGTTGAGGGTTTTGCTTGCAATAGTTAAAACTAGTCACTCCATCAGAGAACTTGAAAAATAGGTTATTCTGGTGTATGCTGTGAAACCACGACTCTTTGTGCCCAGATGAGAGTCTCTAAGGGTTGCACGTGGTCTTTCAAATCCCCTGGCAACAGAAGAGGCTCCAAGGGCAGAAGCTGGGCCTGAAGGACTTGAGTGGACACTGGGGAAAAGAGCTGCCAAGTATTCCTGTTAAGTGCTGTGGAGGAGGGAGAGGGAGGGAGAGGTCTCAGAGGTCATAAAAAATGTGTAGGGAAGAAGGTAGAAACAGGAGAAAGAATCAAAACCTACTCAGAAGCCAGAGAAAGTCTTCCATTAAAAATAGCCAAAACGCTCTTCCAGAAATTGGAAAACACCATTCTGGTGTATAAAGTTATGGTCAGCTTCTAGTGCAGAGCCTGTTTCTTCATTCAGCCACGTGTTTCTGTCCTCCACTTTGGTGCTGTCTTTTCCTGGTTATACTATTGACATCTGCCCTAGCTGTTCTTTCAAAGCTAAGCCCTGGTTTATTTCCCTCCCTGCTCTTTGTTCTGGGAAAGAAAAAAATAAAAGAGAGAGAGAGAGAGACCTTCTCATCCTCCAAGCTTTGTACTTTACTCCCTTGGAAGGGCTCTCTTTGCTTCTTGGCGATTGCCAGGGAGGACCTGGATCAGGTTCGTATTTTTTGCATTAACAGTACACACTCACAGTCACGATGAGGGATCCTCTACTGTGCCGTATCCGTGTTCCTTCCCAGCTGGGAGTGGCGGGAGTGACTATTCTTATTTAAGAACACAAATTAATCGTCTATCTTTCCTGCAGCAACTTGACTCTATTTTTCAAAGATAATATCTTCAATACTTTCTCCCCAAATTATTTTGAAAATTTTCAAACATACAGAAAAATTGAAAGAGTAGTAAATGAAACCTGTATACCTTTGCCGCTAATTTTCCTCCATTTGTTCTCTCTGTCTCTTGGCTTTCTTTCTATCTTAAACACACACATACATGCATGTATGCATACACACTTTTGCATCATAAATTCATGGTGTTTACAGTTTAATTTGCTATCATCAATTATCATTTTTTCTGATGCTCAGATTGTCCTAAATTTCTCCAGTGGGTGCCCCTCCAGCTGGTTCCTGATCTTTTTAATATGACTCACTAGACTTCGACCACCTTGTTTTCTGGCATAAGCTATCCCAGATTACTCTTATGTTTTCTGGGTCCCAGGTCTGAAGTCAGCCTTTCTCCAGGGACACCCAGTTTCTTTTGGTGGCGGATGGCAGTTAGAAACCAAAATCTGAGTGATAAGTGTGCTTGTTGATAACATTGCGTCATTGCTTCTAGGCCATTTCCGTGAACAAAGCTGGGCGATATATTTTCAAGAAAATCTTGAGTTCTTACTGATAGTTCCTACACAAATATCATTCTGTAGGGCTTTTCCTAGCTTCTTTTATTTTATATTTTGATCTCTTTTCTCTTACACGGAAAATCTTGTTTCCTAAGAAGACTAATATTTTTATTTACTTGCTTTATCCTATAATAAAGTAGAATGGTTTTAGAATGATGATTCCAATACTACTACTAACAATAAACCTGGTGAGTAAAGTTTCAGATTTCTTTGTCAATCCTTTTGGCCTTAGAATATATCCCATTACAGATGTACAGGCAGCAATAAAGTGACTTGAATTAGTCAGAATAAAAAATTCCTTAATATCAAAAGTTAGTTGAAATAATTCTTTTCTTTGTGTGATTATTTTATCAATTTGATACATGTTTAAATTTCTTAGATTCTGTTTGCATTCAGTTTTAGGGCTTTTTAATCTATTTTGATGTAATTTTGTGTTTTTTTGATTATTAAAAAACATTTACACATTAAAAAATCAAAATGATATAAAAAGGTATACCCAGAGGGAAGCGGCTGTGGCTCAATCAGTAGGGCTCCCGTTTACCATATGGGAGGCAAGCCTGCCCGCACGGCGTGGTTAGCTGACCCAGCGAGCACAAGCAGCAAGGGGGGGATAAATGAATAAATAAATAAATAAATAATCTTAAAAAAAAAAAAAGGTATACCCAGAGAAGTCTCACTTCCAGCCCTATCTGCCTTCTATTCCTACCTACTCATCCATTTTGAACTTATACTTCCTGTGTTTCTTTTTGTAAAATTAAGCAAATACACAATTTCTATTTACTGGAAGCCTTATTCATTGAACTCTCCCCATTCCTGATCACTAAAGAATTACAAGTTCATTGTAAGGAATTTACAAAATGCATAAAAACACCCAACAGCACAAAAACACTTTGGACCCATGCTATTTGATAAATTCTTGTTAATTAAATGAGCTAATTCAGATATTCATGTGATTGAATTTAGCTTTGGTTTACTGGGATTTTCTTTTGTGTTTTTTAAAATCTAATACGTACTTTAGTATTTTGATTTATGCAATTTAATTATTATTTCTATTTTAGCAAAGACATTTCATCTCTAAATTCAGTATTTCCTTACAAAGATGACGCCCAGGAGAATAGAATACAGGAAGACACTTGGCGCTATTTTGTGTGTGTCTACTTAACAGAAAAGAGGCTTCAGTTGTATTGGTAACATGAAGAAAGACCTAAAGCTTGGCCCCTGCCCCCATTTCCATGAGGAAGTGCTCATCTCAATTCGCCAGGATGTATCTGACAGCTGAGTCCCTAGAGGAGGGGAGGGCTCTTTGAAAACGCACTGTCTTTTCTGTAGCATCTCCACTTTGCTACTAACCTAGCCAGAGGGTGTACACCCTATACAGAGGGTGTATAGCTCAGACTATATGAGACAGGCTGGCTGGGATTGTGCAAGGGATGGGTATGTTTAAAGGAACAGAACAGAAAATGACAATTGGGTCAGGAATGGCTTTTAAAAACTACACACTTCACATCTGTATGGTGCTTTGCTTGTTGGAAGAGTTTCTCTATGTATTATTTCAACTGGTGGATACAAATCCTCTAGAAAGTAGGACGGGAGTTATTATGCCTTTATCAGAGCCCAGTGACCAGAGAGGCTGGCAGACCTGGCTTCTGGTCCCAGGGTTGTCAACAGTTTGCTGGGAGACTTAGGATTCTCTGCACCTCAGTATCCTCATCAGTAGAATAAGGAGGTTTTTGTTTGTTTGTTTTTGAGGTAGAAAGTACTTGTAACCGTTGGCCAATTTGATGTAATTATGAATTCCAAAAATATAATTGTTCATGCTTGTAAACTGATCTGTTAATCTGGGCATGATTAGGTTATGATTAGGGTGTTGAGCTCCACGCCTTGGTGGGTGGGGAATCAAATATAAAAGGCAAGGCAAAGAACAGAGTAGAAGCAGTCTTTTGAGAAGCAGTTTTGATGTTGGAAAGAAGGCCCCAGGAGAAGAGAAGCGAGCCGTTCGCCTGATCGTCTACAGCTGACCTTGAGGAAACAGGCGCTAAGCCCGGAGAGAAACACAGCCCCGGGAAGAGAGGAACCCCAGAAGCCTGAACCCTGGCAAACGCCGGCAGCTGTCTTGCTCCAACACGTGGCAATGGACTGTGGTGAGAGAAGAAACTTAACGCTTTATGGCCTGGTATCTGTGGACTTCTACTCCAAATAAATACCCTTTATAAAGACCAACCCATTTTTGGTATTTCACATTAGCACCCCTTTGGCTGACTAAGACAGTACTTTTGAGACCCACTAAAATGGAACCTTCTTGCAGAGGAATTATGTCTTAGTCATCTCTCGATCCCCTGTAACCAGCCCAGTGTCCAGCACATGATTGGCATCCACTTTAATATTTGCTATATGGCTTTTGAGTGCTTCTAAAGGAGATGAACAAAAAACATTGCCCTCTGTTGGGATGCCTAAAGGCTCTCTAACCCCATGATAAGCACAGCCACTTCCGAGCTATACACAGAAGTGAAAACCTTTCAGTTTTTATACTGGGATGCTTTCAACTGCAAGTAACAGTAAAACACCAACTCAAGCTGGCTTAAGATATAAACAGAATTTAGTGGCTCATGAATGACTCAGAGGTTCAGAGGTAACAGGCTTCAGGTGCAGTTTGATCTGGCTCCATTTGTGTGGTTTTCTTTGCTCTACCCTCCTCTATGATTGGCTTCACCCTCAGGCTGGTTTCCCTCAGAGTCACAGGATGGTTGCTGGCAGATCCAGAGATAGAGACCATGCTACTTCCCATAACTATGTAACAAAAGTTCTAACCATAATCTGATTAGGAAATCCCTGAGCCAATCACTATGGCCAGATTAGTTTGGATCAACCAAGAAACATCCCAGAAGCTGGGGCTGGAGTCAGTTCAACCCAAACCTGAAGACTCCAACACAATGAAGAGTGTGGAGTGCATGTTGAGGAGATGTTCCCTATAATTAGTTAACCAATATCTTTATCTTCAAAATGCTCATATCTACCCAAATAGCATAAACTTCAACTAGCTGCAACTCCAGGCTTTCTGGCTAATAGTCATCCTACGTCAGGTCAGGATATAGCTCCTCATTAACAAGTAAACTAGATTATCAGTAAGTTAACCACCCCAATTTCATTGCTTAGGGTTCTCAATTTTAAATAATGGAATCTACAGCAACAAGACTAAACAGAAAATTAAGTTAAGGATATTAGGTAGCTTAAAGAATCTCACAGGGAACAGAAGAGGGAAACTCTAAAACCTCAAATGAGTAAATACCCAGTAGCACCCTGAGGGCTGTTCTAACAAAAACACCTACCCCTGCCATCTAACTTCAGAAGCTCTGGGAAGCTGGACTCTGGAAGCACCATCACCATTGCCCAGATAGAGCCAAACACTGCTGCCTCCAACCTTGCCAGGTGATTCGTCCCCATGCCTCATGGTCTCATGTCTGAATCTGAGTTCCCCTGGGTGCCTCTGATTGATGGGACTTACGTCATGTGCCTACCCTCCAGATGCAAGGGAGCCTGAGCATGTAAGTTTTCTGGACTGTTCCTTGGAAATGTAGAACTCATGATGTGAGAAGTTATCGAAGATGTAGGGAGAACGTGCAAAATATATTAGGCAGTCTCAAATGACAGATCTCCTCTATATTAGTCTATAATTTGGGAAAAAGACCAGGATAAGCTCACTAAATCCTTCTAATTGGAAAAGAAAGGAATGGTGAGCAGCATATTTCATCTCCTGGTGGTTGGGAACAGTGTTACTTGTCCTGGTTAGTTTTTTGTTCAACAACCTTGTATCCCTCTGGCTCCTAGGTTTGCCCTCTGGTGGGGAGAGAACAAGAATTTCTCTTACACATTGTCCTTCGTGAAAGAGATGGGGAGGATACCCCTTTCTGGGCCTGCACAGCTTTAGCAGGTCTCTGGCTGTTCATGGGAGTTTCAGGACTTGGCAATAGTCTTAGAGATCGACCACTCACAGGTTTTGTTGGCCAAGCCTGGGGTATCTTTTGCAACACAGCTTCTTTAAATTTAATAGGCTTTTTAACTTGTTTCCAGTCAACTCCATAGGTTAGTTTTCTATATATATATATATATATATATTTTTTTTTTTTTTTTTTTACCGGGAGGTCCCGGGGATCTAACCCAGGTCCCTCCATATGGCAGACGGACACCCAACCATTTGAGCCACATCCGCCTCCATAGGTTAGTTTTCAAGCTGTTGAACTTGTCTGGCAACAGGTCTCTCTCTCCTAGATATCTTCCCAGCCCCATGGTTCTCAGCCATGACTGTGCAGTAGAATAACCCGGGGAGATTCTGGAAAGTTGGTGGCAGCATAGTTTTTCATTCTCTTGAAATCTCTACATTAAAATGGAGTGATGAGATAGCAAAACCAAAATCCCAGGGAAGACTTTTCCAACAGAAGTAGGTGATAAGGTATCGCCATGGATTCCCAAATATAGCAAGTAGAGACCCTCCAGCAGCCACATGCCCTGCATAGAGTTGCACTTCTGCAGGGACAGTGGCAGTGTCTGAGGGACCTGAAAAACAGGACTATCTGAAAGAGTCAACAGAGCAGGGGACTGCTGTGAGGAGAGCAGCTGACACTGGCGGGGGTCGGGGCGGGGCCTCTGCTCTTTCCAGGAGTGGGTACGTGCAGGAGGCCATCTGTAGGAAAGTCTGAAGTAACGGTCTAGCCCCTGTGGACTCCCAGAACTGACCCACCAGGATGCCTTTCTAAGGACAGTGTCCTACCCTGACGGGAACCATGCCCACCCCATCCCGGCTGTACTCACTGCTGTGACACTGAGTGCCCTCTTCAGTTGGGGCCCCTGGCAATCTCTTTTAATTCTTATGCATTTAGCACCATATTTGAAAGGAAACTACATTTTATCCATCATTTCTTATGTGTGTATGTGTGAGTGTGTTTTCAGGTTATCTGATCTTGCCCTAATGTATTCCGTAGCCTCTGCCATTTTAATTTTTATTTCTTCTTTGACCCAAGAATTGTTTAAGACAGTTTAAAAATTTACAGGTGACTAGGAGATTTTTATTAGTGTGCTTCTACTTTTTCTATTATAGTTCTAATTTTACAGCCAAAAAGATGTACTGATAGTTGGGTTTGGATCATTATGTTTTTGTCTATTAGAGCTGCCCGGGCTGAAAGGATGTTAAATTATCCTAATACTATTGTGTTTTTATTTATTTTATTTTAGTGAATCCTTTGGCCATATATAAAGTGTGTTGTTGCTATGTCATCTTGGACATAAACGATTGAAAGTTATCTCCTCATTCTGAATCATATGCTGTATCATTAGAAATTGCCCCTTTGGTCCCAAAATGGTGTTTTGTGCTTTATCCACCATGGGTTGTAATGGACAAGAAGCAGAATCAGTAAACATGTACTCCTGTCATCACCAACCCCTCCACCTCCCACTGGTATTTGTTATATTGTTGTGCTTTCTGGCATTTACCTCCATTTCTTCTCATGTTTGTGCAGGGCAAACATGGGGCATGATGGGTCACAAACTTGGTGTGCCCTAGGATCACCTGGCTTGCAGATGTTCTGTCCTCTGGTTGCAGCCGTTCCCTTCCCCTGCCTCTAACCATGAACAAGAATTACACAGGAGGTCTGGCTCCGGACCTGGGAGCCTGCATTTTTCATTTGTTTATTTTTTAAAAGATACTTAGATTACATAAATGTTACTTAAAAAATAGAGGGGATTCCCATTTGCCCCACTCTCTACACCTCCCACATTTTCCCACATTAACAACATCCTTCATTAGTGTGGTACATTCGTTACAATTGATGAAATCATTTTGGATCATTGCCACTAAGCATGGATTATAGTTTACATTGTAGTTTACACTATTTCCCACACAATTTTGTAGGTTATGGGAAGATATATAATGGCCTGTATCTGTTGTTGTAATGTCATTCAGGACAATTCCCAAGTCCTGAAAATTCCCCCATATTCTACCTGTTTTTCCCTCTCCCTGCCCTCAGAACCTCTGGTGGCCACTGCCTCCACATCAATGATATAAGTTCTAAAACTGCTAGAATCACAAGAAGCCTGTAGTAGAATACCAATAAGTCTACTTAAGTCCATAGTTCATTCCCGAATCCTGAGGATTCTGGGATAGTGATGCCAACTCCACCTCTAATTGAGAGGGGGCTGTGATCCCATAGGGCAGATGGATGGGACTCTCTTGCTTGCAGTTGTAGACTCTCTCAGTTCCTTGGGATGGTCATTGTCCATCATCATCTCCTTGTTAATTGTCCTGGGTGAGTCCCATGAATTGGAGAGTAGGTGTTGCAGCTCCATTGAGATTCAGGGCCCAGCTGGTACAAGGACAGCCCAAAGATTTAAGTCTCTTGTATGACCACCTATCAACTCTAGTACTAATTATAGGTTCAAATAGAAGGGTCAGAAGAGCCATGTGTAGGGAAACCACAACTGAGTCCAACTCTATCACACTGGGGGGCATAAATTCCAAAGTAGGGCCCACTGGCAAGGCACCAAATTCCTGAGCTATCTGCCCTGACTATAGTGTCTGGATGTCTCCAGAGCCCTCAGGAGCCCTGCTATTTGAGGTAGTATTTACTTTGGCAGTCAATGAGATCCTGCTGAGACGTGCATAAGTGTAACCTCTGGAATGACTTCCTGACTCACTTTGAAGTCCCTTAGCCATATAAACTCATTTGTCTTTACCTTTTCCCCTTTTGGTCCAGTTGCATTGCTAGTTGGTGCTTAGTAGTAATCCCTCAGTGCCAGGGAGGCTTATCCCCGGGAGTCATGTCCCACACTGGGGGGAAGGTAATGCATTTATATGCTGAGCTCAGCTTAGAGAGAGGCCACATTTGAGTAACAAGGAGGCTTTCAGGAGGTAACTCTTAGGCACCCTATAATACTAGGCTAAGTTTCAATTTCAAAAGTAAAGGTTCAGGGGTCGGATGTGGCTCAACTGGTTGGGCGTCCGTCTCCCATATGGAGGGACCCGGGTTCGATCCCCGGGACCTCCCGGTAAAAAAAAAAAAAAAAAAAAAGTAAAGGTTCATAAGTACAGTTATCAATATCAAGGGCCCGTCAATGGACCATCCTCTTTCACTAGTCATTGTACTTGGGGGATTCTTACTGTCCCACTAGAGAATGTGGCAGAGCTCCCCAGGATGGGAATTTGATATTCTTTTGGTTATTGTGTGAATCTCCACCCACTGTGACAATGCCCCATGAATACTTGAACACATTTATATGCTGTATATGTATGCCCAGGTGAACCTCCTCCCATGTATCCTCCACTGTCATAGTTGTAACCCTTCTGTGACCCAAAACTTCTTCAAAAATGAAGCCAACAAATAACCAAATACAATTAATAAGAAAATGAAATAATGATAGTTTTAAAAATAAGAAATAAAATACAATTTAAAAAATGTTTAAAATTTTAAAAATTGGAATAATAAAAAATAATGGAAAAATATTAAAAATTTTTGACATTATGTCTTTCATCACTGTAAGATCTTTTGTCTTGTATGTATAGTAACATTTTCTTCTGTTTATTCCCCCAGTGTCTTACTTTTTTCCATTTTGTCTTCAGTGAAGTTTTAGGTTATAGAAAAGTCACATACAGAATATAGGGGATTCCCATATACCCAACATCCTCTCCCATTTCCCCTTTCCCCTATTAATAACATTTTATATGTGGATGGTACATTTGTTACAATGGATGTACAAATATTGAAACATAACTACTAACCATTGTCAATGGTTTACATTATGGCTTACATTTTGGACCATACATTTCTATAAATTTTGATGAAATTTAGCATGGCCTGCATCCATCATTGCAAGATCATATAGAACACTTCCATCACCCCCAAAATGCCTCATGTTCCATGTATTCTATTCCTCCCTCCCCCTCCTCTAGGGCCCATGCAACCACCAGGCTTCACTCCTTGAAGAACAAGATTCATAGTTACTTGCAACAACATTGAGGGCTTGACATACTGGTCTAACCTCCTCTATTAGGCACCGCTTATGCTCTCGAGAGATTCCCACCTCTCTATTTGAGAACATAGCAGGACTCCCTAGGATGAGAGCCCTACACATTCCCGCTCATTATGTGGGTCTCCACCCACTGATACAACACACTATGACAACATGAACACTCACACACTCCCTAGAAGCCTGCCCAGTTGCGCCCTGTCTGAATGGCCCCCACATCCAACACTCTAAACCATTAACCCTTCCCTGCCATATTGCCAAAAGAACATTCTCAACATTGTAGTTTCAACCACATACCCGCAAATCCACAGTGTTCACCTGCTCCCTCCCCCAACCTCCCCCCCAGTTCCATGGACTGTCCAACCCACCCTCCCCACCTTACAAACTGGTACCATCTAACCCAATAATATTGCACCACTGTGATGCCCCTCAACTGCACAACTACATACTTCCACCTTATCATAGATTTTGCCTGTTTGAGCATTGGCCCACAACCTTCTCCCTTTCTATCTCCTGTAATCCTTTCTTCCAGACTCTAGCTCTGTGAGTTTGCTCAATTGGCTTAATTCATATCAGTGAGGTCATGTAATATTTGTCCTTCAGTTGCCTGGCTTGCTTCACTCAACATAAGATCTTCAAGATTCATCCATGTTATCCCGTGTTAATACTGCATTCTCTATTACAGCTCAGTAATATTCCATTGTATGTATATACCACAATTTGTTTATCCATTCATCTATTGATGGATATTTGAGTTGTTTCCAACTTTTGGCAATAGTGAATAATGCCACTATGAACATTGGTGTGCATATATCTGTTTGTGTCATTGCTTTCAATTCTTCAGGGTACATACCCAGCAGTGGAATTTCTGGATCATATGGCAATTCTATAGTTAGCTTCCTGAGGAACTGCCAAACTGTTCTCCAAAATGGCTGCACCGTTCTGCATTCCCTCCAGCAGTGGATGAGGGTTCCCATTCCTCTATATCCTCTCTGACACACGTAGTCCTCTATTTTTTTTAATAGCTGCCAGTCTAATGGGTGTAAGAGGATATCTCATTGTAGTGATTTGCATTTCCCTAATAGCTAGTGATGTTGGGCATTTTTTTCATGTGCTTTTTAGCCATTTGTATTTCTTCTTTGGAGAAGTGTCTATTCAAATCACTTGCCCATTTTTTTTTTTTTTTTTTTTTTTTTTACCGGGAGGTCCCAGGGATCGAACCCGGGTCCCTCCATGTGGGAGACGGATGCCCAACCAGTTGAGCCACATCCGACCCCGCACTTGCCCATTTTTAAAATGGGTTGTTTGTCTTTTTATTTTTGAGGTGTAGGATTTCTTTATATATGCTGGATATTAGGCCCCTATCAGATATATTTTCTCCCATTGAGTAGGCTGCCCTTTCACTTTCTTGACAAACTCCTTTGAGGTGCAAAAGTTTTTAATTTTCAGGAGGTCCCATTTATCTATTTTTTTTCCTTTCATTGCTTATGCTTTTGGGTATAAATTTCATGAAACCATCTGTTAATACAAGATCCTGTAGATGCTTCCCTACATTATCTACCAAGGTCTTTATCGTTTGGGCTCTTATTTTTAGATCTTTGATCTATCTTGAGTTAATTTTTGTGAAATGGTGTTTCTCTCTCATTCTTTTGGATGTGGATAACCAGTTCTCCAAGCACCATTTGTTGAAGAGGCCATTCTTTCCCAGTTGAATGGGCTTGGTGGCCTTGTCAAATATCAGTTGAGTGTATATGTGAGGATCTATATCAGAACTCCTAATTCGGTTCCATTGGTTAGTATGTCTATCCTTGTGCCAACACCATGCAATTTTGACCACTGTAGCCTTGTAGTATGGTTTAATGTCAGATAATGTGATTCCTCTTATATCATTTTTCTTTTTCAGTATATCTTTAGCTATTCAGGGCCCCTTGCCCTTCCAAATAAATTTCATAGTTAGCTTTTCCAATTCAGTGAAAAATGCTGTGGTAATTTTTATTGGGATTGCATTAAATCTGTAAATCAGTTTGGGTAGGATAGATATCTTAAATGATGTTTAGTCTTCCTATCCATGAACAGGGAATATTCTTCCATTTATTTAGGTCTTCTTTGATTTCCTTTAACAATGTTGTATAGTTTTCTACATATAAATCATTTACTTCTTTAAATTTATTCCTGGATATTTGATTCTTTTAGTTGCTATTGTTAATGGGATTTTTTTCTTGATTTTCTCCTCAGATTGCTCATTATTGATATACAGAAATGCTACTGATTATTGCACATTGATCTTATAATCTGCCACTTTACTGAACTCATTTTTAAGCTCTAGAAGCTTTGTTGTAGATTTCGCAGGGCTTTCGAGGTATAGGATCATATTGTCTGCAAATAGTGAAATTTTTATCTTTTGGATGCCTTTTCCAATTTGGATGCCTTTTATATCTTTTTCTTGCCTAAGTGCTAGAGCAAGCACTTCTAACACAATGTTAAATTAGAGCGGTAATAGTGGGCAGCCTTGTCTTATTCCAGATCTTAGAGGGAAAGCTTTTAGGATTTCACCATTGAATATGATGTTAGCTGTGGGTTTTTCATATATACACTTTATCATGTTGAGGAAGTTTCGTTTGATTCCTATATTTTTGAAGTTTTTTTATCAGAATAGGGTGCTGTATTTTGTCAAATGCTTTTTCTGCATCTATAGAGATGATCATGTGATTTTTTTCTTTCAATCTGTTTATGTGGTATATTACATTGATTGATTTTCTTATGTTGAACCATCCTTGCATACCAGGTATGAAACCCACTTGGTCACAGTGTATTATTCATTTGATGTGTTGTTGAATATGATTGGCAAGTATTTTGTTGAAGATTTTAGCATCTAGGATCATTAGAGAGATTGATCTATAGTGGTGTCCTGTTAGGCTTTGATATTAGGGTGATGGTGGCATCATAGAATGAGTAAGGCAATGATCCCTCCACTTCTATTTTTTGGAAGAGTTTAAGTAGGATTGGTGTTAGTTCTTTCTGGAAAGTTTGGTAGAATTCACCTGTGAAGTCATCTGGTCCTGGGCTGTTCTTAATTGGGAGGTTTTTGATGACCAATTCAATCTCATTACTTATGATTGGGCTGTTGAGTTCATCAGTTTCTTCTTTTGTCAGTGTAGGCTATTTGTGTGTTTCTAGGAATTTGTCCATTTCCTCTAAATTATCCATCTTGTTGGCCTCCAATTTTTCAAAGTATCCTCTTGTGGTACTCTTTATTTCAGTGGGATCAGTGGTGATATCCCCTTCCTCATTTCTCATTTTATGTATTTGCATCTTCACTCTTTTTTTCTTTGTTAGTCTAGCTAAGGGATTTTATTAATCTTCTCAAAGAAACAGCTTTTGATTTTATTTTTTCTAGTGCTTTCTTATTTTCAATTTCATTTAGCTCTGCTCTAATCTTTGTTATATCCTTCTTTCTACTTCCTTTGGGTTTGGTTTATTGTTCATTTTCTAATTCCTCCAGGTGTGCAGTTAGGTCTTTGATTTTAGCTCTTTCTTCTTTTTTAATATAGGCATTTATGGATATGAGTTTCCCCCTCAGTACAGCTTTTGCTGTATCCCATAGGTTTTGATATGTTGTGCTGTCATTTTCATTCATTTCAAGGTAGTTACTGATTTGTTTTTTCAATTTCCTCCTTGACCCACTGATTGTCTAAGAGTGTGTTGTTTAACTTCCATATCTTTGTACCTAATCTGCTTTTCTGCCCCTTACTGACTTCCAGCTTCATTCCATTGTGGACAGAGAAATTACTCTGTATAATTTCAATCTTTCTGAATTCATTGAGCGTTGTCCTATGGCTTAGCATGTGGTCTATCTTGAAGAATGAGCCATGTGCACTTGAGAAGAATGTATATCCCACTATATTTGGGTGTAATATTCTGTATATGTCTATTAGGTCCAGATCTTCTAATGTATTATTCAAGGTCTTTTTTCTTTATTGATTCTCTATTGAGATGTTCTGTCTCATGGTGATAATGCCCCACTATAATTGTAGAGGCATCTGTTTCTCCACTTAGTTTTTCCAGTGTTTGCCCTCATGTATTTTGAGGTGCCCTGGGTAGGTGCATGAATGTTTATGATTGTTCTTTCTTCTTGATAGATTATCCCTTTTATTGTATATAGTGGCCTTTTTTTTCTCTTACAATAGTTTTGCATTTAAAGTCTATTTTGTCTTATATTACTATAGCTGCTCCTGCCCTTTTTTGGTTATTGTTTGCATGTAAAATTGCTTTCCAACCCTTCAGTTTCAGCCTCCTTGAGTCCCTGGGTGTAGTTTCTCTAGTTTGTTGGTGTCTAGGCATCCGTTTATCTTGATGGGCTTATTCAGTTGATCAGCTTCTCATTGTACTCTAGGGTTTTATTTTGTTGTTGTATGTGTGTGGTAAGTTTTCACTTTGACACTTCTTTCCTCTTATTCTACTTCCTTGCTGTTGTCTATGTTCCAGTTTTCCCTTGGGCTCTTTATCTCTTCATCCATTTCCCTCCAGATTGATGCCCTGAAGCCACCTGCTCTGTGGGTTCCCAAAACAGCTCACTCGGGTAGGAATTTGCCCCTTCTCAGCCTTTTTTTGTGTAAGATCTGGAACCCCAGGAGCCTGCATTTTAAACAAACGCCTCAAGGGAATGCCTGGCAAAAGTTCCTTGACCACAATGAGATCTGCTGCTTTGGGGTTGAATTGCTTGTGAGCATGAGGGTCCACTGCCTTGTGTACCAATTGCAGGGCCTGAAGCAGTCTGTGCCTGTGTGGCTCCAGCATTCTCTCTGGCCCTTTCAATAATTACAGCCCTTCTTAGTTACCTTCCCATATACTGGCGATAACAATGGTTGTGAAGTACCAGGGAAACCACTTTTCATTTTTTCAGCCTCAATGACTTACTTGCACTACCCTTCATTGATCTAAAAGCAAATAAACATGGCAACAAGCTTGTTTACATCACGAGTGGCTCCTGATCATATGTAGCGATGGCTTAATAAAAGTATAAAATTCAAATTAAGTTTTGTATTTTCCAGTATAATGAAGAACAGAGACTTGCACATATCTGCGAGAGATAGCCTTGTCTGGTGGCTCAGAGTCTCCAAGCCCAAGTGTAAAAAAGGAGGAAGGTAATTCCACCTTTCCCAGGAGATTGCTTTAGGAGGCAATGAGCTAACACATATCTTGTGACTGGACAGTGCCTGATATACACTAAACTTTTATTATCCTCATCACCCAAAGGAATGTCTGTTGAAGTACATTTCTAAGCATTAGAAAAATACCTGGCTGTTTTCATACTCTTAAAGAGCTTGTATGCCTCAAAGTTTAGTTATTTCTTAGGCACATCCAAAATCCTGTATCTCACATGGTCCATCTGTTCCCTTTTGGCACACTCTGGAGCTACTATGGTTCATTTTCAAGGAAAAATATCAGGATCAGATGCAGGGAACTGAAAAATGTCAAGTTTTTTGGTTGGTACTGTAAGCATCCCATGAAACCTCTCCCTGGGTTTGATTGCCAGGCCCTTATGTTATTATGGAGATTTTGCAGAACAATGTAGGGTATCTAGGGGACACATAAGAAACACGGGCCCCTTTCTTGCTGTGTGACCTTGACTTTGGCATCCAAATCTGTGTTCCCATTTCTGTCCCTCACAACCAGCAGGGCTACGATACCTGTTCCATGTTCCGCTCCAAGGTCATGTAAGACTGAATGGAATGTCGAGAAAGTAGGGCTAGCTTCTGTCACTCTCCGCAAGGGCTGCTTACCAATAGCCTCCCTCCTTTTCTCCAGCTGGAGAAGCTTGGTGATTGTGAAGAATCCCTGCTCTTGAAGTTACCCTTTGAACTGCGGACAAAATAGGTAAGTTTGTCAGTGCTGACCAATAAGAGTTATGAGCACTGCCTTTCTAAGGCTATTCAGGCTGCTTCTGGCTCTCATTTTTGTGCCTTCCTGACTTCTCAACCACTTTGCACCATCAGTTTTCTCTTCTTCTCTTGCTCCTTTTGCATATTTATTCTTTCTCCAATAGCTACATCTCCCTTCTACAAATGTGCTCAGTTCCCCCCTATCCTTACCAAACCCTTCCCAAAGTGACTTGTCCCATTGCTGGCCTTCACTTGCTTCCACAGTTCTCCATGCTGCACAGACTTTTCTCTGCTCATACTTTGCTCTTCTCTTTGTGATCTTGCTTCCTCACCTACCCCTTGACTTTTGATCAGTGACCCCCAATTACCAGACCTCCTAGACACTTTGCATCCATCTCCTCAGCAGCATTTTGACTCTGCTGACCAGCCCTTCCTTTTTAAGCCCCGTCTCCTATGGTTTCTGCACCTGTGTGCTGTTCTGATTCTTCTTCTTCTTTTTTTTATTAATTCAACTACTCTCCTCTTGTTAAGATTACATAAATATAAACAACTTTTCCCAAGATTTTGTATTGATCTTTTTCTCTTACCACACTCTGTCCCTTGGTGATCTCAGCCCCTTTCATGTATTGAATCTGGGCCAGATTTGTTAAGAGGGATCTCTAATTTCCAAATTCACCAGAACCCATCGCCATTTTCAAATGCTTACTTGAATGTTGAGTTTGGGATGTCAAACTCAGTGTGTCCTAAAAACATCCCAGCCCTGCAAACTAGTTCCTCTACTGGCCTACGTCAAACCTGTAACTCCATTCTCTTTCACATTGTACCTGTAATCAGGTGCCAGGAGCAATCCACAATTCCATCCCAAAGTCTCCTGCTCACCCTTTCTTTCTACTGGCACTGCCTGAAAAGGCCCTTATGTCTGCCCTGGATCATTTCAGGAGTCTCTCAATGGGCCACTTTGCCTCCAAGATATCCAACCACCTGTCCTGCACTCCACTTCTAGATTGGCCTTCAAAACACCTTACTTTAGTCCTGTTACATGTCTTCTCATAAGTCTCATTATTGACAAAATCGAGCTTAGTTGTTAAGTGGGTTGTCTAAGGCCTTCACAGTTTGTGTCTATCTTATCTTTGGTTAGCTCTTCAGATTAGCCAGACTGTTCCCTGATTATTCACCAATTTATTCCCTTACTCATGGTTATGCATTCATTCAATAATGAAGTTACTGAATGCCTATTATGGGCAAAGCACTGTTTTAGATGCTGAGGATGTGCAGTTATGAATAAGACAAAATCCCTGCTGTCATGGATTTATATTCTAGTAGGCTTCAGATTGTGTATTATTTAATGGACCTGAGGTTTGGTAAAGTCAGTAATCTAAAGAGACTTCCTTGAATTTCACTACTCACTTTCATTCCCATTTTTCAAATTGTACTATATGTTAACTTTTGCTGCATAAAAAACAACCACCAAATATCATGTCCTAAAACAAGTACTTATTTCTAACATGTATGCAGTAAGCTGGGGAGCTCTGCTTCAGGTTTAGGATTAATCAAGCTTGATCCACATGTTTCATTCTGGGCTCCATGTAGCAGCCTGGAGCATGTAGTTCTCCTAGTGAAGGTCAGAACCCCCAGGCTAGAAAATGGAAATTTACGATGTCTATTAAGGTCCAGTGCAGAACAGGCACACTCTCTTCTGGTCTGATCACATTGGTCAGAGCAATTCACAGGGTCAAGCTCAACACCACTGGGTGGGGCCGCGTACTCCTCCCATGAAGGTGAGAGGGAGGAGTAAGATAGTCCACCACATCTACAGTACTTCAAGGACAGACTCAAAAACCTTTTATTTTATTTACTTTTCTGTGGTTGCTCTAGAGATTGTGGTACGCATTCTTTACATTTTACAATCTGTTTAGAGCTAATATTGTACCAGTTCATCTAAAATATAAAAACTTTGCAACTACCTAGACCACTTATCATATCCATCTGTTATGCTACAGTTGTCATATGTAAAATATGGACATAAATTATACACTCCAAAAATACCATTTTTTAATTTTTCTTTAAACAATCATATGTATTTTTGTAAAACAAAGAGGAAAAAAATAATCATACATTTATATAACATGTTTACAATTTCCAGCCAATTTCCATATTGTCCATGCCAGGCATCCCCTTCCCTCAACCTCCTTCTTTACCAAAGCAGATGCCTACTTTGTTTAGAGATCCAGTCTCCTGTTTTAAATTAAACTTGTCACTTGTAATATTAGAAAATGCTGGGAGGGAAAGGGACATGGCTGACATCATAATTCAGTAGGCAAAAGAAGCAACACTATTTCTATTTAGATGATATGCCTGTATTCCCAGAAAAGTCAGAGATTCTGCTACTGAAATTAATAAGAGAACTTTTAGAGATTGTCAGATACAAAGTAAGTTTACAAAATTATCCTCAACAAAATACTTGCAAAGCAAATCCGACAGTACATTAAAAGAATTATACAGCATGATCAAATGGGTTTTATCCCAGGTATGGAAGGGTGGTTCAACACAAGTTAATCAATTAATGTAATATACCACATTAACAAATCGAAGGGGGTAAAACCACATGATCACCTTGATTGATGCAGAAAAGGCATTTGACAAAATCCAGCACCCTCTCTTGGATAGGAATAGAAAGAAACTTCCTCAATATGATAAAGGGCATATATGAAAAACCCACAGCCAACATGGTACTTAATGGTGAAAGAGTGAAAGCTTTCCCTCTAAGATCAGGAACAAGACAAGGATGCCCATTATCACCACTGTTATTCAACATTGTTCTAGAAGTTCTAGCTAGAGTAATTAAGCAAGACAAAGAAATAAAAGGCATCCAAGTTGAAAAAGAAGTAAAACGTTCAGTATTTATGGATGACATGATACTATACTTAGAAAACCCCAAGAAATCAACAAAGTTACTAGAGCCAATAAACAAGTTCAACAAAGAAGCAGGATCCAAGATCTACACTCAAAAATCAGTAATGTTCCTAAACACTAGTAATGAGCAATCTGAGGAGGAAATCAAGACAAAAAAATTCCATTTACAATAAACTAAAATAATCAAATATCTAGGAATAAATGTAACCATGGATATAAAGGACCTATACTCAGAAAACTTCATGGATTGGAAGACTAAATATCATTAAGATGTCAGGATCACCCAAATTGATTTATAGATCCAATGAAATCCCAATCAAAATTCCAACAGCCTACTTTCAGAAATGGAAAAGCCAATTATCAAATCTATTTGGAAGAGAAAGGGACCCCAATTAGCCAAAAACATCTTGAAAAAGAAGAATGAAGTTGGAGGTTTCATACTTCCTGACTTTAAAGCATATTACAAAGCTACAGTGGTCAAAACAGCATGATATTGGCATAAAGATAGGCATATTCAGAAAAAGATCCTCACATCTATGGTTAATTGATTTGTGTTTTTTTTTTTTTTTCATTTAGAAATAATTTTTATTGAAGTATATCATTCATACATGAATATACATAAACAATATGTGTATAGCAAAAGTTGTGACTTACAAAACATACATATCATCATACAGGCCTCCCATACATCATCCCACCGCTTGCATTGTTGTGAAACATTTGTTACAACCTATGAAAGAGCATGGTCAAAATATTACTACTAACTATAGCCCATATCTTATACTTGGTGTATTTTCCCCAAACCCACCCAATTATTAACACCCTGTATTAATATTATATATTTGTTATTGTTCATGAGAGAATGTTCTCATACTTGTTCTGTTTACCACAGTCCATTTTCCACCACAAGTTTCACTGTGTTATACAGTTCTATGCTTTGTACAATACATTCAAAGTGTATACTCAGTGGCTCTCGTTTTCATCACAGAATTGTGCTGTCATCACCTCAGTCAATTTAGAACGTTTTCATTACTCCAAAAGGAAAAATCCTATGCCCCCTTTTACCCTCCTCTATTGTTGTTCCTTAGAACTGATATGATATCTTCTTGCCATTGCTGAAAAACATTACAGTATGACAACTATTATCCATAAATTGCGTTATTTGTAATTTTCTTATGTATTTCCATATTCTTAACACTTTGTAAAAGAAGAACATTCTTATATTTATACTGTTAACCACAATATTCATCCACCACCAAAATCACTGTTATAGTCCCTAGATTATTCTTTAGCTTCCTTTCAATTGACATTTACATCCACAGACCACCCCTTTCAGCCACAATCACATTTATAAATCAGCAGTGTTAGTTACACTCACTATAATGTGTTACCATCAACTGTATTCATTTCCACACTTTTACAATAAGCCTTATTAAAAATTCTACATACATTAAGCATCAGCTCCATTCTCAACTCACATTCTATTTCTTAGTAACCTATTCTCTTGAGTTTACTCATAGTATTAAATATTTAGTTCATATTAGTGAGTCCATACAATATTTGTGCTTTTGTGTCTGGCTTATTTCACTCAACATAATATCCTCTAGGTTCATCCATGTTGTCATATGCATCCCAATTTCATTTTTTCTTATAGCTGAATAATATTCCATTGTATGTATATTCCACATTTTGTTTATCCATTCATCAGTTAATGGACACTTGGGCTGGTTCCATATTTCAGGAAATGTGAAGAATTCTGCTATGAACATTGGTGTGCAAATTTCAGTTTGCATCCTTGCTTTCGGTTCTTCTGAATATATTCCTAGTAATGGGATTGCTGGATCACACGGCAGTTCTATGTTCAGCTTCTTTTGAGGTACTGCCAAACTGTCTTCCACAGACGCTGCACCATTTTACATTCCCACCAACAGTGAAGGAAAGTTCTTATTTCTCCATGTCCTCTTCAACACTTGTAGTTTTCTGGGTTTTTTTGTTTGTTTGTTTTTTGTTTTTAATATTGGCTATTCTATAAGGTGTGAAATGATATCTCATTGTAGTTTTGATCTGTATTTCCCTAATAGCTAGTGGTTTTGAGCATTTTTTCATGTGCATTTTGGCCATTTGTATTTTCTCTTTGAAGAAATGTCCATTCAAGTCTTTTGCCCATTTTTAAATTGTGTTGCTTGTTTTTTTAAATCGAATTGTATGATCTGTTTATATAACATGGATATCAAGCCCTTATTGGATATGTGGTTTCCAAATATTTTCTCCCATTGAGTAGGCTGCCATTTTATTTTCTTGACAAAGTCTTTTGAAGCAAAAAAGTGTTTAATTTTGAGAAGGTCCCATTTATCTATTTTTTCTTTTGTTGCTCGTGCTTTGAGTATAAGGTTTAAGAAGCCACCAGATACCAGAAGATCTTGAAGATGTTGCCCTACATTTTATTCTAGGAGTTTTATGGTTGTAGCTTTTATATGTAGGTCCTTGATCCATTTTGAGTTAATTTTTATATAAGCTTTGAGATAGGGGGTCTTATTACTTTCTTTTGGACATGAATATACAGTTCTTCCAGAACCATTTGTTGAATAGACTGTTTTGGCCCAGCTGGTTGGACTTGACAGCCTTGTCAAAAATCACTTGACCATAGTTATGAGGCTCTGTCTATTTCAGAGTTCTCAATTTGGTTCCATTGGTCAATATATCTATCTTTATGCCAGTACCATGATGTTTTGTTTTGTTTTTTACCAGTGTAGCTAACTAATATTCTTTAAAGCCAGGAAGCGAGAGTCCTCCAACTTCATTCTTCTTTTTAAAGACATATTTGGAGGAGGGCAAGATGGCGTTGGTGTAGGAGGGCGCACACTGCAAGCTCCCAGAGCAAGGCGGATTGGGGACGGGGTCCTGCCCCGGGGTCTGTGCTGTGCACGCGTGGAGTGAGAGGCTTGGGACATCTATCTGCGCGGATCGGAGGCGTGGACCAAACGGCGGAGATTCGTGAGTTTTGAGGCTGCCGGTGGAGGTTGGCACAGGCGGCTGAGCCCCGCGGTTACGGAAAAAAAAAAACAAAAACGGCCATTTGGAGCCGTGGGCGGGGCGAAAAAGTTTTATTTTCTGGGAAGCTGGCTGCCTGGCGCCCCTTGGACCTTGTGTGAACAGAGCAAACAAGCTAGTCAGCACCCGGTGAGCCGGAGGGGGATTTTGGTCAGGGAACGCAGCTGATCTCCCTAGCCACCCAGGGATAAGACCTGGGCCGCTGCGGAGCCAGGAGGAAGGGACACTTCCCAAAGAAGGGAGGGTTCGGTTGGAAGACAGGGAAGGGTATTTTATATTGTTAGACATCGATCTGGCTGCCTGCACCGCCCCATAGCTTTGGGGAGCAGATAAGCCGAACTGAAGCAGCACCAGGCTGAGAGCAGACGCGAATCTGCACTCAAACTGATTTACTGAGCAGCCCGGTGACGCTGGAGCTCGGCGCCAGAAGGGGCGGAATCCGCCGTCTTTAGCACTCCTCACTGACTAACATCAGAGCTTCAGCTAACCTGGGGAGTCCAGAAAGTGGGACGTGCTTGATTAATTTCCACAGGCCCAGCTAGGGTCCCTTCCATAAGGGGGTTGGTCTAGAAGAGGAATTATTTTGGGTCCTGCATTTGGCTAAAAAAAAAAAAAGTGAGGTCACCTCAACAAATGAAAAATAAATTCTTTTTAATTTAGTTTAATAGCTAAAAGCTGCTTCAGGACCTGCATATAGAACCCTGTGGGGAAATTCATTGATAAACACAAGTAGGCAGGAAGGATCCACGTGGACCCTAGGGGAATCATTGACCCCCCTTAGCTCTGTTTGACTGCTTGCCTGTGTGGATCTTTGGTTTCTCTCTGTTACTTTCTGGTCTATTGCTATTATTCCCATTTTCCTCCTCCCTTCCTTTTTCCTTCTATTTTTTTTTTAAATAGGTGCTGCCAGCTGGTTGCTTATTTGCTGGGCTTCTTATTCAGTAATTTCCCACTCGCTGTATATATTGATTCTGTATTACAAACTATCGCTTATCCTTCCTGCATGTTTCTGCCTTCTGTTTTCTGTTGTGGCTCTTAGAGGCAACATTTTTTCATAGGCCCACAACTTAAGGGTGTCAATTTCTATCCCATCTATTTTGTTTTCTTCTTCTCTTTTCTTTTTTTTTTTTTTTTATTAGTATTAACTTTTTCCTTTCAGACCTTTCTCTACTATTTCTCTACCTCCTCATAATTCTATCCTTCTAAATCACTATATATATATTCCTCCATTTGTTTTCCCAGTCCATTATAGGAACTCCATATTTTTTCCTAGTACTCTACACTGCCTACACAAGTTAAATATTCATCTCATTAAGTCTCATTTTGCCCCTCTTCTAACTTTTATCAATATTTCTATTATCCTGCTGCCCTCCTTACATCTTTTGATTCCTCTGACCCTAACCTTTTGCCTTCAAGGGAACATAGAAAGAAGTAAGGAAATAAAATAAGAAGAAAAACTGCCAAAGAGAAAACTTAACTCACACGCAGAACCAACAGCTAAATAAAATTCTAGAGCATAGAGAAAAGCTAATCAACTGAACAAACCCATCAAGATAATATGATGACCAGAGGGCAACAGAAAAATACAAATGACTCTGAAAAACTGGAAAACATGGACCAGTCCAGTGCACAAAATAAAAACCAGGAAGCAATGCAGTACATCGAACAACTAATCAAAGCTATCCAAACAAATATCATGGACCAACTTAAAGAACTGAAGGAAGAGATTAAGGATATAAAGAAGACACTGGGAGAACATACTGAAGAAATAGCTAACACACCTAAAAAGGTAATGGATATGATGGCGAACAAAGACACAAGTCAAGAAATGAAAAAGACGCTGGACTCACATGGCAGCAGAATTGAACAGGCAGAGGAAAGAATTAGTGATATGGAAGACAATACAGTTGAAATCAAAGAGATTGTAGAAAAGATAGACAAAAAGATAGAAAAAATCCAGTATGGTCTCAGGGAATTAACCGATAATGCAAGACGCACAAACATACGCATTATGGGCATCCCAGAAGGAGAAGAGAAGGGAAAGGGAACAGAAGGAGTGTTGAAGGAAGTTATGGCTGAAAACTTCCCAACTCTATTGAGAGAGATGGATGTGCAGATCCAGGAAGCACAGCGCACCCCAAATAGTATAAATCCCAACAGGCCAACTCCAAGACATATACTTGTCAAACTGTCCAATGCTCAAGACAAAGAGAAAATACTCAAGGCAGCAAGAGAAAAGAGAACCATCACATACAAGGGAAGCACAATAAGATTAAGTGCTGATTTCTCAGCTGAAACCATGGAGGCAAGAAGACAGTGGTATGACATAGTCAAAACACTAAAAGAAAAAAACTTCCAGCCACGAATTCTCTATCCAGCAAAATTGGCATTCAAAAATGATGGAGACTTCAAAATATTCACAGATAAACAGCAATTAAGAGAGTATGTCAAGAAGAAACCAGCACTTCAAGAAATACTAAAGGAATCTCTACAAATTGAAAGGAAAAAACAAAGGAGAGAGAGTTGGAGGAGAGTTTAAAAACAACTGAAAACTCAAAAAGAGAAACAAAACAACATATGACATACATTAACCCAAAGAAAAAATGACTGAAGTAAGAAATTCATTACGAGTAATAACACTGAATGTTAATGGATTAAATTCACCAATCAAAAGACACAGATTGGCAGAATGGATAAGAAAATATGATCCATCTATATGCTGTCTACAAGAAACCCACCTTCGGCCCAGGGATTCAAGGAGGCTGAAAGTGAATGGCTGGAAAACCATTTTACAAGCTAACAATAGCCAAAAAAGGGCAGGAGTAGCTATTCTAATATCAGACAAAATAGACTTTAAATGCAAAACTATTGTAAGAGACAAAGATGGACACTACATATTAGTAAAAGGAGTAATCTCTCAAGAAGAGAGAACAATCATCAACATTTACGCACCTAATCGAGGTGCCTCAAAATACGTGCGGCAAACTCTGGGAAAACTAAGAGGAGAAATAAATTCCTCTACAATTATAGCAGGGGACTTCAACACACCACTATCATCATTAGACAGAACATCTAGGCAGAGAATCAATAAAGAAACGAAGGCACTCAACAATACATTAGAAGATTTGGACTTAATAGACATATACAGAACACTACACCCAAATACAGCGGGATTTACATTCTTCTCCAGTGCACATGGAACATACTCCAAAATAGACCACATGCTAGGCCCCAAAACAACACTCAATGAATTCAGAAATATTGAGATTATACAAAGTAATTTCTCTGACCACAACGGAATGAAGTTGGAAATCAATAAGGGCCAGAGAAACAGGTTAGGCACAAGGATATGGAAGTTAAACAACACACTCTTAGACAAACAGTGGGTCAAAGAGGAAATTTCAAAAGAAATCAGTAACTACCTTGAAACTAATGAAAACAACAACACAACATATCAAAACCTATGGGATGCAGCGAAAGCAGTCCTGAGAGGGAAGTTCATAGCCATAAATTCATATATTAAAAAAGAAGAAAGAGCTAAAATTGAAGACCTAACTGCACACTTGGAGGAATTGGAAAAACAACAACAAACTAAACCTAAAGGAAGTAGAAAACAGGAAATAACAAAAATTAGAGCAGAACTAAATGAAATAGAGAATAAGAAAGCACTGGAAACAATAAACAAAACCAAAAGCTGGTTCTTCGAGAATATCAACAAAATTGACAAACCCTTAGCCAGACTAACAAAGAAAAAGAGAGAACAGATGCAAATACATAAAATAAGGAATGAGCAAGGTGATATCACTACTGACCCCACAGAAATAAAGAGTATCATAAGAGGATACTTTGAAAAATTATATGCCAACAAGAATGACAATTTAGAGGAAATGGACAAGTTTCTAGAAACCCACAAACAGCCGACATTGATGAAAGAAGAAATAGATGAACTCAACAGCCCAATTACAAGTAAAGAGATAGACTCAGTCATTAAAAACCTCCCAACTAAGAAGAGTCCAGGACCAGATGGCTTCACAGCTGAATTCTACCAAACATTCCGGAAAGAGCTAACACCAATTCTACTTAAGCTCTTCCAAAAAATAGAAGTAGAAGGAATACTACCTAACTCATTCTATGATGCCAACATTACCCTAATACCAAAACCAAATAAAGATACCACAAGAAAGGAAAATTACAGACCAATTTCTCTAATGAACCTAGATGCTAAAATCCTTAACAAAATACTTGCTAATCGCATTCAACAACATATCAAAAGGATTATACACCATGACCAAGTGGGTTTCATCCCAGGTATGCAAGGATGGTTCAATATAAGAAAATCAATCAATGTAATAC
>JAKSZT010000049.1:11886951-11900953 GCA_026826555.1 Tolypeutes matacus
TATATATATATATAAATAACATTTTTGTAAGCAAATACACATATATGCATATATATTTATATATCATTTTGCAAATGTTTGTATGTATTGTGAGAATTTTGATTTTTACCCATAATAAAAAAAATAAATAAATAAAAATTAAAAAATAAAGACCTATTTGGCTATTCGGGGTCCCTTACCCTTCCTCTTCAGGTTGCTCATCAGTAGTGTAGAAACGCTACTGATTTTTGCATATTAATCTTGTATCCTGCCACTTTGCTGAACTCATCTCTTAGTTCTCATAGCTTTGTTGTGGATTTTTTGGGGTTTTCTAGATAAAGGATCATATCAGTGAATAGTGAAAGTATTACTTTTTCTTTTCCTATTTGGGTGCTTTTTATTTCTTTTCTTGCCTAATTGCTCTAGCTAGAATTTCTAGCACAATATTGAAGAACAGTGGTGACAATGAGCATCCTTGTCTTGTTCCTGATCTCAGCGGGAAAGCTTTCCAGCTTTCACCATTGAGTACAATATTAGTTGTGGGTTTTTCCTTAAACTTTCAACTTTACCATGTTGAGAAAGCTTCCTTCTATTCCTATCTTTTGGAGTGTTTTTATCAAGAAAGGATGCTGTATTTTGTCAAATGCCTTTTCTGCATCAATTGCGAGGATCATGTGTGATTTTTCTTTTTCAATTTATTAATGTATTTATTACCTTAATTGATTTTCTTGTCTTGAACCACCCTTTCATATCTGGGATAAAGCCCACTTGATCATGGTGTATAATTCCTATAATGTGCTTTAGGATTCAGTTTGCAAGTATTTTGTTGAGGATTTTTGCATCTGTATTCATTAGAGAAATTGGTCTGTAATTTTCTTTTTTCGTAGTATCTTTATCTGGTTTTTGTATTAGGGTGATGTTCGCTTCACAGAGTGAGTCTGGTAGTGTTCCTTTCTGGTTTTTTTTTTTTTTTTTTTTTTGAAAATCTTGAGCAAGATTGGTATCAGACCCTCACATTTATGGTTAATTGATTTTTGATAAGGCTGCCAGGTCCACTCAGATGGGACTGAACAGTCTTCAACAAATGGTGCTGGGAGAACTGGATATTCATATCCAAAAGGGTGAAAGAGGACCCCCCACACACATATCTTATTAAAAAATTAACTCAAAATGGATCAAAGACCTAAATATAAGAGCCAGGATGATAAAACTCATAGAAGAATATGTAGGGAAGCATCTTCAAGATCTTGTGGTGGGTTATGGTTTCTTAGACTTTACATTTAAATATGAGCAATAAAAGAAAAAATAGATAAATAGGAACTCTTTCTGTACTTCAAATTATTTTATCAAGAAGTTGAAAGGGCAGCTTACTCAATGGGACAAAATATTTACAACCATATATCTGATAAGGGTTTAATATCCAGAGTATATAAAGAAATCCTACAATTCAACAATAAAAAGAAAAACAACCCAGTTAAGAAATGAGATAAATGTGCCTGGACAGAATTTTTTATAGTAATACTTCCATAATTTGTTAAGCTGCCTTTTGTATATTATTTTAGTTTTTGAAGTTGAAATAAAGTTCACTTTTTTTAAAAAAGAAATAGGCAAAAGACTTGAATAGACATTTTTCAAAAGAGGAAATACAAATGGCTAAAAAGCACATGAAAAGATGCTCAATATCAGTAGCTCTTAGGGAAATGCAAATCAAAACCACGAGATAACATTTCACACCTACTAGACTGGGCACTATTTTAAAAAATGGAAAACTAAAAGTATTGGAGAGGATGTGGAAAAATAGGAATGCTTAGTCACTGCTGGTGGGAATGTAGAATGGTACAGCCGCTGTGGAAGACAGTTTGGCGGTTCCTCAGAAAGCTAACCAAAGAACTGCCATATGATCTTGCAATCCCACTTCTACGTATACATATGCTCAGATCTGAACACAGTGATGCAAATTGACATTTGCACACCTATGTTCATAGTTGCATTATTTACAATTGCCAAAAGATGAAAGCAACCCAAGTGTTCATCCACTGATCAAAGAATAAACAAAATGTGGTATATACATATGATGGAATATTATTCACCTGTAAGAAGAAATGAAGTTATGATGCATACAACAACATGGATGAACCTTGAGGACCTTATGTTGAGTGAAATAAGCCAGACAAAAAAAGTCAAATATTGTATGATCTCACTAATATGAGCTAATTATAATGAGCAAACTCATGGAGTTAATATCTAGACTATAAGTTACCAGGAGATAGAATGAGGGTAAAGAATGGGGAGATGATGCTTAATTTGTGCAGAATTTTCAATAAGGTTGATAGTTAATGATTAAAAATGGGTAGAGATGATAGGAGCACATTATTGTGAGGGTAATTAACAGCACTGAATTGTGAATGTGATTGTGGTTAAAAGGGGAAGTTTAGGGTCTTGTATGTCACTAGAAGGAAAGCTGGAGGATGAAACATGGGACTGTATAACATAGTGAATCCTGTTGTGGATGATGAAGGTGGATAATAGTACAAATATAAGAATGTTCTTCCATGAACTAGAACAAATGCAAGTCACTATTACAAGGTATCAATAATGGGGTAGTGTGGCAGTTTGAAGTTATTTTATGAATCCCAGAAACATTATGTTCTTTAATCTACTCCTGTGTGTGTGGTACCCTTTGATTGCATTAAATTCGGTTGAGGGTCCTTTGATTAGGTTACTTGATAAAATCAATTTAGGGCTTTTGATTGGACTACACATCAGTGAGATAGGAGCTAGCTTGGGTCTCTGCCCTCTTGCTGGGTCTGATATAAAGAGAGACATAGAGAGATACAGTCACACAGAGAAAGGCAGCTACCTTATCTATCCTGCCAAGTGAAAGAGAGGACTGCAGGAAAACAGAAGCCTCGAGTGCTGAGAGGGGTCCCGGAGTCTGGAACCAGCAGAGCACAGAGGCATGGAGATAGGCCCCAGAGAGGCTGGGCCCAGGGAGTAGCTCAAGGCTGAAGAAACGAGCCATATGCCTGATAGCTCACAGCTGAACTCAGGAAGAAAGTGCAGCAGCCGAGACTGAGAGACGAGGCCTGGTAAGAGACAAACTATGCCTGGTTGCTTACAGCTGAGCTCCAGGAGACAGTACATTCTGGAGGGGAAGCCTGAGACCTTGGCAGAGATCAGCAGCCATTTCCACCACATGGCAGGACCCCAAAATCAACAGTAGCTGACTTAGGTGAGAAAGCATCTGATGGTGCCTTGATCTGGACATTTCATAGCCTTGAAACTGTAAGCTTTTACCTTAAATAAATCCCTGTTATAAAAGCCAACCTATTTCTTTTACTTTGCCATAATCCCTGTTATAAAAGTCAACCTATTTCTTTTACTTTGCCATCAGCAGCCCTGTGGCAAACTAAGACAGGTAGTGTATGGGAAAAAGTACACCTAATGCAAATGATGGACTATACAATAATATTTTAGTATTTTTTCACCATTTGTAACAATGCTACCGCACCAATGCTAAGTGTCAATAATAAAGGTAAAAGGGGTATGGGATTTTTTGTTTGTTTGCTTGCTTGTGTGGAGCAATGAAAATATTTTAAAATTGATTGTAGTGATGAATGCACAACTCTGTGATTATACTGAGAGCCATCGATTGTACAATTTGAGTAGATTTTATGGTGTGTGAATAAAACTGCTTTAAAAAAACAAGTTTACAAAAGTAATACCTTTTCTCTATTCTAACAATAAAATATTGGAAGTCAATTGCAAATAAAACAAACAAAATATATATTACAAGACATATAAAAGTCACCAGATAATGCAAATTTAATGATAAATTTTATGACAATTTTATCCTAAAATAAATAAACTCTCATGCTACTACTTCTGCTTGTAATAACAACTACTACAAAATATATAATTGACATCGATTTTATTTAGAATGTAGAAAGATTTTAGGAGTTTTAATCAAAAGGAGTTTGAGTTAATGCCTCCTTTAAATAATATTTCCAGAAAAAGAACGACCAATCAGAGAACTGTGTTAGTCTACTAACCCTGGAACTACCCCAGTGAAAGTACTTAATATAGTTCTGATATTGTTGTGGTATTAGTGATGGAGGAAGTGGTGTTTCTTGACTAAGAACTTCTTGAAAAGCAAAAAAAAAAAAAAAAACTTGGAAGTTAAAATCTTTTAAATACAATTCATATATAGAAAAAACTATACAACATTTAGGAATAAATTAAACAAAAAGGTTTAGGATTCTTATGGATAAACTGCAAAATATTATTGACAAATGTAAAATTAGTCATGAATAAATGGAGGCACATTTCATGTTCTTAGATGAAAAGGTTTAATTTCATAAAATTGTCAGTCATTTCAAATCATTAATGGAATTTCAATGGAATCCCCAATTTTCAGAACTAGATAAAATTGTTACATAGTGTATATGGAAGAATAAATGTCTAAATATCAATGGAAGAGAATAGAGTTTGAAATTAGGTTATGAATATATGGAAATTTAATATATACAAAAGTGACATTTCAAGGCAGAAAGGATGACTTATTTAATAAATAGTGCTGGGGAGCAGATGTGACTCAAGCAGTGAGTGCCAGCTTCCCACATGGGAGGTCCTGGGTTCAGTCCCCGGTGCCTCCTAAAAACAAAAAAACAAACAACAAACAAACAAAAAAACAACTCCAGGGAACCAATGTGGCTCAGTGGTAGAGTGCCAGCTTCCCAAATATGAGGTTCTGGGTTCAATCCCTGGCTCTGGTACCTCAAAAAAATATATATATATAATAATAGATAGTGGTGACTAGGTGGCTATTGGTTTAGAAGGAAACAAATCTAGAGTCTAATAAAGAAATAAATTCCATATGAATTAAAATGTAATGTAAAAATTTAATAAAAATGCTAGAAGAAAACTTAAGGTACTATTTGTATTGCCTTTGCAGTAACTTCTTGGTAAGAAAGGAAACACAGAAGCAATAAATGGAAGAAAAAAATGCAATCTGAATTATATGTGATACATATTATGATAGAAAAAAATCTATTTGACTACATACAACTTAAAAATAATCATACAACAAAAGACATTGTCTAATTGAGTCCAAGAGCAAATAATCTACCAGGGAAAATATTTATAGCACTTACGGTACATATAGCAATCCCTTCTCTAAAAATAAATCCTATTAATTGCAAAGGCAAACACAAACAACAATAGAAAAATGGTCAAAAAGATACGTGGCAGACATGGCCACACATTCTCCAAAACATTATACCATGATTTAGAGTTGTTTCTAGAAAGCAGCTGTTCAAAGAAGGACTGCATTTCCCAGACCCTCTTGCCTCGATGACATCGTGTAACTAGTTCTCTCCCATAGAAGGGATGTGAAGATGGGAGGAGCCACTATCCCTGAATCACCTCATGGGAAGCTGCCGGCCAAATGCCCTTACTGGGCTGTTTGTGAGAAATGTAAGTGAGAAATTATTTTCTATTGTTTTATGCTCCTGAGGTTGTGGTCTTTCTTTTTAACTGCAGCTAACATTAACCTAAAAAACACAATATATGAACATACAATTCACAGGAGAAGATAGCCCAATAACCAATGAACATATGAACATAAATTTAACCTCCCAAGTAGCCAAAGAAATACAAATTACAGTAAAATTTACCATGTTGAAAAAAAATCAAATATGCAAAAATTAAAAGAACAATAATAGCTACAGTCTTTAGGATGCAGGGAAAAAAACATTGCTGGTGAGAGCATAAAATGCCATAATCTTTGGAAGAAGTAATCTGACAATATTTATTAAAATTAAAAAATATATATTTATTATACATATTATACATTTGATGGGTATTTATTTGTGTGTGTGTTTGCTGGGACTGTGTAACTTGAATATAATCAAACCTCTAGACCTAACTTCCAGTTTTAGGAAATATCAGAAGTGGAGGAAAAAGTTAAATGATATCATGGGGGAAAATAATCAATGCTCAAGAAATCAAGAATGTGGAGTATTCCACAAGATAACTTGGCTGGGCATTTTAGATGCCAATGTCTTTTTTTTTTTTTTTAATTGTGGGACTCTTCTACATTAAAAGAGATGAAAGAGATAAAAACCAGTTGCATTTAATACCCAGAATATATTTTAAAATCCTTCAACTCAACAACAAAAAGACAAATAACTCAATTTTAAAAAATGGGCAAAAGACTTGAATAGCCATTTCTCTAAAGAAGATAAACAAATGGCCAAAAAGCACATGAATAGATGTTCAACATCATTAGCCATTAGGGAAATGCAAATCAAAACCACAATACCATTTCACACTCAATAGAATAGCTACTATTAAAAAATGGAAAATTACAAGTATTGGAGAGGATGCGGAGAAAAAGGGATACTCATTCATTGTTGGGAATGTAAAATGGTGCAGCCGCTGTGGGAGATAGTCTGGCAGTTCCTCAGAAAGTTAAGTACAGAATTACCATATGATCGGCAATCCTGCTCTTAGGTATATACCCAAAAGAATTGAAAGCAGGGAGTTGAACAGATGTTCATAGTAGCATTATTCACAATTGACAAAAGGTGAAAGCAACCCAAGTGTCCATCAACTGATGAATGGATAAATATGGTATGTACATAAGATGAATATTATTCAGCTGTAAAAAAGGAATGAAGTTCTGATACATGCAACAGTATGAATGAAGCTTAAAGACATCATGTTGAGTGAAATAAGCCAGACACAAAAGGACAAATATTGTATGATCTCACCGATAAGAAATAATTAGATAAAGCAAACTCATAGAATCAGAACCTAGAATATAGATTACCAGGGGATGGGGTGGGGTAGGGAACAGGGAGCTAAGGTTGAAAATGTACAGAATTTCTGTTTGGGATAATGAAACTGTTTTGATACCGGATGGTGGGGATGGTAGCACAACACTGTAAACATAATTAACAGCACTGAATTATATACTCGAAGGTTGTTAAAAGGGGAAACATTGGGTTGGGTGTATGTTGCAAGAATAAATTTTTTTTTTAAATCCATGGAACCGCACGATACAAACAGCAAACCCTAAATTAAACCATGATCTATAGTTAATAGTACAATTATAAAACTGTGCTTTCATCAATTGTGAATGTACCACACCAATGCAAGGTGTTAATAACAGGGTGATATATAGGAATCCTATATTTTATACATGATTGTTCTTTAAACTCACAACTTCTCTAATAAAAATAAATTAAAAAAAAAAAACAAACCCAAAAACAAACCAACAAATGCAACATTAACCTAGATTGACTCTTGGCTAGGAAAAAATCTATAAAGGATAAACTGAGGACAATTGGGGGAAATTTGTATATGGACTGAATATTAGTTGATATTATAAAATTATTTATCTTAGGTATGACAATGGTATCGTGGCTACGTAGAAGATTACCCCTTTTCTTAGAGAGACATGCTGAAATACCTAGAGATGAATTGTCATGATATTCACATGTGAATTTTCAAGTAGTATAGAAAACATGTAAATGTATATTCTTATAAATAGAGATTAAAAGTATGCATAGGGGGGCGGATGTGGCTCAACTGGTTGGGCGTCCGTCTCCCATATGGAGGGACCTGGGTTCGTTCCCCGGGACCTCCCGGTAAAATAAAAAAAATAAAATAAAATAAAAAGTATGCATACTTCCCATCTTTGGGAACCTATACTACACAATGAAGGTACTGACACAGAAGAATGTATGTGTAAGAATGTTTTTTACATCACTATTTATAGTAGCAAAAGAGTGGAAATAAATGGAATGTCTGTCAGTAGAAGAAGGTAAAGAAATTATGGTGTATCCATGCCAGGAAATATTATGCAGCAACTAAAAACCATGAGTTAGATCTGTCTGTATTGACTTGGAGGGGTACGGAAGACATGTTGCTAAGTTTTTTTAAATTGTAGAATAATAGTATAGCATTAATCCATTTTTGTATAAAAACAAATTTTATCCTCCCCAAACTCTCCCCCCTCTTCTACCCCCGCTCCCTCATAGAAAGGAGTTGGAAAGATGCACATCAGCCTGTGAACATTAATTGCCTTAGAAGCGTAGGGGAAGGTTAATCTTTTTCGTCATATATCTGTGTATGGTTTCATTCATTACAATTAGCATCAATTACTATTGAATTTCCAGAAAACCTTATGAGATAAATTCTGGCCTGCCTAAGATATCCTTTCCTGTTTTCCGACACTGTGTGGATTTCTTCTTCTTAAAAAGTATCATTTCTTGTTATTTCCAGGGTATTTGGGGAAGAGGGTAAGTTAGCTCAGTCCATCATGTTAAACCTGAAGTCCCTTCCAGGTTCTTTCCAAAGGAAAAAAGAAGCTGTCCGAACTCAGGCCGTTTCTTCTACCTGGAACACCCTCGTCTGCACATAGTGTCTTGCTAAAAATAGGGGGTCTGGGGCCATGGAACCATTCAAAGTTTAAGCATGGACGCGACATGAACTCCTGGACTGCGGTTAGGCAGAGGAATGAACGGCGGCCAGTGCTTATCTTAAAAGTCCCTCCATTCTGGTAAAAAGAACCGCCTTTCCCACTGGCCTGGTGAGCCGCTTGCTCTCTGCTGGGGACGCACAAGAGATCTTTGCTCTTCAGCAGCAGCACAGAGCAGGAGCCTTCGGGGGCCAATAGCCTACCTCCAGGTTGGCACCTGCTGCTTCGGTGTAAGTTACAGGGGCAAATTTACAGCAAGCGGTGGCATGGCGCGTCCCAGTCATTTCCAGAGAAGGTGCGTCCACAGATTTCCTTTTCCTCTTTTGGCAAATTACGTTACCAGTCTAAGGGCCCGTGTTGCTGAAAAAGTCAACTTGAGTAAGCCACCTGCACGCCCCTGAAGGGAACGGCCGGCCTACTTACCTAGCCCAGGCTTGCTGTGGGCACCGGCCCTGCCCATCTTTGGTTGATGCGTTTGCCTGGCTGACCGCCGCCTCCATCCCACTCCCTTCTCGTTTCCAGTTCCTACGGGCATGGCAGGCAGCCGCAGCGGACAGAAGGCTCCAGCCTCCGGCTTCATTTATACACCCGGGAGCAGCCGAGCCGGGCCTTCTCAGGGCTGCCAGCAGCAGCTGTGCCATGTTCCCTTCGGAAGAGACCACCAGCTGCCCCGTGCTCCCCGGCCCATTTGAGCTCCTGTGGGGTCCCCTTCCAACCCCACCAAGAGTCGAATGCTGACCTGGTCGTGAGCGGCCAGGCCTCCTCCGCAGAGGCTCAAGGACCTGCCAGACTGACGCCCCACCTCTGGGTCCGAGGGTCGCCCCGTGAAGCCCCTCCTCGGAGGTCTGAGCACCAGCGGGGCAAAGCTCCCCTGGGAGATGGGCTCACCAGCTGTAGGCGCTCTGCCTTCGGGAACCCAAGGCTTAAACACCCAGGGGCTGACAACCCCACCTCTGCCCTTTTATTCTCCCAGCCCGGGGCATGGTAGTTGCTTCCTGCTGTGGATAATCTCTGGGTCACTTGGCAACCACTGATTCCTCCTTCAGCCTTCCAATGCCTGTTTAACCAATTCTCTGTACTGAATACCTAATGTGCTTTCACTTTTCCTGCTTAGACCCTGACTGATGAACCTAGGGCACCAAAGCCTGGGGATCCCGGGAGACAGACCCTCAAAGATGAGAGTTTGGAGTTGATGGACCTCTGTCTTTGGCCTTGACCCAATGCTGAGCTTCTTGCCAATGAAACACTGGGGTGCTGGTAACACATGGCATGCGGTGGCATCGTGATTAATCAATAATCACCTGGCTTACTTGCAATAAAACGACTACTGAAGTCTTATTTGAGAAACCAGATGGCTGCTACCCTGGACTCTGATGGTAATAGCCATGATTTCAAGGACAGAGGGATGGGATGGCTGTTTCTGACTGTCCTGGAAAACTTACGGGAAGAAAATGAAGAGCTCAGGCCTCTCACTTCTCGGCTCAGGTTCTTGGTAGAACAGCACACTTGGATTTAGTAGACATCTCCAGAATCTAAAGGTGCTCAGAGTGCAGGCACACCTCAGACAGATTGCAGGTGTGGTCACAGGAACTTTTTCCAGTACATAGAAAAGTTTTATTTACACTTATCTGTAAGTCTATGAAGAGAGCAATCGCATTATGCCTAAAAAACAATGTACCTACCTTCGTTAAAATGTGACACAGAGACACGAAGTGAGCACAGGCTGTTGGAAAAATGGTGCTAATAAACTTACTTGACACAGGGTTGCCATCAACCTTTAATTTGTAAAAAACCACAATTTCTTTGAAGCACAATAAAGTAAAGCACAGCAAAATGAGGTGTGCCTGTGTTACACCTGTCATAGTTGTAGGAGATGCAAGGTCCAGCAACTTGAAGTTGATAGCCTGATATGCTCTACAGCACTCGACCCCTGGGAACTAGAGAAGAGGTGTGTGGGTGCACCTCCCAGAAGAGGCTCAAATGTGAGGACATTTGTGCCTGATGTGGATGCTCATTTACAAGAGGCTCCCAATGATCCTGTGAATAAGATGACACTCTGTGGATGTCCATCAGCTTTTATCCTCGACCATACGTGGCCCTATGTGCACAGTGGCCATGGTGACAGTGATGAAAGCTGGGCACGAAATCATCACATGGACTTTTCACCACCAAGGTTAATCTGGCTATTGCCACTGCTGAGTGCCCCTGATATGTCATCATCCTCAAAGGCCATCGGCAGGTGGGGGATGATGCTGGGGGTGGGGTGGGGTGAAACAATTTATACATACTGGAATAGACCCTTATTCTAAATGTGGATTTGTCTTTTCTGCCTACAATACTTCTGCAGCATTGTCATCCATGGACTTGTGGAATATTCCATTCACTGTCATGATATCCCACACAACTTTGCTTCTGGCTAAAGAACTCATTTCACAGCAAAAGAAATGCATCCGTGGGCTCATGCCTATGAGAGTCACTGACTGTGGTGGCTTGGAGCTGTGTACCTCAGAGAAACATGTTCTTAAACTTAATCTATTCCTGTGGATATGAATGGGAACTTTTGATGAGGTTACTTCAGTTAAGGTGTGACCGAACGGACTCAGAATGGGCCTTAATCCTAAATACTGAAGGCCTTACAGGGAAGGCCACAGGGAGCAGCCAGAAGCTGGAAATCAATGGCACCGAGAAGCCGGGGGAAGCCACCATGTGCATTGCCATGTGACAGAAAAGCCAAGGACCAAAGATCCCTGGCAGCCAGCCCCAGAATGCCACAGTCTTGGGGGAGAAAGGATCACCTTAATGACACCTTGGTTTTGGACTTCTCCTGGCCTCAAAACCATGAGCAAATAAATTCCCATTGTTTAAGCCAGCCCACTGCATGGTAATTGCTTTAACAGCTGGGAAACTAAAATGATGATCTTATACTGTATCTCATCACATAAAGCATCTAGCTTAATAGAACGCGGGAATGACCCTCTGACGACACAGCTACAGTGCCAGTTGGGAGACCACACCTGCAATGCTGGGGCCCCATTCTGCAGTATGTGGTGATCAATGCATGGTGCTGTTTCCCCATAATGAGAAAACAAAGGTCTGCAAATCAAGGCATGAAAGTGGACTGGGCTCCTCGTACTATTAAATCCACGTACAGAGTCTTTGCTTCCCATCCCAGCAACTCTGGGCTCAGAGTACTTAGTCAACAATAGCTGGAGGCATCCACCAGGGCATATGTGGTTCCACTGACTTGGAAGGTGAGACTGCTTCCTGGATGTTTCAGGCTTTCATGCCACTGAGCCAGTAAGCTGGGATGATTGATCTGGTTGCCCAGCAGAAAATTAGGTTGCTCTAACATGATAGGGGCAGGGGGGACTATGTCTGGAAACTAGGGGATCCTCTGGGGGCCACTCTTTGTTCTATCAAGTCCAATAACAAAAGTGTTTGAAATAGAGGAGGGAGGGAGAAGTTATGAAGGAGGAAAAAGGAGGTGAATACAGATGACAGCCTGCAAGGCAGACTGTCACTACCCACCACCATTCTGCAACTTCCTACATAGTCCATGGGGCGAAATCTGGATGCAACCTCATAGTATTTTCCAGGAGAGTAATGCTTGTAGCCACTAAAATTGAATTGTAGTTGGCCTGAAATCTCCTTCCCATACATTTCCATATACTCATCTAAATTCAGATTATAGATGAATATATATCTAATAAAATATAAGCAACCCAAATTCGATAATTCTTTAAAAGCAATAGCTACCATGAATAACCTAGTAGGGAATATTACAGTAATACAAGGATGGTTTAGCATTTAAAAATCTATTAATCAGGGAAGCGGCTGTGGCTCAATCAGTAGGGCTCCCGTTTACCATATGGGAGGCCCGGGGTTCGGTTCCCAGGGCCTCCTGGTGAAGGCAAGCCCGCCCGCACGGCGTGGTTAGCTGACCCAGCGAGCACAAGCAGCAAGGGGGGGATAAATGAATAAATAAATAAAATCTTTAAAAAAAAAAAAAAAAAATCTATTAATCAAACATAGCATAGTAATAGGTCAAAGAAAACATGACAAACTCAATAGACACTAAAAACACATTTAATAAACCTTAGTGTGTATTCTATTCTACTTTATTTTATTTTTAAAGAAGTTTTAGATTACATAAATGATACATCGAAAATATACAGGGATTCCCATATACCCCATCCCTCCCTCTCCCAGTATGCATTCTTGATGTTAAACACAAGTTCTAGGAAAAGAGAAATAGAAGAATAATTTATGGTATTTTAAATACTATTAAACCCCTACCATATCAAAAGAGAAAAACAAGATGCATTTCCCATAAAATTAGGATTGAAACAAAGAAACAAACAAAAAAGTTGATGGAAAATTGTAGTAACCCAGTAAAGGCAGGACTGTAGACGATTCTGTTCTTTTAGGAATGACAGTTCTTTATCACAAAGTGAAGAATTCTGTTAACTGGTTCCAGTAGGCTGGCTAGCTGCGGGGAAATGAACAAAAATCAAAATTATCCTGTGTCCCATGATAGAAATGAGGGCTGCCCAGTTATACTCTGTCTTCCTTGCTTGTTACTGCATCATTTTATATAAGGATTCTTGTTGATGGTTAACTTTGTGATTTAGTCCCTAGGTTATAGAAGTTCAGATGGTATTGTGTCTAAGCTAGGAGAGACATTAACAACAATGTGAGATGGCAGGGTAGTTGCGACTTTACTTCTTGCCTTTTTGGGGAAGAGGGTGAGAGTGTCTTCGTTTGTAGGAAAGATAGTTGTATCTTGTTGGGCAGAGGCCAGTTGTGTGAAATTTCAAGTAAAGGCAGAAAGTTGTGTATAGATGGTGTATGCCAAAGGGGGTGCTAACTAAAAGAACTTTCTCCTACATTCTGCTCTGTGACCTTGGGGCAGGGACTCCATAGACTACATTTCCCAATCTTCCTTGCCAGCTGGCTTCCTGTTAGGTTCTATTAATGGGAGGCTGTGGAGTGATTTGGAAGATGGGAGGAGGGGAGACAAGGCTTCTTTCCTGTTTCTAGTTCCTGTCAACATTACTTCAATATCAGCAGACGGTAGGCTCCTGCCTCCAGCTTCCTTTGGCCCTGCCAGCACCTGGCTCCCAGCACTCACTGAGCTGTGACTCCTCTTCAGATGTCTCAGTATCAACTGGGTTGAGGGTTCCTCTGGAGGTCCAAGCAACAGCCCAGCGAAGCCCCTCATCCCAGTGCATAGTTTGGTCACATCTCTCTTCTCTTCCATTCTATCCCCCCAGTCTTAGAGTTGGCAGCTGCTTCTGCAGTTACTCATATCTGGGTTTCCCTGGCATCTTCATTTAACTCTTTCAGTCTTTCAACACCTGTGTAACCAATTCCCTATATTAGTAAATCCTCTTTGCTTGGAATATCTAGTATGATTTCTGTTTTCCTAAGTGAACTTTACTATTATGACACTCTACCCCACTATAACAAATCATGCTTCTATCATCTATCTATCTATCTATCTATCTATCTATCTATCTATCTATCTATCTATCTATC
>JAKSZT010000049.1:11900963-11949214 GCA_026826555.1 Tolypeutes matacus
ATCTATCTATCTATCTATCTATCTATCTATCTATCTATCTATCTATCAATCATTTATCTCCATCCATCCATCAAGCAATCAAACATATACTACTTTAATTCTAAAAGGACCAAGTTTGCCTTTGCCTCTCCTCTTTATTTAGTCTCCTTCCCTTCATCCTGTGCCTTCAGAATCTCACATCCTCTCTGTGAGAAGTTGAATTATGTAACCTAGAAAAACATATTCTTAATCTTAATCTACTGCTGTCGGTGCGAACCCATTGTAAATAGGACCTTTGGAAGATGCTATTTTAGTTAAGGTGTGGCCAACTGAAATAGGAAAGATCTTAATCAGGATTACTGGAGTCCTTTATAAGCAAGAAAAATTAGTAAGAGAAAGTCACGTGGAGGAGCAGAAGCTAGAAGTCAATGGAGCCCAGAAGAGAAAGGAAAGTTCACCACCATGTGCACTGCCATGTGACAGAAATGCCAAGGACCCAAGTGTTTGCAGCAGCCAGCACCAGAATATCCCAGGCTTCGGGGAGAAAGCATCATCTTGCTGACAGCTCAATTTGGTCTTCTTCTAGCCTCAAAACCATGAGCCAATGCATTCCTGTTGTTTAATCCAACCCGTTGTATGGTATTTGTTCCAGCAGCTGGGAAACTAAGACACTCCCTTCCAAATTTGTGCTCTTTTCCTGCCAATTTCTTCTTACTTACCTTACTTAGCTGATAAGATATGGAAGCGTGTGAAGAAAGGTATATGGAATGACTACTCTTGGAGTTATTGTCACCTTATAAGACACTCTTAAAACTACAAAAGTTTCATGCCCAAAGGAACCCAGTAAAGTATTGCTAAAAGATGTACTGGCAGGTTGTTGTAGAAATGTTATATTGGTCTACCCTGAACAAGTGACTGAAATGGCCCCGGAATCATTTTCTGAAATTCTGGTGCCTTTGGAGCAGACGATATGCTTTAGTAGAGGAAACTGCAGCTGGAAACATTTTTCAGCCTTTTTCTTTTTTCCTTTTTTCAGGGACCAAAGAAACCAAAGTAGGAGGATCTTCAGGAAGATAGACTAGATACAAAATGTATCCAGCACCTTTGAACTTGAGCATTTTCTTCCTGGTTACATCAAGGAGAGAGAATGGCCAGAGATGGGCAATCTCAGTGTTTGTGGAAACCAAGGGCTTTGCCTTTGTGTTGTGTACTTTATGGTCCATTAATTAGTATGCTTTGGGCTGCAAATAACAGACAACCCAACTCAAAATTTCTTAAATGACTCAGCAATTCCACTGCTAGGATTAATCCAAGAGAAATGAAAGTGTATGCCCATGCAAAAACTTTTACACAAATGTTCATAGCAGCCTTATTCATAATAGGCAAAAAGTGGAAACAACCCAAATGTCCATCAACTTATGAATGGATAAACAAAATGTGGCATATTCATACAAAGAAATATTTATCTGGCTATAAAAAGGAATGAAGTGCTGATGCAGCTTGAAAATATTACACTAAATGAAAGAAGCCAGACACAAGAGGCCATATATTGCATGATTCCATTAATATGAAATGTCCAAAATAGATAAATCCATGGAGATAGAAAGTAGATTAGTGGTTGCTTAGGGCTAAGAGGAATAGGGGTGGGGGTGGGGGTAATAGTTAAAGGGTATATGGAGTTTCTTTTGGAAGTGATGAAAATGTTCTAAAAATAATTGTGGTCATGATTGCACAACTCTGTGACTATACAAAAAAAAAAAAAAAAAAAAACTGAGTGGTACATTTTAAATAGGTGAATTGTATGGTATGTGAATTATATCTCAATCAATAACACCATTACAAAAATTACATAAAGAATAAGGTCATTTATTTCTTCTATAACAAGAAGTTCAGAATTAGGGAAGCTTAAAGTTTGATTAAATCAATGGATTAGCCATGTCTTCAAAGACATGGGTTCTTTGCATCTTTCTGTTCAGTCATCTTTGGTTAGTGGCCCTCATGGTTTTAAGATGGTGGCAGTAGAGAAAAGGCAGTATTTATTTATGCCCCTTTATTTCAGAAAGCCTTTTCCTGTAGTCCACCAGTTAACCAACTTCATGTCTCATTGACTAGAACTGGTCTTATACCAAACCCTAAACCAGATCCCAGCAAAGGGATCACTGTGATTAATTTAGAGAAATCAGGTTTAACCCCAAGTCCCAAGGAGGATAGCAGGAATTAAACCCAGGCTCTACCAGCATGGAAGAAGGGGACAATGGCTGTCGACGAAGCATCCACAGCACCCTCCAGAAAGGATGTAGGAAAGAGAATTCTCTTGCTGGAAGAATGGAATCGCAGTTGATTAAATTTGCTGCTCTATCTATCTATCTATCTATCTATCTATCTATCTATCTATCTATCTATCTATCCATCCATCCATCCATCCATCCATCCATCCCTCCATCCACCTACCAATCTATCTCATTTATCATCTTTTATCTCTCTCTTTCTACACACACACACATAAAAATACAGATTTAAAATGCCTGTACTTTTTTATTACCTTTAAATAAAAATACTTTATTCATTCCTGCCAGGTTACCAAAATGTACATTATTAACCAAATAAAAATGGTACTTTGAAATAGTTGACTAGAGTGTATTTGGAGGATTTTCAGTTAATTTTTTAAAAGTAACAACCACTTCCACTCTCCCCTACCACACATTCCTAACAAGCTGGCACTGTACCTACTTAAAATCGAACCCATAAACAAATATATGGACCCCAGTACATTATAGAATGCACATTTTCATTTATACTTAAAATAAATGGAAGCTGTTGCATTTAAGTTATGCTTTTTCTTAACAAAAAAAAACTTTCAGATTTACTCCTTTTTATATTTTGTGTAACTTTGTAAATTACATAAGAATAAAGCACCAATATGTAATCTTCTAAAAACATATACACATACAGAATGAAGTGCAACACAACAGAACATGTCTGCAACATTCATAAAAGTACTTTTGACTTCTTGTCACTAAGGGGTGTGGGTTTTACCTTTTTTTTTTTTTTGGTTCAATCTGCAAACATTTGCATTTTCATCTGTGCATCCCAAGCCAGGGAGGATTGGAAAGCATAAGGCTGACGTGAAGCCAGCTCACCTGGCCTCTGAGAGGCACTTTTGACCTGTGTCATTCTGTCCAATTCTCCATCCTGGCACAAGTGCTGGTGGAGGAACAGGCGAGGAGGAGAGAACATTTGGCTTAGGCCTTGTCGGAGCGAGGGTCACACCCAGTGATCGTGGCCTCACACACCTCTCTAAAGTTTCCAATCCAATTTTGCCTTCTCTGGCTTTGGCGAACGGTGTATGTGAGGCGCCCCAATCACATGTGGTTGTGTTTAACTCCGTAGAACTTTGAACCAACCTCCAGCTGCGCCACTTGGGAGATCAAAGTTAATAAAGTGTATGTATTTTATAAACGGTGAACTTTTGTGAGGATCCAAAACGCATTTAAGCCGAAGCCAAGGGGAGGGTTATGTTTTGACTGATGCTAAAACAAAGAAGTATGTTTCCCCTGTGTGCTATTTGTGTCTTTTTAAAAGACTGTTTATTAAAGTCCATGCTTTAAAACAAACACAGAGAACTCTCGTGTTCTTTTTGTAAACATATTTGAGTCCTTTGAAGCCAGAGATAATGAGTGTGATAACAGAGGACTATTTGCCCTCTCCTGGGCTCCGTGTTTAGTTAGCTGGGTTTTGAAGACTTTAAAACTCTTTCACTTTTGAGAAAGAATTTCAGAATCTGTTAGGAGAGAGAAGAGACTTCAAGAATTAGCACCTACATTCAAACTTCTTTGGAAACTAGAAGCCCCAGGGGGCCGCTCAGCAGGGCAAGAGGCTCTTCTGTGTTTGCATCTGAGTCCCAGGCAACCACGGGTCCTCCTGGGCAGGGATGTATTGGGTTCTTTCTGACCCCCTACCCAATGGCAGGCTAGTAAAGGCTTAAAAAGCGGCTCTGGAAGATGGGGAGAGGAGCTCTAATTTGGTAGCACTTGTTGAAGTCCTATTGTGTTCCATTTCAAGGTACCAAATGCACAGCTGGGAAGAGATGTGCACAGCAGATCCCCAGAGCCAGTGTGAGCTGGTGTGAGCCGGTATGGGCTGGCTCCTACGTCCCACGGCCCCTACCTCTGCCCTCCTCCAGGAACGTTTCCTTCCTGGGCCTGAGAGCTAACAAACAACCTCATTTCAGTACATGTTTATAAACGTCAACTTCCCCTGCTATGGGGAAAGTTTCTTTTTCTTTTTTTTCATGTCCCCTCTCCTTGTGCTGTAGAGATACCGGCTTCCACTTTTCTTTACTCCACCAACTTGTGCACTGATCTGCTGGGTTATTTTGGTCACTTCCTTTGGACAGTTCCTTGAATTGTTTTGATGGCATTGTGTGATTCACAGGGCCCAGCTTCCTTTCCAGTGCGAGGCAGCTGGGAAAACCAGGCTCCCTTCATCTTTTCCTCCGTTAACTGATGCATCCTGAAGTCATTCATACTTCGCGGTGCAGGGGCGGTGCCAGCCGTGGTCCCCCAGTGTCCCGTTCTCCCAGGTCTCAGGGGTGCCTGGGGGCTCGGTGCCACCCAGCTTCCGAGGTGTCTGTAGATGCGCGTGGGGCTCAGGCTGGAGGCAGAGGCCTGCTCGACGTGATGCGAGCTCTGCCTAACGTGGGCGCGGAGGCTGACCTAGTGGTTTAACAGACGGAAGCGCCAGTAGCGCCCTGCAAAGAGGCCAGGAACCAACAGCAACTGTGTGTGGCTCACGGGGGCATTCGCGGGGCCACGGGCGCTTCGAGCCAGGTCAGTCTGGAAGGCCAGGAGTCAGCTCACAGAGCTGGATGCTCCCAGGGCCTCGACGGCTCCCTAGGATTGGAGAGGGGCACGAGAAAAATCAAATACAGCTTATCTTTATTGCTTTCTGGCCCGCAGTGCCCGCCGCTGCTCTTCCAGCTGCAACAGGATCCAAGCAGAGAGGTGGGGGCTGGGGGAAGCCCAAGGGTCCCTCCTGACCTGCCTGGCCCCGTGCCTCGCACACCTCAGGCACCCAGTCCCCAGTCAGGGGAGGGAAGGCAAGGCAAAGGGGGAGCCTCTGGAGGGGCTCACACCCATTTAGTTAGAAGTAGCAGGGAGGAAACAGGGCCACACCGTTCGGCAGCTGGTTTGACCGCAGTGCTGTGGCCTCTTTCCACCTTCCCAGCAATAACTTTGGTTGTCCCTGTCAGTAAGAGGCAGCATTCGTTGCATATTTATCACACACCCAGCATTGTGCAAAGGAGCCTGCACTTACGATCTCCTTAAACGGTTGCATCAGACCCAGTGAGCTTCATGTTTGCTGTTACTCCCATTTTATAGCCGAGTTGCCTGAGGCTCAGAGGCAGGTAACTAGTTTACCCAAGATCACCGAGCTGATCATCAGCTGAGCCAGAGCCGGAAACCAGGCTTGCCTGACTCCAAAGGCTTTACTCCTACCCACTCCCCCATCCTGCCTCCCGGCTCCCGGGCGGGGTCGGGTGAGCTGGGGGTCCTGTGTCTTGGCCATGTCCTCATGGAATATTCTAGTGACTCCAGTGACCGAGCCATATGCCAGCTTCAGTACCAGGCTCAGCCAAGCCCGGGATATGAAAAGAGGAATAGAACGTGCCCCCAGCTCCACCCAGAGACAGCCAGGCCTGAAGGCTTCCCCTGGGGTGTCCAGGAAGCTCAGGGGATGCTCCTGGACCTGTCCCTGCCCCTCTCAGAGCCCCCCCTCCACTCTGGGCTCGTGGTTTCCACTCCCCCGACGCACACCTGGCTCCCCTGCCCTGCCCTTCCTGCCCACTGCTCAGCCTGGCTTTCCATCCCAGTTTTGCCTTTGGGTGGACCCTGCTGCTCAGGCCCCTTGCATGCCTCAGTCCCCACCCCGCTGTCCACAGGCGTGGTCAGCTTTGCACCTCAACCCGGCTCATTGCCCCAGTCCAAGAGAGGGGGCCTGGGCAGAGGCCCACCCCCTTTGCTGCTGGCTTCAGGAGTGGGGGCACCGACCTGACCACCTTCTCCCGCCCTTTCCCAGCTGGAATGTGACCCGTCCTCCTCAGGGTGGCAGCACAAAGCCAGCCATGGGCCCAGCAGCGCCATGAACTGACCAGAGACCAGTAGCAATCACAGTTGGCAATTCCCAAAGCAGGAGACTGAGACAGGAACTGTCTTGGGTCTCTGTGGGGTCCAGTTGGCCATTAGTGACTTTGGGCAAATTGCTTAACCTCTCTGCACTTCAGTGTCCTTGTCAGTATGATGGGGATATTACCAGAACCGACCTCATAGAGTTGTTTTGAGGCTTAAATGAGTGAATATATGCAAAGTGCTTAGACCACTGCTTGGCACAGGGTCATCACTATATAAGTGCTGGCTATTGATATTGGCAGACACGTTACTTCTGTGGGTGGCACTTCGTGCTCTCTAAGTGGTGGATGGCCAGATCATTGAACCAAGAGAAAGAGACTCTGTCTTGTTAGCTTCAACCACATGAAGAACCCATCAGATTCGTAGTACGGCACTTGGCTCCATTAGCTCCCACTGACCCAAAATTCCTGTTGCCCCAGAGTTACCAAACCATGCCCAGGGGCCTGAACTAGTTAATATACTTTCAAAGACAGGAAAGGCCCTTTTAGCAAAGGGGTAGTTTGGTCAATTAAATGCCACCTTTGGAGAAGCCACACAAACCTTCCACCCATCCAAAACCATCACATTCAGGTTGCGTAATGTTTGCCCAGGATTAGCAAGGAGCTATACGGGAATCTATATTAAAAATTAGAAATGATATCCCTGCGTACAGCAGTACAATGATACAGACAACAGAATAGCAATAAATTCCAAAGCAAGTCCTTAATCATCGACTGAATAATGATCAAAGTGTGCTGAGTAACGACTTAAATAACTGGATGCCCCAGATTGGTGACCCATTCCAGCCCACTATTTAGTTTGCATTATCTCTTCTCTTTGCTGGATTTGGCTCCAGACATGCATGAGGCAAAAGTGGTTCCCAGGAACCTTGGCCCTCCTTCTGTAGGATGTTCCTAGTGGCTCTGAACTCAGAAAAACCTGGATGGGACCTGCTTCCAGTGTTTGCCAGCATGTGCAGCCCAAGCTTTGGGTTATTTGAGCCTTCCCCTCAGATGCTGTTGGTGAGCTATCCAGAGAGTAAATAAATGGCCCACCCACTGGAGAGGCAAGAGGTCCCTGTCCTCGGCACAGCCGGGGAGGAAGGTGATACCCTCTCACAGCCATCAGCACCTTTGCTCAGCTGGGGAAAAGTAAGGAGCTCTTTATTGTAAGCACTATAATTGCTTAGCTAAAGAGTGTGCGTCCACCAAGACATGGTGTTCGATTAGCTTACGTTGCTGAGAGCCATCGGTTTGTGTTAGGCACACGGTGACATGGACAAGAGTCTGCTGCTACCGTGTTATGTGTGGATGACCCATTCCCAGGGAGCAAGATGTGTCTCCTTACTGCATACTAGTTTTGAGATAAGGCAATGCGCATGTGTGTGTGAGTATACGAGTGTGCACATGTGAGTGCAAGTGTGTGTGCACAGGTGTGTGTGAGTACAAGCATGTGTGCACACGTGAGAATGCAAGCGGTGTGCACGCTGTGTATGTCTGCATGTGCACACACATGCATGTGTGTTCACACACGTGAGAATGCAAGCATGTGTGCATGCTATGCATGTGAGTGCAAGCATTTGTGTGCATGCTGTGCATTCAGTCATGGAGCTGATGGAGCTGAGCTTGGGGCTTGGGTGTGAGGCTCTCGGCCCTTATCCCTCCTCTCCCTTTCTCTTAGCTCCTCTGTGCCTCACTTGCTTTCTTTTACCAACAGGTAAAAGTTACCATATGTCTATGTTGTGAGGATAAGTGAAAACACTCAGGTAGAAACCCTTGGATAGCTGGAGCTGTTGCCAGATGTAAACTATGGTATTGGGAAGCGGGGGATGAAGGACCCCTCTTGGGAACCCAGCCTTGGAAAAACAGCTACCTAACAGCAGGGGCTGTGCTCTGAAGGACCTCACATCCATCCCTGGTAGCTGGGATGTGGCCGCCATCCCCACCCCGCACTCACTGGGAAGGCAGCTGTGGAGGAGCACATCTCCCCTCTCTGTGGCCACCTTTCTCCTTGGTCCCTATCCAGTCAGAGGCCCCATTTCCTTCCCTTTTTCTTGCCATTAAGACCTCCTCTGGAGAAGACCTGATGATGCCAATTATATAAGGCACAGAGATAATGGCATCTCCAGAGGGAAGAAGGAAATAGGTCTTTAATTGTGGAATTTCAGGCCTCAGGGAGCTGGGTGGGGGGGTGTCGGTTAAAACCCACAGGCAGGCACACAACACCCCGCAGCCAGCACGGTGCTCAGATCCACGCGGGCTCCGGAAAGGGCCGGGCTGGCTCTTCTCAGGGAGGAGGAGAGACCCCGCACACGGCCCAGTCCCTTTGTCCAGTCGGTTTCAGCTCGTTCCTGCACAGCCAGGCGCCGTCCTCCACCCCACTTTTCTCGCTGGCCAAACTGCGGGCTCGTCGAGGCTGTGTCGCGCACAGAGGGGCTCCCCAGCGCACGGGGGTCATGAGGTCCTGGGCTGGGGGGAAGGAGGGCAACTCCCTAAAGGAAGCCCGAGCAGGATTCCGGGCTCCCCTAGCCCTCCCAGGACACACAGGCCCGTCCTTGGCCAGGCCCCGTCCCACGCGCTGCCGTCCCCCGTGTGCACTTCTCCGGCCTCTGCTGACCCTCGTCCTGTGTTTTCGCGCGGGGGTGCGACCCTGGTCATTTAGTCCCGGTCCCAGCCCCGTAGCCCCGCCGCCCCACACTTTTGAGTCAGAGAAACCCTTCAGCTGTGAGCCGGTGTCAGGGTCCAGCCCCGCGCCCCGTCGAAGCGCGCTCGCCCCGCGGGCCTGGCGCGTGGAGGCGCGCGGCTTCCTGCCGCACTCTCCGCCCTCTCGGAATTCGTCTTCATCAAGCCGTGGCGGGCTCTCCACCCGGAAGCTCCCAAGAGCTCACTTCTTTGGGCCGTGGAAGCAGATGGGGAGCCCTCCCCTGCACCGGCGAGGGCCACGCTGCGCCCCGGTGCCCCTGCGAGCTCCGCGGCCTTCCAGGCAGCCTGGACGGGCTGGGATAAGGGGGAAGAGAAACGTGCTGGGGGCGGGGGTAGTTTAAGGGCAGGGAGAGGCCCGCAGAAGGGGCGCGGTCGCTGTCCCGAGGCTTACAGCGTCGGGGAAAATGTGTTTGTCGAGCTGCTGGCCCTCCAAAGGAAATTGATGCTAAAGCGCAGCTGGAAGACCCGGGCCTGACCCGCATCTCCATCTGCCTCTGTGTAATGTAATGAAAAACATATTCTCTGCCATACTCCCCCCACGAATATAAACCCGTTTTCTTTCTCTACAAAAGGGCCAGGAGAGGGCTTGTTGCTTCCTGTGCGGCCCAACAAAAGCTGGTTGCACCTGAAGCCTGGCATGGGGAGCAGGAGCCCTGCCCTGACCCCAGGCCTTCTGGTGACTTAGTGTCCACAGGTCCCCCTGCAGGGCCGACAGCTCCCTCAAGCCTGGAGTTCCTGAAAGCAGACCTGCAGGCTGCTCGTGTGGGCGCCTCCTGGGTATCGGCACATCAGGTACGCAGGGTACCCCGGTCGGCAAGTGGCCCGTGCCCAGCCCACGGGGACATCGGCTGACGTGCACGGCCTCTGCCCTGACCCCTGAACGTCAGCACAATTGTCGGGCTGGTGAGCCCGACTGTCACCCAAGTGGGGAGCAGGCACCGCGATGCCCCTTACCCTCTCTGGGAGGCTCTGGGACCTTCAGCTTGAGGTTTAGACCTGCCTTGGGAGGCCCTGGTTAAGGCAGGTCCTCTGAAGACTATTTCCAGGAATGATGGCGTCACCTGCTGGGAGGAAACTCACCCTAAAGAAAAGGGCACCTGACAAGGGCGAGGGGGAGGGCATGGCCTGTGAGCTACGGTCTGAGTCCAACCTGCTCTTGACCTTCAGGTTTGCTCCGCGTGCAGCTCCCCGAGGCCCATGGCTGCATCCTCTTGGGAGCAGAGCTCCAAGTAAACATGGGACAAGCTTTACACATAAGCTGCGTGGCTCAGGCCCCTTCTAGTGGAGACTGTCACAAAGCAGGGGAGGTGTTCTCCCCACCTTGGCAGCCGAACAAGGGAAGCTGCCTTGGCTGTGCCTGGTGGGAGGCTCTGGGGAGCTGGGAAGGAAGTGCAGATCACCAGTGAGAAATGGGGGTGAGGGGAGGAGGGACCCATTGCAAGTCAGCAAAACTCGTGGGATGAGGAGAAGGCAGTGTTCTCAGGCTCCTCCTAAGCAGCAAAGGCCTCTGGAAAAACGGGATTTGCAATGTTGTTTTAAAACTGCTAGAAGCCAAGGCTAAGTGGGCGTGGACCCAGAAACTCCCCCGAGCTAACATGCCCTCCTTCAGGCAACAGGGCGGGAAGCCCTCCTCCAGCGCCAGTGACCTTGTCAGCTGGGCACCAATGGGGCTGTGTACATGCAGCGTTCGTTTCTTTTTGGCACAAACGTGGACTTTTTAGGCCATCTTGGACAGTGCTCCCACATAAGAGAACACCCCGGCATCTTAAAACAACGTTAGAAATCTGCTTTAAGCCCACCCAATTCAGGAAATCCAGTCCGGGAGCTGAAATTCCATCCCTTGGGGGGCCAGCCTCTGAAGAACACAGAGCTTCAGAGGGGAGAACTTGAAGTTGCCAGCAAAGTGGGCTGAAGGAGTTATTTGTGAGCAAGACAGAGAAGGAGAGGCAGAGGACCTGGCAGAAAGGTGTGGCTGGACTGGAAACCCACCCGTGCTCTCGGGTGCTGGGGCAGCACTGGGGCTTCTGAGGTGCAGCCTCCTACTAGTCCTCGGTGGCTTTGCTGAGCCCCCTTCTTCTCAAGCCCTCGTGGGCATTTTGCCTGCTCTTCTCCGTGTGCTTCACACACGATGCCTTGTCTTGGTAGCAATCCTCGCAGGAGCCTCTTGCCTCTGGTGTCAAACGCTCCCACACGTGGGGACCGTGGTGGAAGAAGCCCCAGTCTTCCCACGGAACGGCTCCCAGGGCCCTATGTAGACTGCTGGGCAGTCTGGGGCACGGATGAGGCAGGCCGGAGAGCCGGCTGATGGATGGGTGGGTCGAGGGCTGCCTTCAACACCTGCCCGGGGTGCCCCAGCCACTTGAGGTGACATTTCTGGGGTTGAAGGCAGAGCAGCCTCATTTTATCACCATCAGCCTTCCACCCGGGGCTCTGAGAAGGCTGGGATGAGGGAAGGCGCAAATCCACAGGCGTGGCTTCTGGAAGCCAGGAGAGGACTGGCTTACCTTAGACTATGGCCGTGAGGCAGAATGGCCAGCTCCAGCGCTCGCTGAGCTTTTGCTCTCTGAGCCAGGATAGCCGTGTTGTTTGGCCCTGGAAGTGTGTGAACTTCTCTCATAAAAGGACAATAATAAGAGTGCCAGGCATTGGGCACTTACTATAAATTAGATGCTACACAAACACACATACACATGATCTCATCACATTGTTTTTCTGGTGTGGAAACTGAGGACCAGTGAGGCTAAGAAGTTGTCTGAGTCTGGACACCTAGTAAGTAGCAGAGCTGGGACCGGGCTCAGGGCCGTGTGGCTTCAAAGCTGGCACTTCTCGTGGCCGGGCTGTATGCTCTGGGGGACAGGGAGAGTCCCAGAGATCAGGTAGAGCCCTGGCTGTACCCCGTGACTCTTTCCTGCCCCTCCCTAGACTTTTAGAAGGCTTGACCAGTCAGGGTGGGAAGTCCAGCTCTGGGTTTGGCAGACCCCACCTTCAGGGAGGCTGCCCCAGCTCTAAACTGTTTCCCTTTTTTTATGGTTTTACAACCCACCATGAATGTACCCCCAGAGGCGCTGGCTAGTTTTGACGACTGAGTAGGAAACACAAACTTAACTGTGTAATGAAAAATGCGGCTGCACAATCCCATGCCTAGGGGTATACCCAAACCTTCACAGCAGCACATCGCAGTAGTCAAAAGGCAGAGACAGGAAGAAGGTGTAGCTCAGTGGTTGAACTCCTGCTTCCCATGTATGAGGTCCCAGGTACCTCCTAAAAAAAAAAAAAGAAAGAAAGAAAGAAAGAAAGCAGAGACAGCCCAGAGTCCATCAGCGGATGAAAGGACAAACCAATTGTGCTGTGTCCATAAAAGGGAATGTCATTCTGGGAAGCGATGTAGCTCAATGGTTGAGTATCTGCTTCCCATGTGCAAGGTCCTGGGTTCCATCCCTGGTACCTGCTGATTGAAGTGAAGTCCTGACACAGGTGACAACACAGGTGAGCCTTGAAACAGGACACTGAGTGAAAGGAGCAAGACACAAAGGCCATGCATTGTACGATTCCATTTATGTGAAATGTCCAGAATAGATAAATCCATCGTGACAAAGCAGACTGGTGGCCGCCAACTGCTGGGGGAAATGAGTAACTGCCTAATGGGCAAGCGGTTTACTTTGTGGCTGCAGAACATTGCGAATGTACTAAATGCCTCTGAACCATATACTTCAAAATGCTAGTTTCATGTTCATGATTTTCACTTCGATCAATTATTATTATTTCAAGTAAAACTGCCCCTACTGGAGAGAATAAGCTCCACTGGTCTCTGGGTTTAGAGATTCCCTGTGCATTCCCTGACTGCGTAGACCAGGGCTCTTTCTGGAAAAGCCGGGGTGTGGGGGGGTCAAGGCTGAGATAGGGAAATGCAGAGTGTACCACCCACCTGTGAGGCCCCGTGTCATGAGCAGGTTTCCATGGTGATGGTCAGGTGCGGAGGCTGATGTGAACCTCCTGGGTCTAACCTCTCCACAGCCTACTCTCGGGAGCAAGTCAAAGGACATTTCTGTGGGGATGTAAAGAGGGTCCTTCCTCCAGGTGATGGAGAAAATAGAAGAGGCTTTGTCAGCCCATGGTCAAGATAAGCCACAAGAGCTCAGCTGGGCTCTCCAGCCTCAGTCTGATGAGATGGTCCACTGGCAGTGGAGATCTGAGGGCATAGCGCCCCCGCCTGCACTGTGTCCCTCTGTCTGTCCTCCTGGGGTCTCCTTCTTCACCCCGGGGGTTCCCTTTGCCTCTTTCTTTGTTGGATTTCCCATGTACCCCTGCCTCGTCTTGGTGAAGTACTCTCCTACTTTGGTGGGGTACTTCCTCTACTAGCTTCCTGAGAAAGGACACGTAGAAAATAAATCTTTTGATACCTTATGTGTCCTAAAATGCTTTTATTCTGCCCTCAGACTCAATCAATAGTTTCACTGGATATAGAATAATAGTTCAGACATCATTTTCCTTCAAATATCTTCTAGCTCCGAGCGTCTCTCTTAAGAAGTCTATAGCCATGAATTCTGAGCCTATGGGTGACCTGTTTTTTTTTCTCTCTGGAAACTTATAGAATCTTCTTCTGGGTCCCAGGATCTGAAATTTCAGCTGATGTGCTTTTGGTGTGCATCTCGGTCCGCCCTCTCCATCCAGCCTCTCCTGTCCAGTTTTGAGAATCTCCTTGAACCATTTCATCGATGGTTTCCTCGCTTCATTTTATCTAATATCTTTCTGGAATTCCTGTTAAATATCAGTGTTAGAGCTCCTGGATGAGTCCTTTAATTTTACTGTCTCCATGCTTCTATTTTTCTTCTTTTTGTCTTTTTGACTACTCTCCAGGAGATTTCTTCAAATTTAACTTCCAGCTCTTCTGTTCAGTTTCTAGTTGTTGTTGCTTCTGCAATCAGGCTTTTAATTTCCAAGATCTCTTTTTTTTGCCCTCTGAATGATCCTTTTACAAGGATCATTCACCCCATTCTTGTGTCATGGATGCAAAATTTTCTTTTATTTATCTGAGGATATTAATGAGCTGTAAATATTTTATGTTTTCTTCCCCCTGAATGGTCTTTATTTTCTCCAGGTTGCTTCATTTCCATTTGCTTATTTTGACCGCTCAGCTGTGTGGTGATAATCCTTGGCTGCCTGCACAATTTAAGATATGGGGGTGAAAAATATGATTGAAAATATGATTGAAGCTCTGAGTGCAGGGATAGGACTTAGATGACTTTTGGCTTCACTATAGTATGATCTGGGTGGACTGTTTTGGGGGGAATCCTAAAAGTCAGTATTTTTTTTTTTTTTTTAAGATTTATTTATTTACTTTAGCCACCCCCCCACTTGCTGTTTTGTGTCCATTCGCTGGGCAATTCTCTGTGTTTGTTTCCTGCCATCTCTTCTCATCCTCCTCCTCCAGTCATCACCAGGATTCGATCTTGGAGACCTCCGATGCAGGAGAGAGGTGTTCTGCCACCTGCACCACCTCAGTTCCTGGTTTTCAGAGCTTTCGGAGCATCTCGTCTTGTCTCTCCCCTGCGTCTCTCCCCTGTTACGTCATCATCTTGCTGCATGGCTCCCGGGGCCTGGCGGCTCACGGGCACACAGAGCCTGGCAGCCTATGTGCCTTCTATATATATATTTTTTATTTTACCGGGAGGTCCCGGGGATCAAACCCAAGTCCCTCCATATGGCAGACGGACGCCCAACCATTTGAGCCACATCCGCCCCCTAAATGTCAGTATTTTAAGATCTTTCCTCTTGGGCTGATAAGTCTCCACTGAAAGTCTTAACCTTCTGGATGGAGAGGATGGGTCTGCCCACCAGTGTTCTGGAGGCTGATTGAGAGAAAAGGGCTGTCCCTCCACACTCCACTGTCACTGGTATCTCCCAGCCCTGCCACCTTCTGTTTTAACCCCTCCAGAGGACAAACCTTCAGGTTTTTGCTGAGGTGAGGAAGGAATAGTGGCCCAGGGTATAGAATGAAAGAAGGGATTTAGCACTAGATTACTTCTCAGTTTTCACCCAGTTCTTATTTTGTCATCATTTTTATCCCCAGCTCTAACCTTGCAAGCTTTGGAATATCTGGGTGCAACCCCCACCCCCATATTTCCCTTTAAGTTATGCTTTTAGACTGGAAATCCTTTTCTGAGCTTATATCTTTCTTGTAATTTTTCTTTTCAAATGCAGGCAATAGAAGCAAACTCGTGGTACCATCGTCTTGCTTCCCCACTTCTTTCCTAAGGCAGCAGGTTTCTTTGTTCTGTTTTCCTGCCTTCTATTTCGTTGCAGGCAGCAGTCTTCACATTGCAGGGCCTTTGTTAAAGCAGCACCGCACTTCTGGTCCTGACATCTGCATCCACAGCTTAAGCAAAATCCTGCTGCAATGATCGATGTCCTCCCAAATCCTAGGATCTTCCAACACCAAACATTTATTTCTTGCTCATATACAAATGGACAGTGGGACAGCTTTGGCCTTTATTCTATGTTCTGTAAGATAAGCTGAAGGAGCAGCCCTATCTCAAGTCTTGGGACAGAGGGAGCAAAGCAATGGCAGAACCATGCGATGGCACTTAACGCGTCTCTTCAGACATGGCATATGTTCCTTCAGACAAAGAAAGTCGCTTGGTGAGCCCTGACCTCCACGGGGCAAGTACCGGGAGGGGCGCCAGTGAAGGGTCTTTTAGGGATTACTTAGGAGAGAGGGGCAGCAAATTTCTGAAGTAAGTATACAGTCCACACAGTTGCTCTCACTGTTTTATTTGGATGCTGAATCAAAAAATATCATGAAATGGGTCCAGTTAAACAATGAGAAGTTATTTGCTCACAGTTTAAAGGCTAAAAGAAATTCCAAATCAAGACATGAAGGTGATGCTTTCTCTCTAAAGACTGGTATTCTGGGGCTGGCTGCTAGCTATTCTTGGTGCTTCATTTGTCACATGGCAAGGCACATGTCGACGCCTCCTGGTCTCTCCCTTTTCTTCTGGGTTCCGTTGATGTTCGGCTTCTGGCTTTTACTGTCTCTGTCTGAATTTGATTCCACTTATAAAGGCCTCCAGTAATAGGACTAAGACGCCTCCTGATTGAGACAGGCCACACCTTAACTGGAGTAACCTCATCGAAAGGTCCCACTTACAATAAGTTCACGCCCACAGGCATGGACTGAATTTAAGAACATTCTTTCTGGGGTACATACAGCTTCAAACCACCACACTAAGCCAAGAATGGAGTTTGTCTTTTTTATGCTTTAATTGTCTGATAAAGTAAGATGTTTCCACCCACCATTTCTGTCCTTACATTCCCTGTCTCTTCAATGAGCACATGCCCTCAGTCTCTAAAAGACAACTGACCATTTAATTATCTCCTATACCACAGCAAAGAAAGAATGCTAGCAGTCAATCTCCAGGCGTGATGGAGACTCCCACTGCTACGTATCCCACCAAGCATAAGCCCGAGCTCTCAAGAGCCGCTCCTTCCCTGGGGCTCTTTTATGTACAACCCGACTCCTACTGAGTGAGCTTCTAAGGCTGCCTTGGCTATGGATTCATTTCCAGTGAACTCTGCATGTACACTGGTTCCTGCTCTTAGCTTCCCACAAAAATCTCTATTTCTCTTATTTCTCATGTATATCCTTCAGAGGAACCCCCACTATTTGAGGTAACTTGAGAGAGATTGTATTCTAGCAAAAAGAAAAATCAAACACACATCTTGCCCCTCAAACTTCTATATTTGAATGCAAGGCAGGCACTGGGGTTCTTCCTGATTTTTAACTGCTGACTGAGCATACATTAATTTAGTTTACATTTTTAGGAACAAGAATTAGCTCATGATTCATGCTGAAGAAAATGTTCCTATCTCTTATTCTCCATAAGGGTTTATTTTAGTTCCTTCATTGTTTATGTTGAACGTTCCAAGATCTGTTGGCTTTGCTAAATCTGCAAAAAGTCTACTATCTAAACAAACAGCACCTTTCACTGAGTCTTTAGGATACAGGCTCTTTATTTTCATGTGAAAGTGACCAACATTAATTTATGCATTTGTTCCAGATGTTGCACCCAGCACAACGAAACGAGCTGCTGAGTGACCGTGTCGTCTTGGTTCTGACTCTGAAGTGAGAAGGCGGAAGCTTCCACGTGCTTAGACAGCAAAGAGAAGATTCTTATGGCAAACGCTGGGATGGTGGAGGCCAAGTTGCCTTGTGATTGAGTAAGTACTTCCCTTTGCTGAATATTTCCCACTGTTCATTTCTCAGATTGGCCACACAGCCCACCTCCCAGCGAGAACGCTGCCCACCCCAGGAGGAGCAAGCCCTCTGGCCTCCAAGCCCCTGAGACAACAAATTCCTGTTGGTAAGTCAAAACCAGTCCATGGTGCTTGTCATAGCAGCTCAAGCAAACGAAGGTAGATGGCAACTCTGCCTAGCTCTCAAATTAGAAGTATACCACTCTGATTTGACAACAGCACTCCTAGGCATATACCGTACAGGATTTACTTTCTAGACTTACACACTGGTGTGTGGAGTAACATGTTGTTTGTAACATGAACGCTTGGAAACAGCCTACATGTTCATCGATAGAAGACTGGTTAAAGAATGTTAGCACATCAAAATAATTGAACACTATGTAGCCATGAAAAAGAGTGCTGAGTCTCTTTATGTCCTACAATGGCTCAAAAGGCCTCCATGATGCCCTGCCCCTACCCTCTCCTCTGTCTCTGCCCCTCACACAGCTCCAGCTGCACTGACCTTCTTCCTGTTCCTTAAACACTCTAGTCTTTCTCCCACCTCAGGGCCTTTGCACTTACTTGCTATTTAGAATGCTATTCTCTCAGATAGTCTCACCTACTTTACACATTTGCTCAAAAGAAGCTTTCCTTGGTCACACTATTTAAAATTGCAATTCTCCTCACATAATCTTGATCCTTTTTCTGCTTTATTCTTCTACTAAAACAATTGCCCATTGTTATGTATATGTGCATTTTTGTTTGTCTCACCCACCAGAATGTAAGCTCAGGGAGAGCAGGGATTTTTTGGTTTGTGTGTGTGTTTGTTTTGTTTGCTACTAGATCCCCAGTGCATAAAACAGTGTTAAGCACTTGATATATATTTCTTGAATGGATTAATGAATTTTGCTAAGTGGAGAAAAAATGCAAAATAGTATAATTTTTTAGCCTATCGTTTATGTAAAAGGGTTTTCCCCCCCCCCAAGAAAATCCAGACTGTTGGAAACTCTACAAGACAAGCAACTTGATTTCTTCAACAGATAAATTGCAAGGGGAAATAAAAGGAAGAGAAGAGGGAGAACCTGTAGTTTGAAAGAGGCTTAAAAGATCTGTCAACAATTGCAATGGATGGATCTTATTTGGATCCTGATACAAATAAACTGTTTTAAAAAATGACATTTATGAAACATTTGAAAATCTGAATATTGACTGGATATTTGAGGATATTAAGGAATTATTGTTCACGTTTAGGTTTAATTATGGTATTTCGGTTTTTTTAAGTCTTCGTCTTCTAGGTATACATGTGGAAATATTTATAGACGAAACGCCGGGATGCCTTGGAGGGCGTGGATACTAGCTGAGGTGGATGAGGGGAAGAGGAGCTCTAGTACAGGAGTCCGTCTACTTTTGTATATATTCAACAGTTTTCACAGCAAAAAAAAAAACCTTTTTAGAACAATACATGCACACATCTCTATTGACCTAGATGTGTATAAAATATCCCTAGAAAGAGTCCCAGGAAACCCCTTATATTGATCGCCTGTGGGGAAGGAAGTGGGTGCTAGGCATAGGAGAGAGACTTCTTTAGTAAACCAATATAGGGAAGCAGCTGTGGCTCAATCAGTGGGGCTCCCGTTTACCATATGGGAGGCTCCGGGTTCGGTTCCCGGGGCCTCCTGGTGAAGGCAAGCCCGCCCACAGGGCGTGGTTAGCTGACCCAGCGAGCACAAGCAGCAAGGGGGGGATAAATGAATAAAGAAATAAAATCTTTATAAAAAAAAAAAAACACCAATATATAGTTTTGGAATTTTGAATGATATATATGTATGATTTACTTTTTAAAAATTGGTTAAAAATTTTTAAACCAGGTTTTGGTGTCAGACAGCCTGAGATGGCATCCAAATTCCATGTTAGCAAACTAGTTAGTGTCTTTAAGCCTAAATTTCCCCTCTATCAAATGGGGATCATCGTATCGCTGTCCTGATGCTGAGGAACGTAGAACATTTAGCCCTATACCCAAGAGATGGCAAATTCCTAATAAGGCAGTGCTTTTCACTTGCTCCATCTTGAGTCGGGACAGTGGGGTGAGAAGAGCAGGGAGAGAGAGAGGCTCAGGGGAAGGGAGACACTGCCGGGATGTCAGCCGCGCGTGTGTAGACAGACCATTACCTGTCTCAGAGAAGGTGCCTCAGGTTGGTGCCCTGCCGCATCTTCATGTGCCTTTATTTTCAAAGGACGACTGGAGGCCTGGCTCCAGGATGTGCCTCCTTTGAAGGGAGCTCTCTGTACACGCTCCAATCCACTTGCACAACTTACGGAAGGAACACGAGAGAGGATGTTTATTACTTTAAAATATGGTTCACTCTAGGATTCCCTTGTGCACTTCTTGAGGGATTTGATTTCCAACAATGTCAACATGATATTTTGGTAATATAATAATAGACAGCAGAGTGAGTATAATTTGGCAAATAAATGCCTTACTTTATTCTGAAGACTCTGTGATGATAAACATGAAAATTGTGAAAGCCTCTAGGGACAGTATTCAATTTTCAAGAAGAAAAGGAACGTTTTTGGAATTTGCTTTTTCTCTTATCTTATCTGACCTTATCTTTTGTTGTGGTTTTAATGCCTGCGCCCTGGACTCTTCACCAGGAAAAGAATGACAAGGCTCTCCTCCTAGATGCCTTATCTTCTCCAGGCCTCTGCTCCTCTCCTGGCCCTTCTGCAGGGGCCTCATGGGCATGAGACTGAGCTGGGCCAAAGCCACAGTGCAAAACTCTCCGTGCCTGTAAATCAGTTCCCTCTTCACTCACACAAGTGCTGCTTTTTAAAACTTTGCAATATGAATGTGCACATATTTCCAACTGATATTTAAGAAAGACATGGCGCTTGGACACGTTTTGTCTGACACATTTAATAAAATGAGCAAGGTTGTATATTTACTCAGAACAAATGATATCATTATGTGCTATGCCTTGAGATCTAGAAAGTGCTTGCTTACTTACTATAAGACTGCTAAAAAGTACCTCTTGTGAATGTAGATCAATTGAATTCAACCATTGGTACTTAGCAATACAGAGGAAGGAGGATTCTGTAACTGCATTGTTAGAGATTGAGCTGTGTACCCCCAAAAGATATGTCCAAGTCCTAGCCCCTCAGGCTCATGGAGATCCTCTTTGGAAAGAGGATGGTGGAAGATGTGATTAGCTAAGGAGAGGCCCCACCACTATGACTAGTGTCGTGCTTTACAAGAAGGGGGGGATTTGGACACCCACACTCCCAGAAGACAGTCACATGGCAAAAGCAGCCAGGGAACGCCGTGGATTCCCGAAGCCACTGGCAGAACTACAGATTTCAGAGGGAGCGTGGCTCTGCCTGATTTTGGGCTTATAGCCTCCAGAACTGTGAGACAATAAATTTCTGTTGCTTTAAACCACCCAGTTGGGAAGCGGCTGTGGCTCAATCAGTAGGGCTCCCGTTTACCATATGGGAGGCCCCGGGTTCGGTTCCCGGGGCCTCCTGGTGAAGGCAAGCCCGCCCGCACGGTGTGGTTAGCTGACCCAGCGAGCACAAGCAGCAAGGGGGGGATAAATGAATAAATAAATAAAATCTTTAAAAAAAAATAAAATAAAAAAAAAAAAATAAACCACCCAGTTGGCGACATTTTATTACAGCAGCCCTAGGAAAATGATTTACTGGGCTGTGACGTGAAAGCTCTACCAATCAACTATCAACTCAAGTCCCACTTAGGGGCGTAATGCCCATGGTCCACAGTGCTTTCAGGGACCCCCCCAAATTGTTTCAAATTATTTTAAAATCAGAAGAAAAAAATGAACACTGAGGTCAAAAATGTTTTAATATATAATAATGTATTTGTCTTTATATCAACATACTGGTAAAATACAATGTTTAGTATTTTTTAGTGGAGGGAGGGAGCTATGAAGGCAGAAGTGCCCGAGGCCCTGGGTATTGTTTAGGGCCAGTGACTAATAATACAATGATCTGTTATATATTTGTTATCTGTGGTCAGGATCCGGTATGTTAGAGGCAGGAAATTTCATTCGGGTTATCAGAAAAAAAAAAGTCACTTTGGAAGAAATTATTTGCTGTTGGATGAGGGTCTTGTTTCTGGCTTCTTCACTCTTTTAGAACAAACTCAGGCATGGGAATCATAAGGTACACACTGCTGAGGATTGAGTCACATTCCCCATAAAGACATGGTCAAGTCTTAGCCCGCCTTTATGTGGCTGTGATCCTGTTGGTAAATAAGACCTTTGAAGATGATATTGTTAGTTAAGATGTGGACTCATAGGGGGTTGGAGGTGGCTCAACTGGTTGGGTGTCCGTCTCCCATATGGAGGGACCCGGGTTCGATCCCCGGGACCTCCCGGTAAAAAAAAAAAAAAAAAGATGTGGACTCACTGGGGCATAGGATCTTTGAAGATCCTATTTAGATGAGGCCAAATTGAATGAAGAGATAAGTTCTTTGAGAACTCAGCCACATGGCAAGAATATCCTTTACTGTGTATCTCAGTTTGCCAGGGCTACTATGACAAATACCATACCATGGGTTGGCTTAAACTGGAATTTACTGTCTCATACTTTTGGAGGCTAGAGGTCCAAAGTCAAGGTCTCAGCAGGCCATGCTTTCCCCCAGAGTCTGTAGCATTCTGGTGCTGACTTGCTGCAAACGTTGGGGTGCCCACGCTGGCATCAGTGCCACTGTCACATGGAAGTCTGTCCCCTTGGTCTTCTCCTGTGGCTTTCTCTGACTGACTGCCTCTGAATTTCCTCTGCTTATGAAGGCTCCAATTATATGGATTCAGGTCCACCCTGATTCAATCTGGCCTCATCTAAAAAGGATCTTCGAAGATCCTGTGCCCCAGTGAGTGCACACCTTCACTAACAATATCATCTTCAGAGGCCTTATTTACAAATAGGAGCATAACCAGCAGTGCTTCAATGTGCTCACAGATGTTGTTAATGTGGGAAAGTGTGGGAGGGGGAGGGAGGGGGGCATATGGGAATCCCTTATATTTTTTTATGTAACATTTATGTAATCTAAAGCTTCTTTAAATATAAAAAAAAATTAATTATAAAAAATATTTAGAAAACCTCAAAAAAAAAAAAAAAGAATTTATCTCTTATCCTTCTTACATACAAGGTGCAGTGTGTGTGTTTCTTGCAGAAGCCTCTTGCTTTAGTTTCTCAGGAAGGATTGCTATAATTTTGGTCCAAGTTCCCTTAGAAATATCCTAAAAATATATTTCTGTGGCTTGACAGCAAGTTGAAAAACATGACAACCAAGGATACTGAATTAATGTAAGTCATAAAGATTTTAACTCTGTGAGATTTGCTCTTGAGATAAAACTATGATGAAAAATAGCCATTGAGTGTAAGCATGAGGATACAATTTTTTTTTACATTTTGTTTTAATCATGGTTGCAGAGTGAGTGTAAGAATAACTTAGCTGTAAAAATTTGAGTTTATAAATAAACATGATTTAGACTTTTTAAAAAGTGGGATGGGACAATAGTTGGTTGCATGGCAAAAAAAGAAGTCCTTGCTGAGCTTTTAAACCAATAGATTTATGAAAATTTGAAAGGCCATTTGATACAGTGCAGCGTTGGAGCCATGTTGAAATACTATGCTGCTACTTGTTAAAACTTTTTTTTATTTTTAAAGAAGCTTTAGATTACATAAATGTTATATAAAAAATATAGGGGATTCCTATATGCCTCACCCCCTTATCCTCCCACACTTTCCCACATTAACGTCTTTCAGTAGTGTGGTACATTAGTTATAATGATGAACTGATTTACTAGAACTAAGTTACTAACCACGAGCTATATTTACATTATAGTTTACACCTTGCCTCACACAACTTTATAAGTTTTGAAAAAATGTGTAATGGCCTGTATCTGTCATTGCAATGTCATGCAGGACAATTCCAATGTCCCAAAAAATGCCCCATGTTATACCTGTTCTTCCCTCTCCCTCCCCTCAGAACCTCTGGTGGCCACTGCCTTTATATCAATGATACAAGTTCTTCCATTGCTAGAATAATAAGGAGTCTATAATGGAATAATGATAGAACAATAATAAGTCTACTTTAATCCATTGCTCATTCCCGAATCTTGAGGATTTTGGGATAGTGATGCCCACTCTGTTTCTGATTGAGAGGGGGCTTAGATTCCATCGGGCAGATGGATGAAGCTGTCTTGCTTGCAGTTGTAGATAATTCTGTTTTTTGGGATGGGCGTTGTCCATCATCATCCTTTTCTTAGTCCTGGCTGAGTCCAATGAACCGGAGAGTAGGTGCTGCAACTCTGCTGAGAGTCAGGGCTCAACCAGCATATGCACAAACCGACAATTTAAACTTGTTGTATATTGATAGTTATAATCAGCATGCCCAGGCCTGGACATCTTCCAGAGTAGCGACATTTCTGGAAATGTGCTATCTCAACTCTGAAAGAGCACAGTGTTGTAAAGGAAGAAATTTTAACATGTAAATTGTTGTATCTAATATAGGACTTAAGGTATGGTACAAAATAAACATATTTTGCATTAACATTATTCTAAAAATCCTTTTATTTATTATAAATATGTTATGTAAGTGATTAAAAATTACATTGCATATATGTCATTATATGATATTCATCTCAAATATCTGCTTACTTGAACATGGGGAAAAAAATACAAAAGGAGGGTAGACTAGGTGAGGCCCAGGGCAATTTTTAGGAAAGTACAAGTATTCTGTCTGATACTGTCATGGGAGAGACGTGACACTAAATGTAGTTGTCAAAACTCATCAAACATTACAGCACAAAGAGTGAACCTTAATGTATGCAAATTTTAAAAAATCATTTAAGTTGAGGATCCTAGGATGGGAAGCAGAATGTAACAAGAGAATCTAATAGTATTATGAATACATGAAACAACCTCACTGAAGGGGTGGAGGAAAAGTAACTTTGGAAATGAGAGTTCATCAGTAAGACTAGAGAGGCAAAAGGAATTGCACATAAGCACTGTAGTCAATAAAGTTGTGTCCTGTGGGGATTCAGATTAGCAATTCCGAAACCAGTCTACATGTCTAAAATTGAGCAATTAAATAAATGGATGGCAGATGGTGGAGCAAGGTTTCTCACTGTTGGAAAGGCAGGACACAGACAAGCAAGGGGAGAAGACAAGAGTGATGGGTTAGAATTGAAGACATCAGGACAAACTCATGTTAATTTAATAAAGATACAGATGGTTACAGATAGAAATATTTAGAGACGTTTGTCAATACATATGTTAGTAGGTGCACATCTCTTTGCTAGCTCTGTCATGGGAGGGCCTCAAAGCAACAACACTCCAGTAGCAATGAGCACACCTAGCACCCAGATCTTGCTTTCTAAGACCATTCTCCAAGAAAAGGAAACAGTCTTCTTGAAGAAATGGCCAGTTCTAGGGCTGAATCAGTAGTTTACAAGACAAGCCTGGAGCATCCAATAGTGCCAGAAATTAAGGAAGGGCTAAAAACCACGACCAGTAATAAATAGTCACACACACACTCACACCAATGGGGTGTGTCAAAGGGACACAGGAGGGGGCGAATGTGGCTCAAATGGTTGGGCGTCCGTCTGCCATATGGAGGGACCTGGGTTCGATCCCCGGGACCTCCCGGTAAAATAAAAGGTATATATATAGAAGGCGCATGGGCTGCCAGGCTCTGTGTGCCGCTGAGCTGTCGGGCCCAGGGAGCCATGCAGCAGGATGATGACGTAACAGGGGAGAGACAAGACGAGATGCTCCGAAAGCTCCGGAAGGCAGGAGCTGAGGTGGCGCAGGCAGCAGAACACCTCTCTCCTACATCGGAGGTCTCCAGGATCGAATCCTGGTGAAGACTGGAGGAGGAGGATGAGAAGAGATGACAGGAGGCACACACAGAGAATTGCCCAGTGAATGGACACAGGGCAGCAAATGGGGAAGGGGGGGTTTAAAATGGATAAAGTAAATGAATAAAATCTTAAAAAAAAAAAAAAAAAAAAGGGACACAGGAGCCAACTGAAAGAGCTTCCTCTAGCAAAAACTGGGATAATTTCAGCAAGAAAATAAACAGTGTTATTTATACATATTCATACAAAGTATTTCATAAATATTTATGAGTCCATACTGATATAAATGAATAATTGGTTGAATAAATAAATAATTGGAGGAAAATAGACAAATCACCCATGTAGAGGATTCCAAATAACTTACATAGATACTCGGCCCTCAAGGAGGTGAAGCATAATGCCCCATTTCTTAAGTGTGGGCTGATGAGTAATAGGACAATTTGAAAAGGGGGTAAAAGGGTAATGTTACAGTGAAGAAACCTGACAAGGGAAGCGGCTGTGGCTCAATCAGTAGGGCTCCCGTTTACCATATGGGTTCGGTTCCCGGGGCCTCCTGGTGAAGGCAAGCCTGACCGCACAGCGTGGTTAGCTGACCCAGCGAGCACAAGCAGCAAGGGGGGGATAAATGAATAAATAAATAAATAAAATCTTTAAAAAAAAAAAAAAAAGAAACCTGACAAAAACCACCTCAGCCAGGTGATCAAAGCCTACCTCAAATGTGACGTCATGTTGATAAAAGGTGCCCTTGATGTGGCGTGATGCAAATGGCACTCTGTGGTATTCCCCCCCAAACCCATAACCCCAGCCTACCAATGAGAAAAACCCAAATTGAAGAAACAGTCTATAAAATACCTGATCAGCCCTCCTCAAAACTATAAAGGTCATCAAAAACAAGGAAAGTCTGAGAAACCATCACAGCCAAGAGTAGCCTAAGGGGACATGACGACTAAATGTATTGTGGTATCCTGGATGGGAGCCTGGGACAGAAAAAGGATATTCAGGGGGAAAAATGAGGAAATATGAATAAATGATGGACTTAAGTTCATGACAATGTATCATTTTTTGTTCATTAGTGAGACAAATGTTAACAATAAGATTAACTGGGTATGGGCATGAGACTTATCATTTTCATAATTTTCCTGTAAATCTAAAACTTCTAAAATAAAACACTTACTTAAAAGAGAGTGGGAAGCGGATGTGGCTCAAGGGATTGGGCTCCCTGCTACCATATAGGAGGTCCAGGGTTCAATTCCTGGGGCCTCCTGGTAAAGGCAAGCTGGCCTAAGTGGAGTGCTGGCCCACATGGAGAGCTGGCGCAGCAAGATGATGCAACAAAAAGAGACACAGAGGAGAGACAGTAAGAGACACAGCAGACCAGGGAGCTGAGGTGAGGCAAGAGATTGAGTGCCTCTCTCCCACTCTGGGAGGTCCCAGGATCAGTTCCTGCTGCCACCTAAAGAGAAGATAAGCAGACACAGAAGAATACACAGAGAGCAGATAGTGAACACAAAACAATGAGAGGGGAAGAGGGAAATAAATAAATAAATCTTAAAAAAAAAAAAAAAGAGCAAGAGGCAAGAATGCAGTTTATCAGTTCTCTCTCCAACAAACAGAAATTCATCTGCATGCTCTTTTCCTTTAACATTACAGAAAGCTTTGTGGCCCCTAAAAGTACTGGTTTGCCCTTGCCATGCCTTTCTTTTCCAGATTTCTCTTTCAGCCTGCAAGTCTGCAGTAGCCTTTGTTCCATGAGTTTCTGAGGTCATCCTAACACTGAGTGTCTTCTGACTGAGTTGTTTTGTGCTCCTTCTATGGAGCCTCCTGCCCTGCCCTTATCTCCCCCGCAGCCACACACCACACCCTGCGGCAGATGGCTCCTTAGCCAGTACAGTGGCCTGGCTTTGGAAGAGATAATATGCAAGTATCCTTTTGGGGCAGTTTTCTCATTTGGATGCTTCTGGTGTTTGGACTCTCAGCAAAAGAGTCTAAGGAGTGGCGTTGCTGCCTCCTTGCAGAACGAACGTGCCTGGGAAGGGCCGGGCTCAGCTCCTGGCCCATGGCGGACACTCAGTAAATATTATACTCACCTCTTCCTTCCTTCCTGAGGACAGGGAGGTCCATGGCCCAGCACCCAAACTGGGTTCTGTGGACTGCACTAGTGGATGGCAAAATAATGGGTGTGTCCTCATCAAATGTGTTTGGGAAATCCTACGTACCCCTTCTCTCAGAGATTTACAAAATGAATTAGTACATACGAGGCCCGGAGAGGCCCTGTGGTACACAGAGGCTTAATTTTGCTGAACTAAAGTTTCCCACACTCACCGAACTCTTTGGATGTGAAGAAGCATCCAACCCTAAACCCTTTAGGACATCTCAATCTAGTCGTTAGAGCAAAAGGCCAGGTGGAAGGAAGGAGGAGATGGGAGTTTTAAGACTAAATATCTTTAAAAGGAAGTGTTTGGAGACCGACAAGGGACAGAGGCCTTGTGGGCTCCCAGCAACGCCAGCCACTGCCTCTGGGAGATTGAGAGCTGGGGTGGGAGCTGTGGGAAACCACGTCCCAGGCTCCCCAGGTATCCGCGGTGAAGAAGCCGTCACAACTCTAACTCTTCTGCTGCATGGGGAGCAGAAGCACAGCTTCTCTGTCAGGTTACGGCTCCCGGATTGGGGCTAGGGGCCCTGGGGGGGACCCTCAGCCTCTCCAGGATGCTCCAGCTTGGGGCTAGTAACTCAGGGAGGCCTGATTTGGCTTCTCTTTTCCCCTGGAGAGTTTCTGATTCTTCTGGGAGGTGACTGGCTGTGCTTCCAAAATCACTGTGTTTACCGAGATAACACTTGAATTATCTGCTTAAGAGGAGATAACTTCAGTGTGGGTCTGCCCAGATCCCAAAAGCCTCAGTGAGGAAAAACTGGACCTTTCAAAGCAACTAACAAGAGACTGAAGTGTAAATGCAGCCATTGCACTTAGGGCCAGAGGAAGGTCAAGCCCCGTGGTGTCCATGGGCAGAGCTATAAACAGTTACGACCCTTCTCTTTGGTCAATTTAAAAGCCACAGCAGCAGATGACAGGGCAATACACAGAACGGGATGTTCAAACGAGTGTAAGAAAATTCTCATAAAATACAGTACATTTTTTTTTTTTAATTTTAATTTTAATTTTTTTAAAGATTTTATTTATTTATTCATTTATGCCCCCCCTGCTGCTTGTGCTTGCTGGGTCAGCTAACCACGCCATGCGGGCGGGCCTGCCTTCACCAGGAGGCCCCGGGAACTGAACCCGGGGCCTCCCATATGGTAAACGGGAGCCCCACTGATTGAGCCACAGCCGCTTCCCAATACAGTACATTTTGATCAGCCCTATACATTAGATCTCAAGTTCTCCCTTTTTGGAGAGTGGATGTAGCTCAAGTGGTTGAGCTCCTGCTTCCAATGTACAAGATCCCGGGTACCTCCTAAAAGCAAACAAACAAACAAAAAAATCCAGCTCTTATTAGGGAGCAGGTATAGCTCACTGGTTGAGCATCTGCTTCCCATATATGAGGTCTTGGGTTCAATTCCCAGTACCTCCTAAAATAAAAAATTTGCCCTTTATACAGACACGAATATATATATATAAAAAGGTGGGCATTGGATTGGTCATTTCCATGACCCCATCCATAGCTGTAGGGCTTTGTGATCTGGCAGAGTCCATTTGCTACACTGAACGAGTGTAGGACAAATATTATCTCTGGTCTTTGTTCCTGTAACAGTGATTTGCTGTTACAAAAAGTGTCTTATTGTAGCTTTTTAGCTTTGTAAGCAGGGAGCGGGGAAGGGTTCTTTAATTTGAGTGGCCTTTTCTAAACTTCATCTGTAAAAGAAGAGTAATTGCTGTCCCTAATTCAGAACGTAAAGTGGGGTGGACTCAGTCTAGTGCATGTGAAGTGCCAGCTCACACGCAAGACCCACTAAGCGTTGGCTGTTATGTTTCCAGTTTGTCTGTGAAGCTGTGGTTACACTGTGTCCCCTCCATGCCCCATCTGAAACATCCCAACCACCCATTGAAGAACAGCCCTCCCAAACGTCTAAGCTGCCACCCAAAGAAACCCATCACAGATTTCAAGAGCTGGGAGAAGGAAAATGTGGAAATAGAGCATGTAGCTGCCACATCCCTTGTCCCCGCCACCCTCCCAAGCTCTTCGGGTCAGGGACCAATTTACCAAAGGGATAAAGGGAGCTGGGGACTCATCTTTTTCTACTAGAGATCGAAGGCTCTGGCCCTGGTCATGCTCTAAAAGGACACCCAAGGGTCCTATAGAGAAGGAATGGCCCTGGATTGTTCCAGAATTCTGTTCCAGACCACAGGAGGTATTTGGGGGCTCAGTCTGGCACAACACTTGTACCTCAAGTGTTGAAAGGGAGACAAAATTATTTTATCCTGGGGGGATTTGGGGTCTAATTTCCACACACACTGAACCTAAATTTCAAGAAGACATTTGGGAAAAGTTTGCTGAAGTGCTTGTTGGTGTCTCTCTGTGCAAGATCCTGCATAATTCACAGTGAAAGAATCGTGGGGCAGGCAGATTCCATCCCCGCTCTTCGGGGGCTTGCATTCTAATGGAGGAGAGAGAAATAATAATGATTAGTACTGTGCCTTTCTGTGACAAGTTCTGTGAAGGTGACAAACAGGATGCTGAGGGAGAAGAGAATGCAGGGTGAAGGTAGGGTCACACCTTAGGTGGCCAGGAAAGTCCTTCTGAGGAGCTGTCGTTTCAGTTGGACCAGAAGAATGAGAGGGAGTGACCCACGCAAAAAGCATCCTAGGCATATAGAGTATTGTGAGGAAAGGCCTCATGGGGTGAAGAACTTGGACTGTCCAAAGACCTGCAGGAGGATGCATGAACCAGGAGAAGAGCAGCCTGAGATGAGGATGCAAGTTGGGGTCCAGGTTGTACAAGGTCTCAGAGACCCTGGAAAGCAGCTTGGATGGTCCCAAGTGCAATGGGAAGCCGCTGAAGAATTTAAGGCAGAGGACCACAGTAACCTAGGTTTTTACAAGAAGAGTACCCTTTGGGAGAGAGAAGGGAAGTGGGGAAGCCAAGGAGCAGATAAGAGCTGCCTGGACTAGGGTGGTGGCAGGGGAGATGAAGAGTAGCAGATTGAGTCATGACAGGCTTGGGAGATAAAGTGGACAGCACTGGCTGACAGGTTGGATATGGGGGTTGAGGAAAGGGAAAGATCAAGGATAACCTTAGGTTTCTGGTTTGAGTCAAAGGAGTGGATGGTGGTGATAAGAAAGCCTAGAGGGAAAATAGGTTTGGAATGGGGGATGAAAATCAAGAGTTTGGTTTTGGATCTGTTACATTTAAGATGGCTGTGGATTCTCCAAGTAGAAATGCCAGGTGGATATAGGAATATATAAAGCTGCAGCTCAGGAAAGTTATCCATGTTAAACACATAATGAAGGAATCACTTTAGAGGTTATATAAAGCTTAGACCCCCAAGGAGAGACTGAAGATGGAGAAGATGGCTCAGGGCCAAACCTTGAGAAACACCAACATTTAGAGATTGGAAAGAGGAAGGTGATCCAGCAAAGGAGACTAAGAAGGCCAAGGAGATGCTGGAAAAACTAGGAGAGTGTGGTGTCCCTGAGGCCATGAGAAGGGAGTGTTTGAAAACATAAAAAGAAGGCATGCTCCACTCTGACACATGCTGCTGGGAGGTCAGATAAAATGTGCCAGAACTGCCTTTTTGATTCAGCAACACAGAATTCACCAGGGACCTTGCCCAAAGCAGTATCAGGTGAATGGTAAGGGTGGGTCCACATCTGGGTGGGTGGAAGAGGGGATGACTCAAAATAAATTCCAGATGGAACAAAAATAAAAACATAAAAACGAAACTATAAAAACATTGTAAGAAAACACAGGAGAATTTTTAAAAAATAATCTTGGGATAGGAAAGCATGTAAAAGCAAAACAAAATCAAAAGAATATGATCAATCTGACTACACATCAAAGCAAACTACAGATCAGAACATGCAAATATTGTATATTTGCAATATATACAGTAGAAAAAGGATTAGTGTCCTAGATTTATAAAGAATTTCAATGAATTGATTAAAAAGGCACACACAGGGGGTCGGATGTGGCTCAACTGGTTGGGCGTCCATCTCCCATATGGAGGGACCCGGGTTCGATCCCCGGGACCTCCCGGTAAAAAAAAAAAGAGGTAAGAAAAAAAAAAAAAAGGCACACACACCCAATAGGAAAATGGGCAAAAGATAATAAAAGACATTTCACAGAAGAGGAAAACCAAGTGGCCAATAAATATATACAAAGATGCCCAACCTCATTAGTAATCAGAGACAGGTTAATATCAAGTACTGGTGAGAGGTGGGAGAATTGTGCATTCTCCAACATGTTTGGTTGTGGTGGGAGTAAAAATTGGTAAAGCAATGGAGGGCAATTTGGCAAAATTTATTACCAGAATCTATTTTGTATAACATACTCTTCAAAAACACTTGCATCTGTGTCATGCCTATTCATTGCTATATTTATACTAGAGAAATGCAATCAAGATGTTGGCCAGCCTACATTCCTTTCTGGACCTTGAGGATCTCTACCAGAACATGGTTGTTGGCAGAATTCAGCTTCTTGAGGTTGTAGGACTGAGGTCCCCGCTTTCTTGCTGGCTGTCAACTGGAGACCATTCTCAGGCTCCTAGAGGCGGCCACGTGGCCCCCTCACAGGCTCTCTCACAACATGGCAGCTGACTTCTTCAAGACCAGCAGGAGAATCTCTCAGTCTGCTGAGATCTTCTATGATGTAATGCAATCAAAGGAGTGACTATCCTATCACCTTTGTCATTCTCTCTTGGCTTTGATGGAGCCTCAAGGGGAGACTCACAAAGGTGGGACTCATTAGGTATCACCCTAGGGCGTGTCCACCACACAGGGCTGGATCTTGAAGCTGTATTGTTGAGTGAAAAAGTTAAGTGATGTGTTATACATAAGTTTGATGCCATTGAAAAAAAAAAAGTCCACCTAGCAATACCATGTGTTTTCTTTGAACGTGAATATATGTATGCAAAGGCAAGGAAAAGATGGTCTGGAAAGACAGGCACAAAATTGATACAATGGTTAGCTGGTCCTGGGGTAGAGGGTGGAGGTCTACGGGGATTTAGCCTCATTTATAATGCTTTATTATTTTTTCAAAGAGTCTGTGCTACTATATGACTTATGTGATTCAATTCAGTACTGGATTTTAAAGATTAAGTGGAAAGGAGAATGCATAGAAGGGGCTAAACCCTTGGGTGCTGTAGGCTGGCAGGTGACAGCAGTGAGGGAGGAGAGAGCGGGGGTGGCCAGATGGCCAGAGCCTCAAAGAAGCAAATGTGTTTATAAAGGGGTGGAGAGTTTGGGCTTGGAAAGGTCACTGGGCAGCTGGAAGGGCACTGACCCTGTTGAGTTGGTTGGAGAGCTCCAGTGTTGGAGGGCTGGGGGAAGCAAGGAGATGAAGGGCTTGCTCGCTGGAACCTGGAGTCTCTGAAGGAGGGTGGGGAGGAGGACTGGGTCAGACTGAGCACGGTGCGAGCAGTGTTGGATGCTGAGGATGCTCGTGGCAAGCAGGGAGAGGAGGCAGGGTATGAGGCCCCAGGTCTCCTTACGCAGGGGCGGCCAGTGTCAGGCTGTGGTCCTCGCGGCCTCAGGGTGGCCAGTGATGGCCGCCCTGGCTGTGCTTGTGGGTGGGTGGCTCCCCGAGACTGAATGGATGTTCCCGGCATTTACCTTCTTGTTACTGACCAATATCGAAGACTTGTAGGCAATCGCCGGTTACCTACAAACTCCATTTCCCTTTGCCGACTTCTGGATTTGAAGAAAAGCTGCCTGACGGGTTCCTTGTTTTTGTTCATGCCTTCCTTAGTGAAGGCCCCGGGAAGAGCACAGCCTCGGGATCTGACAGTCCTGAGTCCGGTCCATCCCCAGCAAGCCTTAGCTGTGTGACCGGGGGCAGAGCTGAGCCCCAGAGTCCCCGTCCTCGATACCAGGGTGATAAAACACCTTCCTTGCCCGTGATCACACAGGCTGAGCACAGCACTGCGGCTAACCGGGAGTGTGCCCTTCTGTCTCTTGAGCCACTTTGCCGCAGAGAGGAGGCCTTAGCTAGGATTCCAGAGGGATGCACTTCCTGAAGAGAGCGATGCCACACCGGGCTGATGGGCCAAGCCTCCAGATGCCTCAAGATACCCCTGGTGCTGCTGGGTAGAGAAGCTTAGCCTTCTGTGGAGGAGAGCATGACACCAAGACAATGGTGTCCTGTCACTTAACGTAAAAGCAGCCTGAAGCCCTGGGAAGTAATTCGTCTTCTACTAATGTGACAGCTTAGGGGAGTGTTTTTGTAGTAATTTAGCAACACCAGGCAAAAGTGGCTGATATCAAGGAAATTATTAATAAAATCATGGATGTTGTTATGATATGGTGTTGATGTTTTTTGCTTACGAATTGAGTTTATTTCACAGGCAATTAGAAAATATTTAACTGTGTGATAGCAGTGCACTGTGTCCTTTATATTCAAATTTTAAAAGTTGACTTACAGACCAAAAACATGTCCCTTTTGATCAGACCCAGCGATTAACCAAAATGAACCAAACTAAGCTATTTAAAAAATCTCTTAAACACAAGGCTTCCTGCTAACTCTCTGTCCTGCTGCTGCATGAACTAAACATTTCCGGAGCTTCCTCTCTCCTGGAGAGCACTGGGAAATGCTGTCAAAAGCAGGAGTGTGCAGGGTTTTGCAACCTGGGTTTTGTTTTTCTTCTTTTCCCCTGTGGATAAGCTCACTGATGATGTAGGACTTGATTAGTGTTCAAGAGGACCATGTAAGAACATGTAGATATATAGGGCCTAGGATTTCGTGCTGAGCTGGTCATCTCTGGAACATTCACAGTGGAAAATCAAGGAATCCCAGGCCCTGCTGTTCCCTGCGGGTATGGTAACACAAAGCTGTGTTCTTTGGACACGTTTTGCTGCTCCAGCAGTCCATAAAAGATCTCTCTTTGTCATCGAGCCACCATTACGAGCACATTGTTTTGTCAGTTGGCCAAGATCTTCAGAAACTCCAGGCTCACATTAGCAGGAAACTCCAGCTGCGGGAGTGGAGATGGGGCAGCCATGCCTTAAAGAAGGTCTCATATCTGTTTCAAGTTGTCATCCTTTTTTATTGAGTTCAACACCATGAGATGAAAGCACATCCGTGGTTGTTTCTACATCTGGAACTTAGCTGTCCCCTGAGGACCGTCAGGGTGAATCCAGGGAAAGATCATGCCAAACTAGCGCATTCTGAGAGCTAGAGAAAGAACTCAAGGGTGTACCCAGAGGCACAACGTTAGATCAAGTGTCAAACGCACCTGAGCAGGCAGGACTAGACCCTACCACAGCCCTGTTCTCTTCACCTCATCCAGCTATCGTCCATCTTATGTTTTTCCTTTAGACCTTGGTCAGCCTATTCCTTATCCAGCCTCTGCTCTGGCAGGAAGTGCATATGAAATCTCTAACCGAGACTTGCTGATTCATTGTGCTCAGATAATCAGTGCTGCCTGTGGCTCCATTGTTTGACTCTCTGGACTCCCCATGGGTTCTTGGCCAATGCTCTCTGCCTCCTTCTAGGTCTTTGCTCAGCTACCTGTGCTGTCTGTTTTTTTCCTTTGGTTGCCACATTCTCCTTCACTCTTATCCTTGCCTTTTATAGCTGGCCTTTGTCCTTTCCCCATCCCAGTGCCCCCCAAAACCCTAAGCTCACTGACAACTGCCTAAATGGTATTAAATCGACCCAGCGGTGGGGATGATGCCACTTTTCACCACCCTAGGGACATGTTACTGTGACCTTAAAATACCCTACATTAAAATTTCAGCTTTTCAATCAAAATTCCCACACCCCATTCTACCTGTCCCTTAGGGCAAAGCTCAAAGTCAGGGAAGGAGGAGGGCGAAGGAGAAGGTCAGACTGTAGACAGAGAGCGATGGGTTGGGGATGAGAGAGGGTGAGAATGCCTGCTGCCTACACTTCTCAGTTACATACAAAGCTGAATGTTTAATGTGTGTTTAGGGTTATGAAATAAACATAGATGTCAAAATATATTAGTCAAAATGACTGAGTCAAAAATGGCACCATAAAATACCGTGAACTCCTACCACCCACATCTTGCATGGCAACAACCGTTATTTGACAAAATTGATAACTGTAGGTTTTATAGCATTTTCAAGTTTAAAGAGCACCTTTACTTCTCATATTTTATAATTCTAAGGTATGAAATTTTTACACTTTAACATTCCTGAAATCTGTATGCATCTTACAATCATTGCTTTGTAATCACTGTCAGCAAGGCAGCAGCTGATACCTAGTTGTCATTGCCTACTTTAAAAAATGCCCACATCAAAGTCCACAGAATGGGTGGCAGCAGCCTGGAAAAATCAGGGGCAATAGTAGAGCACCCCTCTAACCCCTAGGGACCAAATCGTTTGGGGAGGGGGAAGGTGGAAGGAAGGTGGTGAATGAGATGGGTTTAGTAATTCCTAAAGTGGAAGTCGAAAGAGGGAAAAGTGTAAATAATTACAAAGCTGGCTTAATTGCTCAGCACCAATGACTTTTATTAATAGTTCTTTGATGAATTTTTTTAGAAATGCTGTATCATTAAAAGTTTTCATTGTATAGAGAAGTTTACATAGAAGAACATGAATATCAGTGACTCTGAGTCAAAAAGTGATTCAGAAGAGCCAGAGTATGAATATGAAGATGTTTCCATTTATTTCTGTTATATTTTCCTTTATACCTATGTATAAAAGTCATATATGATGAAGCCTATGTCTAAGACTAAAAGAGCTCTTTCAATATGCATCACATAAAAATTCTACATGATAAGAAAACATCTCATAGCTTTTCTTTCTTAGATGTGGTGCATCTTATAGACAATGACTCTCAAATTGTGAAATGTGATATGTCATTTGGTCGTTGCAAAGTAGAGGACATCTTGTCTCTCATGGGGCCCACTGGTCCCACTTTTGATGTGACATGGCTTCTTAATTGGGAAGGATTCAGCTAAAATGGTATTGGTTTCCTTCTACTCTGGTGGGTGGCCTCAGTTCTGGACAGAGGTCATTCCTTCCTTCTCTGTCTTGGAATGCTCACAGGAGCCACCCACATCAAGATCACTGTGCTTTGTAATAAACCCAGCTCCGAGATGCGCCGGTGACAAATCTGCCACTGTACAAGGCATCTGCCAGCGTTCACCGTGCAGTCTGGTTACACGTGAGGAATGTCAAGCAGCGCATTTCCCAGCCAGCAGCCTTGAGACATGCAGAGAAACTATGTGATGGGGATATGTTGCCACATGCATAGAAATCAAGCTTAGTGGGCTTCAAAACTCGTGAACTCTTCAAAAATTCTACCTGGGGGCTTGTAAAAGTGCTTACTATAGAGTACACATGGCAGGATTTGATTGTAGCCAAAATATTCAATCCTATATCCCCTCGGGCGGGAGCACTCATATCTTACTGTTATGGGCTATTGAATAGCTGTCTTCCTTCCCAAGGGCCACCCACTTTCCCCATTGGGAGTTCCACCTCCCTTTGAGGGCTGTCTTGGCCAGAAGGTCTTCCCTGTTCCTGCCTCCCTCTGCCTCTCCCCAATATGGAGGCCAAGAGGCCAAATACCAAATATTTTCTCCATTTGTCTCCTGCTCCAGCCAGGCTGGGTGGGCCAGTGACCCAAGTTTGACCAACGAGATACTTGCTCTTGGGACTTTGGATTTTGTGTTCATAACCCAGGGAGTTTGGAGGTTCATTTGTCTCCATCGTGCCAGTCATGGTGCCTCGGGCTGTCTTGATCAGGTTGTGCCTACAAAGCAGTGGCTTTGTTTCATGCAGTGGGAACCCTCCCTTCAGCCCTTCTTTGGTTCTTACTGTTCCAAACCTGTTCTTTTAGCTTTCTATCAATTGAGAGCCCCAAAGAATATCTCTTCAAACCCCCTTGCTTCAACAGTCTGTTTCTGCTATTTGCTTCCAAGAACCCTGACTGATTCAATAGCATCTCTTTCGAATCAAGTGGTAATGAAAAGGAGAGAGGCTACAGAGTTTTCCCTCCAAAGTGCCCTCTTTTGTATTATTGGAGGGAAGAGATGAAGGAATAGGATCTTTCTCTGGAGATCTCTAAGACATGATGTTGTTTCATCTGATATAGGGTGGTCCTGCCAAAGGCAGAGGGATATTAGGTATGACCTTTTATGGATTTCTCTATCCCAGGAATTGGTGACTCTTATGTGCTACGGAAGCATAGCAGAAGAGTAACGGCTGAGAACACAGAAAAACCTATGCCCAATAGCCTGCATTTTGGCAATTTGAGTACAAAAGGGGAGAAAGCTGGATTAGTTTAATGCTTTAAAACTAAACGCCCTTCTATGGTTCTGTGCATATCTTAGGCTTGCTAGACCCCCCAGCAATTCAAGGAGACATACAACCTGAAAGAAGGTGGTACGGTTGTATATGTGCTTTTTATGCGGTTTTCCAAAATTCTGATGATTAAATTATCTTAGGTGTTTCATTACACATTTAATGGAAACAGACAAAACAGAAGTGGTAATGGATGGCATATTGTAGAAGAAAGATTAGTATATGCCAGTTTCCAAAGTTGGCTTGCTTGGTCCCTTGGGACCACAAAGGCAGTTTGGGGACATCCATAAATAAAGATTCTGAATTACCCAAATCTGAAGATGGTTTTGGAGACTCCCAGCAGCACTGCCCTTGATATTCTCTGTAGTGCTACTTGGGTGGGCGTCGGGGGCTCTTGTCGTGGTTTCTTGAGCTGCCATCTATATGGTTCTCTCAGTAGGGTCTGTGCTCCCCATGGGAATCAGACTTCTGAATCCCCAGTAGAAGAATCCAAAATATGAGTTATTCCTTCTGGGGAGGTGATGGATTTGACTGAGTGGGCATACTTTTATGCAGCTGACCAGCCTTGGCACCACTAGTTAGGATGCTGAATTAGACTCAGAGCACTCAGCAGGTGTTAGCACTGTGGTCCATTTGTGGAAGGCCAACTTGCCACCATCCTCCTCCTCCTTGGTGTTATAAGAAATGACTGTGAAGGAATCCGTCTAGTAACTCTTGCTCTAAAATTGGGCAGGAGAAAGTAGGGCAAAGGTGCCCTGTTCACTTACCCAGTCATGAATTTTTCTATTAGTTGTACATTAGTTAAGGAGAGGTTAAAGGTAAATATGTCCAAAAAAGAGATAAACTCATAAAAGAAATCGAATTTAACGGTAAGCGTCGTGGATAAAAAGTAAGGCTAAGATAGACAGTCTCTGGGCAGCACTTCTGAGTTCCACACTTAGGGATTTCTTATTTTAATAAGACTTATTTGCTCATATTTCATTTTGGGATGGGTTGCCAGCTAGATAAAAACAAAGATCGGTGGTAGTGTGAAGTAGGAGAGCTGGCTGGGAGTTGGAGAACCCAATCGGGAAAGGGCTAAGCTACCCTGAGGTGGTAGGTGGGAAGAGGTCAGAGACAAATGTAACCCCCTTCCCCTTTTGATATAGAGCCCTGGTCCTCAAACTGAGCGCGCATCAGTACTCTTGGAGGGCTGGCTCCACCCTCAGAGTTTCTGATTCAGTTGGCCTGGGTTGGGGCTCGCGGATTTGCATTTCTAACACTTTCCCAGGTAAGGCTCATGCTGCCGGTTCTTGGACCACACTCTAAGAGCCACTATTCCAGAATATTGTACAGGTAAACGTGGAGTGCGGCGGAGTATGGAGTCTCACGCTAGCTTGTTTGTAAGTGCCCACATCTTTCTTAGTGCCTGGTTTGCAAATGCTAACCTACTTAAGGCTGCACTTGGGCTCAACGTTACGGGAACTCTCAGGATAAATCTTGGATGAAAGGAAGTCAGGATCCACCTTGACTCTCTAGAACTTCTTCCCTCCCTCAGACAATCTTTCCTCATATAGGAGATATTAGCAGAATCTTTCTCCCAGAGACTAGAGGAGCACATCAGGAGAAAAGGCCAGGAAAAGTTTTCCTTGGCATTCAGTAAAAATGGAGAAATTTGGCTCCAAGAATTGAGATTGGACAATAGTTCTCAAAATTTAGGGCAATATCGGTTTATCAAGGTGCCAGCAATATTCCTCTTTTGAGGCTCGAATTCCTGCTCGTTGTCATGCTTCTCCAGGCTGCCCTGTCTGGCCGCTGGTGGGGTAATTGTGTGGACCTGAGTGTTACTTGGCTCTTGTTGGTTTACTCGGGTAAGTTTACAAGTTCTTCTCATGAACCGCTCAAGGACTTCTGCTTCCCAGGGAATCAGGCAAGATTTTGTGGCCTGGTAACAATGGAGGAATTGTGTTTGTGTGCGTGTTTTAAGACATCCATTTTCAACTGTTTTATTCCAAGGTTCCCTTTACCCTCTTAAAAATTATGTAGTACCTCAAAGGGCTTTTCCTTATGTGGGTTATGCCTGTTGATATTTACCATATTAGAAATTAAAACTAATTTTTTTAAAACATTGATTTACTCAAAATAACTACAATAATAATAATACATGCTACATTTTAACATTATAACATTTTTATAAAAATAAGTATATTTTCAAAAACAAAAAAATTATGAGGAAAGTGTATTGTTTTACATTTTTGCAAGCCTCGTTGATGCCTGGCTTAATCAAAGACAACTGGATTCTCCTAGCTGCCACAGTAGTTGGGAAAGGAAGGAGTATTGTACTAGCCTTGTCAGGTAATTGTGGATCTTCCTCTTTGTTACTACATATAAAACTCAACAAGGTTAGTTGCAATGTGGAATCCAAAACCGTATCAATGAACTACTCATACCTTGTTATGTTAAAATCCATTGATCTTTCTTGCACTTTGGGTGGATTTTTCTCCATAGTCATTGTTTGAGATGTAATAAAATTAGTATTTACTGCTTCATCTAGAATGAATTTCTAAAAATTCTGAGTGCATGGTGATGACAAACATAATGGCTACTAATAGTTTGGTGCCTTGGCCTCGTTTTGTGCTAAAACCCCATCAGTTAGGAAAATGAGGTAACAGCTTCATACTGAAGTTTTATCTTGCTGGCTTTTTTTTTTTTTTTTTTTTTAGGAGGTCCCGGGGATTGAACCTAGGACTTCATACACGGGAAGCAGGCGCTCAACCACATGAGCTATATCCACTCCCTTGCTGGCTTTTTGATCCTTTCAACTTTCAGTGTGATTGTTACAGAAAATCCCAAGATCATGTTAAAACCCTTCTAATTTATTCACAACCTCTAATTACAAAGCAAAATAAATCACCAAAAGAAAATCAAAATCTCTTAAGTGTAATAAAAATAGTAATTAGTAAACCAATGGGGAGTTACCCAACTGGCAGTCAGATAATGAACTAGAGAACTCTCTAGAACACACAGAAATGTATAGGCTTACACTTGCTGTGAATTTATAGGAACTATTATGAGAAAGTTAAAAAAAAAAAAAAAAAAAAAAAGGATGTAATGTTGTCCATCGGTTTTTTGTTTTTGTTTGGTGGAAATTCTGGGCATAACTGGGAGGTCTGAAAACTCCATGGTGCTGGGAGCTGAGATGAGGAAGGGGCCAAGAGCAGAACCAGGGGTCTGAGGTAAAGGAGGGGTCAAGCGCAGAGCCGGGGGTCTGAGGTGAGGGAGGGGCCAGGCACAGAGCTGGAAGCCCTGCCTGTCACCCCTCCAGCCTACCCATGTCCTGTGCTAGCTTCCTCTCCAGCCTACCTGACCTACCTGCTGACTTATGAAAGATCAGAGGGCAGTGGGACTTTGCACCTGCTTCCCATGTACTCCTCTCCACATCCTACCTGATTCTAGAACTTTCTCTTACCTGGCCTCAGAGGCTTGAATCCCCTTCTCTTGACTCCTTATCCCCCAGACCTCTCACTTGCCCTTGACTGCATGAACATATTATATTATACTAAGTATCCCTAGGCTTGGCTTGGGTCTTCTGCTTCCCAGACCCTTTGCTCACCCGTCTCCTCGTGAGCCTCGCGCCTGGTCTCAGACTTGAATTGGAACCTGGCACTTCATTGGTCTTGGCCCTAAAATCAGACTTTCCAGACTGTGAGGCACTTCGGTGCAGATATGCTGATAACACAGAAGAGTGGAGCACTTCCAGCAAAAAAGGGATTCATCTGGAGCCTAAGTACACCAAGAGCCCAGGGTTGTGCCCGGAGGCGGCGGTGTGCTCATACATTGCATAGTGTGCTGTCTTGCAGTCTCCTCTCAAGAGTGTGTCATCAAGCTGCCGATACTCACAATCAGGGAAACTGGGGCTGTCTAGCCCCGTTTCCCATCATCATTGCCCCAATCCAAACAGAAGTGACTGTCAGGGTCCTTTCCGCAGAATAAACCAGAGTTTGACCCTTCAGGCAAAGTGCAACGGAGTGAGTCAGCAGCTAAGGGAAAATTGTTTTAGAACCATCAAAATTACTCATGCAGAAGCATGACCAGAGGCTCCACGGGGACGGAGGCATTGTTTGCACCACTTTATCCAGTGCCCACCCGTGTCTAGCATCTGGAAGGTGACCCTCTGGTGAGATGAATGAATTAATGGGCCGTCTGGGGAAGGACGAGGGAGAGGAAACCTCCAGTTCTCATGAGTTTGGATTCTGAGGTGTCTAAACGTGATGGGTGGTGCTTCCAGGCCTTGAAGATGGCTCAGCCCCTGAAGGCAAGCAGGGGGCAGGGAGGAGGCACGCATCCCAGAGAGGGCGAGGTGGCAGCACCTTGATGACAGAGTGTCTGATTGTATGTTAGCTTCTCTGTTTATATCCCCTTTGTTATCTCTAAGCCTTTAGTTTCATACTCCAGCTCTCTTGCAACTGTGTTGATACACAGAAGTTGTTTATTTCATATTTGGGCCACAGCTTCAAAGAAGCCCAGGTCCTTCTGAGGCTGCTTAAAATAGCCCTGAAGGGAAGATGGCTTTTCCAGATTACAAGGGCCCAGCTTTCCTTCCTCGGAGATACTAACTTCACTGATCCAATATTTTAAAAGAAAGTCTAAGATTTAGACTCCTGGACCAGCTTAGCCTTGTTCCTTCCTGTGGCTTAGTGTGAAACCGAGCACCTGAGTGAAGGCAGGGTCTGGGGGTGTCTACCAGACGGGCACGGGCACGGGGCGTTGACTTCCACTAGCATCGCACGGCAGCAAATCCGGGGGCTTCCCCGCTAGACCACCTACCTCAAGATGGTGGTGGGGGAGGAGCCACCCAAGTGGCAGGAGCAAACGCCAACAGCAGCTTTGGAAACTTGTCGTACAAGTGCGACCTGTTGATGTCCGTATTGTTGGGTGGCCACACTGATACACAGCTTCACGGGCAGCTTTCTGGCCTCCCCTGGCTTGTATTTAACTTAAAAACCATCCAGTTGCTTCTCTGGCAAATAAGCACCCTTTCATCTAAGTGGTTCCCACACGGGGACGGTGGCGCTCTCCTTATGGACTGACTGAAGCAGCCCCTAGGGGCGCTGGGGCGAGTCCAGTTCCATCGTCGAATCTCTACGTTTAGATCTCTGCAAAGGCAGCTTGGATTTTTGATAACTCTCTGAGAAACTGGTGGTTGTGGCTGGCATTTGGAAGCATTTTTTTTTTTCCAATTTTACAACTTAGGAAATGGTACTATATTTTAAGTTTTTTATCAAATTTAATTAGAAACAAATTTCCTGCCATATTCATCCGCTGGATCTCACCCCCCCCGACGTCCACGGGTACATTTTATCACAGATATTTCCCTCAAAGGCAACTGTAATCTCCCAACACAGTAGCAGCATCCTTTAAGGGTAAAGAACTTGGGCTCTGGCGTTGGAGACCTGTTCCAGGCCAGCTTTGACCGTTTATGCCGGATCTTAGGTCACTCAACCCCCCAGCCCTGGGTTCCACTCCTGGAAAATGGAGAAGGTCCCCCCACCTCCTGGAGCAGTTAGGAGGACCAGAAAGCATCCTTGTAGTGCACCCTGCCAGGTGGGATTCAACAGATGACAAAGGCTACTTTTGAAAATAAATATTAATCACTTATGACCTCATATGCTTTCAACCGCCAAGGGTATTTTGGCTTTAAAATTTCTGTTCCATTATCAGACGAGGTGACAGAAGGTGTCATCACCTGTGCCCCTCCCCCATACCCTGCTCTCACCGCCCCCCCCAGGCCTGTCCAGGCAGCCCCTTTGTGTGACCCTCCAGGGGCCATCAGAGGTGGGCCTGTCAGACGGGAGGCGCAGAGCCTGGGGGTGCTGCCCGTGAAACGCGGCCTCTGGAGGTCAGTGCCCCAGACCCAGCGGAGCCAGGCCACGGGCCAGGTCAGCCTGCCCTCCAGGACCTTCCGCCGGGAGCACCTTGCTTTTCAAAAGTCGGCCGCAGACGATTTAACACTGGACATGGAGAAGGCTGCGAGGACACAGGCCGCCTCCGCTCAGGAGCCTGTGGGGGCTGCTGGCTAAATCCCACTTCTGGCTTCTGTAAGACACAGAGAGCCCCCAGTAATGTCTTGAAAACACTGCAGCTCGTCTTGGGGCTTATCGTGCCCTGTCTCTGAACCTCCACTATGCCCAGGACACCACTGGGTGAGGCGACGTCCCCGGCAGCTCGGCTCCATGGAGCTTGCTGTCGGGCTCCTTTTCTTCCAGGCCTTGCCGGCTGCTGAGGCCTCTCTGAACAGCTAATCCAGGGTAAGATATGAATGACTGGCAATGGCTTGATGTGTGCTCTTCCCTGAGAGCCTAGACCTACGGCTACTGACCTGTGTCCCCCAGAGGTGCCTCAAGAGAGGCAGGTGTGGAGGGCGGGGGCAGCCAAGCCGAGCTGCGGGCAGGCGCCCTCCTCGTCAATTCAGAGAGCTGCACTTTGATGTGTTTTGAGGAGGAGATATGATTTTTTTTTTTTTTTTCTGGAGAAAAACAGGGTTCTGATGCTCGAAAAGTTGGAACAATTAGGCCCAGACATTATCCCCCCTACCCCCAGATGGCTCCCTCATCTGTTTGCTCATTGTCTGCTCACTGTCTGCTTGTTATCTGTTTGTTTCTTCTTTAGGAGGCACCAGGAATTGAACTCAGGACCTCCCACGTAGGAGGCAGGTGTCCACCTACTTGAGCCACATCCACTCCCTGCTCGTTTGTTTTTGCTCGCTGTCTGCTCGTTGTTTGCTCGTTGTCTGCTCATTGTTTTTGCTCGCTGTCTGCTCGTTGTCTTCTTTAGGAGGCACTGGGAACTGAACCCGAGACCTCCCATGTGGGAGGTGGGCACCCAACTGCTCAAGCCACATTTGCTCCTAGGCCCAGATATTTTAATAACTTTATTATTTTAAGGACAAATGGTAATACCTGAAACATGCCATTGTTAAAAGATGTGTGTGCATGTGTGTATATGTGTGGGGTATGTGTGTGCATGTGTGGTGTTTGTGTGTGTGTGTGTGCATGGAGTGTGTGTGTTGTTTGTGTGTGTGTGTGTGTGCTGGAGTGTTTATGTGTTGTGTGTTTGTGTGTGTGTGTAGTGTGGGGCTCTTGGCTTTGTACAGAAGGGTTATTTCCTGAGTTTCTTAGCTCGGCCCTGCACACAGCAGCCCACCCCACTTCGGCGTCCAGCCAGCCTTGCTCCGCTCTCCAGCCTCTGGCACCTGTGCATTCTGGATCTCAGCTCAGCATCTTGGAGAGAAGCAAGACTGCCCCAACATGGGAAGCTGCCAGCTGCACTCCTTGCTTCAAAGCAGACCAGCATTTCCTGAGCTCCACAATGTGAGGCCTCACCTTTTTCCTGGCCCGAGTGTTTCCTCCTTCGTCTCACGTCTCAGGCTCAGGTTGAGCTAGCTCCACCTCGGTCTTCAGCAGTGGCCTGGTTCTCACTGTGTCCAGCCCTATGGCCTCCCCTGCTCCCAGGCCTGGGCAGGGTCCCCCGTGCACACTGAAGCAGGGCCTGGAGACACATCGTCACTGTGTGTTGCCGGCTCCACCATGGGGTCTCTGGACTAATCCTCCTGCACGTCTGTCTGGGATCAGCTGAGCTTTCTGTGAATGGCTTGTCCAGAGAGCAGCTTGCGCTGTGGGGGGTCCTATGCACCCAGAGCCAAGATATTCCTCGTTGTCTTGCCTCTGGTTGGGGTCCCGGCATTTGCACTAGGACAGGGGTCTTTGATTAGGCCGACTCGGCGGTGAGCTGCCTCTTTTCTTCTTGCCCTGATGGATTTCCATCCACGGTGATTTTCGAAGCAGGAAAATAGGCGGAAGTGGTTTTATAGGGACATCTAGTCCAAGGGCATTGTGGCTGAACCTGCAGCTAGGAAACCACAGGAACAAAACCATACCTCCCCGTAAACCTGGAAAACAAACCTTCTGTACCAAAACCGCGAGGTGGAGGGAGTGGTTTTCCTCTTTTTTTATTTTTATTTTTTTGATCTCCTCCCTCCCTGGCCAGCTCCACCACCTTCTTCCTCTCCTTTCTGCCCTCTTGAGTCCCTGTCCTGTGACTGTCCTAAAAGAGAATGGGGCAAATATGCTTTGGTTTGCAAGATGCTATCAATGAAATATTTTTAAAATGGGCAATTGCGTTAGGCCATGGAAAAGGCCTTCAGAGTTTGAAATGGAATTTCTTTGGTTCCTGAGCCTCTGTGACGATCGCTTTGGAGCGGGGGCAGGCGAAGGCTCTCCTGACAACACACCTTCCCTTTCAGTTTGGTCCGGGCCCGTGGCAAAGTGGCTGCTGTGAGGTTCTCCGCATTTCCGTCGTGCCAGAGTGTTACTTGTCATGTAACTGAATCCTTCGTTGCTTATTTTTTCGGTCATTTAAACTTGCCCTGGATTGAGTTTCCATACACGGCGCTGTCTTATCAGAGGAAAGCTGCTCGTTGCCCTCTTGCTGCTGTCCCCTGGGAAGGTGGAGCCGAGAGGCTGTGGTCTACGGGAGGCCTTCTCCGAGAGGGGCTGAGATGGCTGCCGCCATCCTGGGCTCTGCCAGTGGCAGCCTCTTCCTCTCAAGCCCTGGCCGTGAAATGGTCACCATGTCATGGCGGTGACTTGTCACTGGACTTACTCCTACCTAATAAAATGTTCTGAGCGTTACGGTTGCCACACGCCAGGCTCAGCATTCTGTGTGCTTTCTCATTGCATCTTCAGAACAATCCCCACCCGAGAGGAGGGCTACCACCCCCATTTTTCACATGAAAAAACCTGAGCTGGGGTTCAGACAAGTTAAGTCCCTTGACTAAAGTCACACAGCTAGTCAACCATGCGCTGGACCCCGATCTGGGTGTGTCTCCCAAACCAGGACATTCCTGCCAGGACAGCACATGGGAGTGCAGGGCCTAGAAGGCAGCCCTGGAGGAGGAGGGCAACACAGCCACCCCGCCATCTGCCTGCCTCCCCCGGACAAGGGATCTGACCAGAGTGGGCAGGGTTCTTTGCCGGGGCTCTTGGTCAAGGCCATAGCTGGGTTTTGGGGTACCCACAGAAAAGCCCCTGAAACTGTATGCACAGTTTTGGGGTATGTCTGGGGTGTGGTGTGTTTTTATCTGGGGAAAGGATGCATAACTTCAGTGATTCTCAAAGGTGCCCCCCAAAATGTTAAAGACCCTTGACATTGGAATGCAGGATCCCATCAATTTACTGCATTAGGCTTTCCCTTGGGCCCCCTATACTTCTTCCTGCCCCATCTTGTTAAATTACTGGGCATCCAGCCCTGGCCTGATTTGGTGGTGACGAGGTGGCGAGGCCGCCGTGCGCTTACTACTGGCTGATGCATGTGGGCAGACCTGCCCGGCTGCCACCTTCCTTGTCATGTCACCAAGACTCAGTGGATTCTGGATCATCTCTGAGCGGAGACCACTGGGCGCAAAGTCCATTTAGAGGTGATTTGCACCAGGTGGGTGTGTCTGCTTTTCTGGGCGAAGGGGCTCCCGGGCCTGCATGTCAGCTGGGCGGGGGTCCTGCCTCCCTCCGCTGGGCTTGCCCACCCTCCAGGCAGGTGCTGAGTTTGCGGCCTCCCCTGTCGGGACCGATGCCGCCCTCTGGAGCGACGGGGGTGGGAGGGGGCAGGCCAGAGGGTCTTCCCGACTCTTCCTGAAATAAAAGCAGAAAGATGAGTTCTCACGTGGAGCAGACCTAAGCAAAGTCCCTTCAGGCAGGGCTGGGGCGTCCCGAGACGCCAGCCCAGGCACCGCGCTCCTAAATTATAAAGAGTGCGTGGTTCGCACGTCATAAATAAAGGCCTCTGAGTGTAGACAGTCACAAACACCTGGGACCAGGTAAAGAGAAACCTTGACTAAAACCTGGGCACTCACTCCCCAAGGTCTCTTTTTTCCCAGAACTATCCAGAAAGCCATGAAACCTACAATCAATTTTCCATTTCTCTTTAGTCGAGAAAAACTGGCCTTAATAGTTGAGGAATAAAGTTCTCTGCATTAATTTCTTCCTTCTTTCCCATCCCCATCCCAAGCTGAAAATAGCCTTCCTTAGGTCGATTAAGGCCCCTTCTTGACAATTGCTAAAAAAAGGACAGTTTGTTGTTTGCCGAACTTGTCCGCTTGTACCTAGACTCAGTGAAGCAGATTTTTCAGGCAGCATCCGGTTAGCCCTGGGTACCCATTTCGGGAAGTCCTTTATTAGCCTAGACGAGCAGATGCATTGGTGTGCTTGAAGCTGAAAACTGATTTTAGCCTTGAGCTGCCTTAAATCCTTTCTGGAACAAGGCAGGTGGAGGTAAATTAATATAGGATATGGCTTGGCTCGGCTGGGTCTCGGGGCTGTCAGGCAAGTTCAGGCCCAGTTCTGCCCTTCGAGAAGAACATGGAAGCGGCGAGCCGGTGACCAGTGAGAAGGGCCTCTCCGCCCACCTCAGCAGCTCGCTGATTGCAGACGTGAGGCATGGTGGCTCCGAACCCCGCGTGGACGTACTGTTCGGAGACGGCCACTGCCTGATTATGCACGGCACCCATCTCACCGCCCAGGAAGTGCTCGCTGCCTTCGCCACCCACGTCCAGGCCAGGAGCTGGCGGTGAGGGGGGCAAGCCCAGCCCTGGTACCAGCCGAGGCTGACGGTGTGAACGAGTCCAACAGGCAGATTTACCTAAGAAGAGTTTGACTTAATCACGCAAATCATTGTCTGGATGATTTCGGTGCATCAACAAAAACAAAAAGAAGAAAGCTCTGAGACTGCAACCAGTGTTTCTGGAGGAAGACAAGATGGGGAAGGGTCTGGACGAACTTAACTTTTATATATATATATATATATATATATATATATTTTTTTTTTTAAGATTTTATTT
>JAKSZT010000049.1:11949614-11983718 GCA_026826555.1 Tolypeutes matacus
CAGTCTCCCCAAATCTCACTGCCACTCTTTGTCTAAAACAGAATTCATATGTTACGTGCACATATACTTGTTTCTCCCTGGGTTTACCAGTCCTTTTCATCACCCCAGCCACCTAAGCTTTAAACCATAGCATCAGCTCTGCTTGCACCCTGTCGCGTTCACTGCATATCCTGTTAGTACCTGTCTGTTTGTTTGTTTGTTTGTTTTAATAGAGGTACTGGGGATTACCGTAAATGCAAAGCAGGTGCCTAACCACTGAGCTACACCTGCTGTCCCAAATATTCTGGTTTTTTCCTCTCAATAACTAGAACATTGTGTATTTATAAAATACAAAGCCCTCATCAAATACAAATAAAAGGGACAAGTGGATTTACACAATTTTTTTTTAAATTACCCTTGGCAGGTTTCGGTGTGGTTTGGAGTCCGTTTCAAACACATTTGATCTTCTTCTCCCAGAGCTCTTTATCTTCCAAGTTGAATATTTTTTGAAGACTTTAAATTGAGATTTTAGAATCCCACATTTGTTTTTCTTTCCACATCATCCTCCACCAAGCTCTGAGCATGAAGGGCTGTCAGGAGCTTCGTCGGGTGTGCCTGGCACACCTGTGCTAGGAGAGCGTGTGGCCGCCCACACAGCGCCGGGGCGCTGGTCAGATGTTCCACGGCTTCCTATTCACCGGGGCTGGCAACGCCTTTGCTGAGCTGTATTTCTTTCCTTTTTTTTTTTTTTTTTTTTAATTTTACTGGATACGTATAAATTTTTTTTGGAATCATACAATATGTTCCACAATATATTTGGTTCATAGTAACGCATTCATACAGTATTTGTCCTTTGCATCTGGCTTGCTTTGCTCAACGTAACATCCTCCAGGTTCATCCATGTTGTCATATGCTTTATGACTTCGTTTCTTCTTACAGCTGCATAATATTCCATCGTGTGAATAGACCATAGTGTGTTTAACCATTCTGCTGTTGATGGACACCTGGGTCGCTTCCAACTTTTTGGATATTCTCTTTTAAATAAAGCTCCTAAAATGTTTTCTCCATTAAAAAAAAATACAAGATATGAACCCTGGTTCACAACTAGAAGTGGATCCTGAACCAGGTGTGGCCTAGGAGGGGGTCTAGGAGCCTTGGGCCGCTGGCCCCAGCACCCGTCAAACTGTGTCCCGGGGTACCCTACTGTTGCCTATTTACTGTTTGGATGGAAGCAGACAGATCCTGGGAAAGGGTCTGGTATGAGAATTCCTTCTCTGAACCACAAGTTTTGAAAATGATCAATCACAGGATATGGTTCAAATAAAGCACACCAAGTGTGGTGGCTGGGAGGTATGTACCCAGACAAAAACCTGTTCTTAGTCTTAACCCATTCCTGCGGGTGTGAACCCATGGAAAATAGGACCTTTTGATGAGGTTACTTCTGTTAAGGCATGGCCCAACCGAATCAGAGGGCCACAGAGAGAGAAAGCCACAGGGAGCAGCTGGAAGCTGGAAGTCAATGGAACCCAGAAGAGAAAGGAGAAGACCGCGCCATGTGTGGGGCCATGCAATGGAAACGCTAAGGAACCCCAAAGCTCATCGGCCAGCCAGAAGGTACCGACCCTGGGAGCAAACCAGCCTTCTAGCCTCTGAAACCGTGAGCCAATAAATTCCTGTTGTTAAGCCAACCCATTGCGTGGTATTTGTTTTAGCAGCCAGGAAACTGAAACACCAACTTCTTGATTTTGCCTTCCAGGAGAACTGCGTGTCAGAGATGAGAAAGGATATTGCTTTTATAGAACCAAAAAAGAGATACAGGACCTCACGGTGGGTGAGGATAGAATGTTCAGACACAGACTGCTGGGGCTCAGCTCTGGTTCCATGCCTCGCCAGACGTGAGACTTTGATTCAGTGACTTAGCCTCCGTGTGCCTCAGTTTCCTTGTCTGTAATACACAGATGATGATGGTAACCTGTCTTGTGGTGCTGTTGTGAGGATTGAATGAATTAATATATAATATACATTTTATATATAAGCGTCTTCATAATTGGCTTGTGGCAAGTACAAGATAATTGCTAATTGTCACTGCCGCTGTTGTTATGAAAATCACCTTCTTAATTCTAGAGGTGACCAGAGCCTGAATTCTAGACCAAAAAAGGAGTAATTCACCCACCTCTTTTCCTTTCTCCTTTCCACACTAAAGGTTTCTCCTTAACGTAAAGGCCTCTAAGAAAGGAGAGTCCATCAATTCCCCAGTTCCCTGATCTGTTACAATCCTTCTAGTCAGAAAGTTTTCCTTATAAGTAAATGAGGGAAGCAGATGTGGCTCAAGCAATTGAGCTCCCACCTACCACATGGGAGGTCTCAGATTAGGTTCCTGGTGCCTCCTAAAGAAGACGAGCAAGACAGTGAGCTGACACGACAGGCTGGCGTGGTGAGCTGATACAACAAGAGACACAAGGAGGCAAAAACATAATGAGAGATACTGCAAAGCAGGGAGTGGAGGTGGCTCAAGTGAGTAGGCCCCTCTCTCCCACATGCGAGGTCCCAATTTGGTTTCTGGTGCCTCCTAAAACAGGAAGACGAGCACACAACAAATAGACACAGCAAATGCAAACAATGAGGGGGTGAAAATAAATAAATAAATAAATAAATAAATAAATAAATAAATAAATAAAATTAATCTTAAAAAAAAAAAGTAAATGAACCTTTCCTCTTGAAATTGAAGCCATTTCCTCTCATTTAAGTGTCTCCAAGATAGAGAAGCACTTTTCTCCTTAAAATAACTTTCCTCTATTTGAATGCTCTATTAAATCCCTTTTCTGGCTTTTCTTCTTCTGAAAGGAATTAGACTCATTTAACTTTTCTCTGGGGCTCATTTCTATTACCTACTTGAATTGTTCTCGTCTTCTCATTTTTTGAATGTCTCCCATAAAAGCCAAAGCTACAATTGAAATGAGTAAATTAGGACAAGTCTTGCTGATGCCACAGGGGTGGAAGAGGTTACTTCTAACTATTGCCCTTTCCATGCTTGCTCAGTCTTGGGATCTTACTTGTTTACTTGGCTATGATCCAAGATACTAATCTATGGTTTCCATTCCTCAACTGACAGACCAGTCTTTACCTTCTTCAATGTCTTCTCACCTTCTCCTTGTCATTCACCATTTCCAGATCTTAAGATCTTTTTGAGCCTGTCCAAGGCGCTAGCCTGTGTCCAAATGTGGACTCATACTTAAATCTAATGAGCAAGCAGATGAGTTCCTTGAGGTAGAACATTTGACTCTGGATCCCAGTACTCAGCATGAAGCCTGGCTCAGAGCAGATCCTCCAAATACGTTGTTAGACAAATTTCCCATGCCACCACTAGCAGTATTAAGTAGCTTCAGGTCCAGGGCAGGCCCTGTAGTGACATCCTTCAATAGGCTTCCTTTCTCTCCTATTACCACATGGACATGGCTGTAAAGTGTCTGAATGTGACTTTGCTCGAATAGAAATGTGGTTCGTAGAGTTTTAATCCAAAATGTATTTTATCTTAGAGTTGGAAACTCTCAAGAAGGATTTGCAAAGTCTCACAAAAGAAAAACTTGATGCCTTTCTGGTGATGTCTTTGGAGAGATACGGAGGGGAAAAGCGGGGCATTGTGAAATCAAACCAACAATTATAGTGTCTTATGACTTCAAACTGGTTGGGAACTATGGATTCAAGACACACTTTCCACTGGAACACTGTCTGGGAGTAGTCCAGAGAGGATTATATAGCCTCTTGCTAAATGTCCATAAATCAGACTTATTTCCATCTACTCCGATTTGTGTACCCCCACCCCAGTCAGCTTGTTTTCCTCCTTGCTCCCCATTCAGTCCCATTTCCGTGGCTTTGCTAATGCTATTTCCTTGCTAGGGGTGCCCTGCCCCTTCTCCAGTCCTGGGGTATCTTATGCAACATCTAATCTATCCTGATTCCTCCTTTCTCACTGTCATTATTCTCTCCTTGTTTATATGTGTAAGTTTTGTTTTCCCAATGATGCATCTTTAAGGGTGAACAAGCTTTTTAGTGCCTGGTAAGCATAATAGAGAAGAAAAGAGCTCTATACCAGTGGATTCCCAATCCAGCCAATCCCCAGAATCACCTAGGACATTTTTTAAAAATCTACTGAATCGAAATCTCTGGGAGTCAGGCCCAACTATCTGCTTTATTATTATTATTTGTTTAAAAAGAGGGTTGCAGGAAATAAGTCCGATGACAGATCAAGTTTGAGAACAACCAGTACAGTCTGCGAGGACTTTGTGTCAAGTCACGTTCTTGATACTTAGGTGGAAGAGCTGCTGAAATTTGGGCTTGCTCCCCTGACCCTAAAAAGTCCTTCTTCCTAAGAGAAACTCTGTAAGTCTGTACCACTGACTTCTACAGGAACATTTAGCTGTTTGGACACTGTATGCATTGAAGTATTGGATTTTGTCCACCAAAGGTATTTTATGTATTTACTTATTTTTATATCCTGCATCCCATCCACCTCTAAACCTAAATTCTACTGCTCTTATCAGTTGTCTGACTTTCCCATAGGGCTGATGATACAAAGTACCAGAAATGGGTTGGCTTTTATAATGGTAATTTTGTTTAGGGTAAAACCTTACAGTTACAAGGCCATGAAATGTCCAAATCAAAACGCCATCAGAGGTGCTTTCTCACCAAGGTCAGCTACTTGTGATCCTGGTGATCCTGCCACGTGGTGAGACAAGATGGCAGCCGATATTTTTTTAGTTCCCTGCCTTCCCCTCCAGAATTTACCATCTCCTGGTGCTTAGCTGTGGGCGACTAGGCATAGGACTTATCTCTTTCTGGGCCTCCTCTCTCAGTCTCAGCTGCTCTGCTTTCTTCCAGAGATCAGCTGTGAGCTATCAGGCATATGGCTCATCTCTTCAGCCTTGAGCTACTCTGTGGGCCCAGCCCCTTGGGGGCCTCTTTCTGTGACTCTGCTCTGATGATTCCAGACTCTGAGCCCTCTCTCAGCCTCACAAGCTTCTCTGTTTTCCTGCAGTCCTCTTTTTCAAATGGTCAGGTCAAAATGGTGGCTTCCTTTCTCTGTCTTCTTTCTTTCTGTGTCTCTATTTATATAAGACCGAGTAAGAGGGTAGAGACTCAGCCAGAGTCATGCCTCACTGATCCAATCAAAAGGGATCTAGTCAAGGTCCCTTAACATAATCTAATGCAATCAAAAGGTCTCTCACCCACAGCAATGGATTAGTTCAAAAACAGAATCTTTTTTGGGGATTCACCAAATTAAACTGTCACACCAGTTAATCAATTTTGCATCAAGATCAACAAGACTTTGCTTGGCAACTATCATTTTTCCATTCCTTCTATCTTGCCAGATGGCTCTGCCTTGGCCAGTTGTATTCAGCTCACTGCTTAGTGATGGTTATTCCCAGAAAAGGCAGCCTGACTGCTGTCATTACCACCTTCACTGCACTTGTTCAGGCAGTGCCTGTTCAAGGGCATGTGGGGTTGGGCATCATTCATTCACTCAGGCACAGTCTGGACTGTGGGCTCCAACCTTTAGACTTGCCCAGTCAGCTCTGCTCTGGCATTTGCCTGCAGCCCTGCTCATCTGTGTCCAGAATGTCCCTTCAGCCTCTAATGCTTGGACTTTGGCTGGGCTTTCATAGGTCTGCATGACAACTTTTCCTGAATGTGAAGGCATCAAATTCCACTTCCCATGCACTAACCAGTTGTTTTATTTTGAATTACCTGAGTGAGGTGATATTGATGTCAATAAAGCCATTTGTTGAGATAATGTATAGGGCGATGCACTGGGTAGACACTGGGGCTTCAAAGATTAATAAGATAAGGTCCTGGCTCTGGAGAGGACCAGACTCTGGTGGGAGGGACAGAAAATCCTTCATAAAAAAGCTTGGGAGGAATTCTTGGCCCCTGGGGACGTGAAAACTTCACGGGGAACCCACTGCAGCACAGGTCCTGGCATGTTGCTAGTGCTTAGAAAATACCTGCCAAAGGAATAGAGGAATGGATGATGGCAAGATATGAACTGTGCCTGGAAATACAGGGAAGGTCTAGCCGAGAGACGCAGCACACCCACCCCAACACACACATACACACTCATTAGCATTCTTTACCATCAGAGTATGAGCCTGTTTTATTAGGGAGTAACGTATGTGAGAAATTTGGGAAAAGTCACCCTCTTGTTTATGTTTAATCTTTGCATTGTTGGGGGAAGTCACTTACTGAGCAGTAACTAAATTGATAGCACTTAGTAAATATGATTTGTCTTTGGTATATCGATTAAGCACTGTCCAAATTCATTGATTTGCAACATAGCAGGGAGACAAGGGAGATGGCTGTTCAATCAGCTTAGCTACAATTAGTAATTACCTGATTTATTTTGTAATCAACAAATTTATATCCTTTCTTCCTAAACAGATTTGATATTAAACAATTTACAAGACTAAATATAGGAAGCAACAGACAAAGGGAGTGAGGGATGGGCAGAAAAAAAAAAACAACTTTAAAAGAAGCTGGATTGTTTGAGGCTTCTTGCATCTTGGGCTAAAAAGAAATCCCTCTGGTTACTTAGCATACTAGGAATTAAATAAGTTTATGCGAGAATGAAAGACCTTTTTCCTGGTAGTAACTTCTGAAGGAACTTTTGTCATGGAGCTCTTTCTAATCTCAGCCATGAGTTAACTGCTACTATTCATACTTTACTTTAGTGGGACTTTTACAACTAGCTAGCAAGCCAACTTTTCATATGCCAGGCACATCCACACTTCTTCATTTTTTAAAAAGCCCTACAACTGCCCTGGGGCGCAGGTCCTGCTATTGACCCTTCTCTTGTAGGCAGGTTTCCTAAAAGCAGTTGGATCCTCTACACAAGCAGAATAGATCTGCAGTGCTGGGAATCAATATGAAGGAAATGAGCAGACTGCAGCTACAGGAAGTTTGTCCAATGATAGATAAGAAGATCCCATTTCAGAGGGGACCAGGCACAGGGGACTACGTTCTACCAAAGCAACTAAGGAAGACTTACAGGGAGGTCTTGAGACTGAATGAAGAAAAGAACCGTTTCTGGTCATTGGGGCCATTCTGGGGGCATTTGTGTGGTCAATTATTGTGTTATGGCTCTCTAGAGAAACAGAGCCGCCAGGATAGATATAAAATATATGGAAATATTAAGAGACATTATAGGAATTGGCTCACACGACCGTGGGAATTGGCAAGTCTGAATTCCTTAGGGCAGTCCACAACTGGGGAACTCGATGTTGATGATGAATTCCCTAGGAGAAGCTGGCTGGCTGAAGTAGAGGTAGAAATTTTTCTTTCTGACTATTGAAATCCTCAATTCTCCCTCTAAGGCCTTCAACTGATTGGATGAAACATCTCTCATTGTTGAAGGCAATCTCCTTTGTGGATTGTAGATGTAATCAATCATAGACACAATCAACTGACTGATGAATAAATCCATGAAATACCCTCACAGTAATCATCAGGGCAGTGCTTGCTTGAACAAACTTAGCCAAGCTGGTATATGAACATAGTTACCACAATTACCATCTTAGTTATTTAGAAGCAACCATGGTGTGGAGGCCAAAGCATGAGTTGGAATCAAGGAAGTTTGCAGGCCCAGCTATGTCATTGCTAGCTGTGTTAGTTTGAGGAGGACACTTAACTTCTCTAGGCTTTGGTTTCTTCATTTGTTAATTATAGCAGGAAAGGAGCTTCACCTTCCGCTATGCTAATTCGATGGGAACAGGTGTGAATGTGTCTGTAAAGTATTGAAAATTAAAGCAACACTATATTATTTAGCCCAAATTTATAATCTTATGTGTTTTTCCTGTGTCTACTCAGGTCCTAAGAATCACTAAAATTCGGTATTATCTGGTACTTTAGTATTTCTCATTCTAGTCACCTTGATCTTCTTCTATGACCTTCATGCCCCTTTCAAAGTGTTTCCAAATCTTGGCAATTGGCTGCCTCTGAGCCCTGATTTTCCTCTTTTTATCATTCCTTAGCCTTATACTACCCTAGATTGGAAAGGGAAGGGAAGGGATGGTAAGGATATTTATTGTTGTACAAACATCTTTATAAAACAAAGGCAATTTTTAAAAAATGAAGCCACACGTCACCCATCACCTTAACATATCAACTCCTGTATACTTCCAGTTTGTCCATACACATTTAGGATTTTCAGATGGCTGTGATCACAGGGTAGACATGTTCTCTAATTCTGCGATTTTTCTTTATTTAACACGGCCATAAACATTTCCCAAGCCACTACATTGCCTTCATAAATATCTCTGCTAATGGCTGTAAACTGTTCCATAGGGTAAATATAGCATGATGAAAACCACAGTTTTCTTACTGATGGACATTTTAATATATTTTAATAAATAACGCCATAATGAGTATCTTTGTGATACAGCATTTTTTTTTGAGCTAGAGGAAAAAGTGTTGACAAATTTTTTCTCCTAAAGCCAGGCAAAATGTTCTAAATTCCCTAAAGCTGAATATTTATGGGCCTTCTCTGACCCATCTCTGTTTTATCTTGCTTTAGTCCTCATGGAATCTTCTGGTCAGTGAGGCGAGGATTTAGCTGCTGTTTCTAATCATGACTTTCTATCAAGAGTCTTTTGAACACTGTTTCTTGTTTTCTGAAAAGGCCAGAAGGTTACGTAGATGGCTCAATAACAGTTGCTGCATTGTAGTCAACTTTGGGGAGCCAGTGGTCTTGCCCAAGACAATAAGAGGAATTCTACTCTACGAGGCAAGGCTCTGCCCAGAGAATCCCACCTTCAGCCTGCGGGTGTGTGGCGTGTCTCTGTCCTTGAGCAGAAGTGGTAGAGCTGGCTGTGTCAATCAGGGTCCCATGAGGGACTTGAGACCCACACTAAGCATTTAAAACAGAGGAAATGGGATGCAGTGAATTGGTAACTCACATGATGAAAGGCAGAGACGCCAGATGAGGAAGATGGGGCAATGGGGAAAGCTGCAGTGACTATGAGCCAAGGAGCCAGAATCTCCAGGAGGAAGCCAGGTCCATGGGGTGCTGTCCTGGCAGAGCTGACATCACAGTCCTGCTGGAGATGCTAGCTGAGGCAGAGAGAGGGGGAGAAATACGCTGGCTTCTTCCTCACTCCTGCCTTTCAGTCTCCCATGGTGCCTCCCTTTCGTCAAACCCATTTGGAGGCCAGGTGACACAGAGCCTGCGAAACACAACTAGCAGAGGCGAGACCCCTACTCTTTCCCCTGCTCTCACCCCATGAAAGTGAGGAATGGGTCCAATGGCAAACGAGTGGAGGGACAGTACAAAACCACATTGCCAAGTGCTCATTCAAAATAGCACCAAGGCAAGAAAGCCCAGGGAAGGAGATGATTTAGCCTGAAGTACCATGGCATCCATACACATCTAGGTTTTAGCTACAAATGGTACGTTTAGCTAGTGCTAGCAGAAAGCCGTTTATTAAAGGGTATCATCAGCCCACAGAATCTCTGGGAGACCAGAGTCAAGCGTGGGAGCTGCACAACCAGGAGCAAAATAAATGTCATGCTGCAGGTCCCTGCAGTGGCAGGAGTGGGGCGCAGGCACCAGACCCACTCAGCGGACTATCTGCATGGGGCACCCTCACTCTGGCTGTCTCTGCCACACGGTACCAACTTCCTGTAACGTGGATTGCACCCCCTTCCTGCCTCCCCAGGAAGGTTCTTGCGTCCCACTGCACAGCCAGTGGCATCTGCCTGTGCCGCAGCTGGAAAGAAGGCTGGGAAAGGGAGTTCTGGCTTCTGCTTTGGGGCATCGGGGCCATAAGCCCATATTCTCCAACAAAACCTGTTCATGACATGCTGGGTGGCCGTAGTGTGGTCAATATCCAGTGCACCCACATCACCGACCTCTGTCCACGGCAAATACGGCCAGCTGTGGCACACTTGTGGCCATTAAGGAGGCTAGGACTCAGGGGAGAGTGGCCCTATTGCTGGCGGGTGCATTGCCAGCGTCACTTGCCACGTGAGGGTTGGCTCCTTCTATGCTCTGGGCCTCTGGCTCTATATTGATTCGCTTGGATCTGATCAGGGCAAATCTGTATTCCATTGTCACATGAGAGACTGTCTACTATTTCCAGAGCTAGAAGAGACTCCCAGGACGTCCCACCTCCTTCCTAGCCAATGCCAGACGATTCGATAGCCTTGACACAGCTCTAGCTGTTAGAGAATTAGTCTTTTTCTAACTGCTCTTGATGTAAATTTCCGCAATGAGGCTCTTCTTCTCCAAAGTCAAAATTAGATGACCCCAGGATTTGTAGAAATCAGCCCCACTGAGGGCCACGGTTAAGGGGAGAAGGCCAGGGTCATCCCTAGGGAAGAATATTTTAAGAAAGCCTAGAATCTGGAGACTATTAGACAACCCTTTCATTCACTTCCTTTGAGCTTACCTTCTGGTAGAGTCAGGCTGATTGAGTTATTTTTGTAATAATCGTTAACGGAGTCTCCACTTATAGGTCTTCTACTGTTTTAGGTACTGAGGACTAAAAATAATGAATAGACATGATTCTTGCTCTCAAGGAAACTCACATTCTGGTAAGAAAGGCAGACACATAAAAACGATAAGAGGAGTATAACTGAGGTAAGAATGCTAGGGAAGAATGAACAAAACATGATGAGGCCCTGCAGGAGGGGGCAACCCCCCTGCCTGGGGACCCCAGGGAGGGGTGCCAGGGAGGGGGCCTCAAGGGAGTCTCCAAGTCTTCCACTTGAGAGACCAGACGACCAGTTGGACGGACGCGGCTGGGGTAAGGTCATGGGGGTGAGGCTAGCAAGCTGGGTCATTCCAGGAGAATGGAGGCCACTTGGGTTATGGAGGTTCTCTGATGAAGGAATAAGGAAACTGGAGACCTAAGGTCTGAATATGGGGTTGGTGGTATGAGAGGACGTCTCTTCCATAGTGTGATCTTTAGGCATTATTGAAAGAGCCTCCTTGCTCCTTTCTTCCAACCCTTTAAAAACACAAAACAATGCAAAGAAAAAAGAAAAAAAGTCCCCCAAAGTTCTCTTCAGCTGGGGTTGGCAAATTTTTCCTGTAAAGAACCAAGTAGTAAATAGTTGTAGGCTTCGAAATCCATACATACAGTCTCCTTTGCAACGAGTCACCTCGGCCGTGTAGTGCGAACCCACAGGCATGGCTGTGTTCCAATAAAACTTCCTTACAAACACAGTCAGCAGGCTGGATTTGGCCCAAGGCTTGCGATCTCCTGCTCAACACAATCACATGTGGAAACAGAGCCTTCGCCTGCCCTTTAGATTACCAGATGCTTTCCTGAGTGCACATCTTGAGTTTGCGTGCATGGAGGTGGGTGTGGGCGGAAGAAACTGGGGTCAGGGCACTGGGCAGCTCAGGAAGACAGTGAGGTGCAGAAAGGGGCAGCCACTTCTAGCTCCAAGGGCCGGTCCCATTCATTCTTCCTCTCTGAGTGGCCCTCAGCTGGCTGTTCTGCTCCTTCAACTGTGGCTCCCAGCTGACGGCCTGCATCATCGCCAGCTGCTGCCAGGCAGAAGCTGTATTTCACCCCTGAGGTCACTGTGCATGTGATAATTTGTATTTCAGTGTAAAAGTACTTCGAGTCCTTTGAGATGAAAGACTATATAAAACTGAGTCATTATCCCGGCGAACAAGAGCACTGCTGAGGTTTTCCAAAAGTGGAGTTCAACCTTGCTGGCATCCGTGAGGGACTGGCCATAAAAGGGTGCTAGATAGTCGGTGACTCTAGTTTTTGCTGTTGATTCTGCGTGCAATAAATTATTCTTCTCCAACATGTCCAAAGGCGGCATTTGTATTGGTCAAGATACTGAGGAGGAGGACCTCCAACCAGCCCAGGCTGAGGCCAAGCCTTTGCTTTGTAAGCTATTTGGCAGATGAGGATACACACACACCCTGGGTGGTCCTCTGGATTAACATATTCCAGAATAACGAGTCCTTACACTATTTACCTTGTAACTTCACATGCACATCACAACACTGGCTTTGTTTTCACACAAAAAAAGATTTTGTTTGGTTACATTCCTTGGTATTTCTGGTTGTGTTTTTTTTTGTTGTTGTTGTTGTTTGTTTGTTTGTTTGTTTTTAAGCCCTCAAAGGGCTTCTTTATGGAGCAAAACTATCTACAGGTATAACTGTCTTCTGCCCAAGGGCCAAGACTCCACTGGTTTGTCGGCCCAGTTCGTTGCTGAGCTTTCCTTCAAACAATATCTGACAGGGCATTCCAATATGTCTTTTTTTTTTTCAAGAAAATACCATAAGTGTCTTTTCTTACTCCTTTGGAATTTTCTATGGTTATTTAATATCTAGTTTAAGAGAAGATGGTTTGAGGGTTCTTCAAATCTCCCGGAGCTCTTACATAAGCCTGGAGGAGCTCATTTCGCTGGAGGTGGATGTGACTGTTTGCTTGCCAGTGCACCTCATTTCCACTCTCTCCTCTCTACTAACTAGAAATCTTGTGGTGAAAGTAATGTACAGCCTCTGTTCAGAGCTCAAACTTAGAGCTGCCATCTGAAGCAGGTTTGGGATTGAAGGAACTCTCAGCCAATGAATCAGGTTACTTTTTTTTTTTTTTTTTTAAAGATTTTATTTATTTATTCATTTATCCCCCCCTTGCTGCTTGTGCTCACCGGGTCAGCCAACCACGCCACGTGGGCGGGCCCGCCCTCACCAGGAGGCCCCGGGAACCGAACCGGGGCCTCCCATATGGTAAACGGGAGCCCTACTGATTGAGCCACAGCCACTTCCCTCAGGTTACTTTTTAAACATTCAATTTTAGATTCTCATGAAGAAATAGCACTTGTTATTTTCCAAAATAGTCTTTCTGGTGGGTGTGAAGTAATATCTCATTGTGCTTTGGATTTGCATTTCCCTAATCGCTAATGATATTGAACATCTTTTCATTTGCTTGTTCAGCTTTCTTTTTCTCTATACTTATTTCTATGATTTATTATTACCTGCCCCATTACATCTTCATTTACTTTCTCCTCTTTGATTATGTATTTTTATTTCATTAAGAATGTATTTCTTTAGTTAATGTCTATCTCCTATGATTACATAAGCTCCATGAGGACAAGGATTTTGTATGCTTTGTTCACTATTGCATCTCAATACTTTGGACAGTATTTGGCATTGCAGGCCTTGCAAATATATATTGGCATAATAATTAAAGAGCTAATTATAATTTGCTCCCTGCCCTGCAGGTGGATCAACAAGGGGCATACTGTGAGGAGACCACCTTCCCCACCCTCAGATGCTGCTGCTGAGGCAGATGGACTGTGCTGCCCTCCATCCTCCACCCACCCCTGGGATTGCGGGGAGAGAAGCTGAAGCAGAGAAGCATTTACTGAAATAATCAGGGTTTGATATAACGGGAGGCAGGCCTAATCAGAGAGAAACAGGCACCTGGCAGATATTGAAGGAAAAATCAATAAGACTAGGTGACTGACTGAGGTGTCAACCAAAAATAACTTCAAGACTTTCATTTTGGAAGCCTGGGAAAGTGGTGGCATGTTAGCTAAGATAGGGAGGTTGGAAGAGAGAGTCCATTTGGGGGAAGGGAAGTTTTGTTTTGCATTGAGTTTAAGAAGACAACTCGAAATCTGCCTATAAGAACCCAGGGGGTGGCAGCAGATGCAGCCCTGGGGCTTGAGGGGAGGCTAGCACTTGAAAGTCTGGTTTCACCGTGGAAGGGAAGCATTAAGGCGATCAGTGAAATTCAGAGAATGGGCAAAGTTTCTGAAAGAGGAATGAGAGCGAGAGAGAGACTGGAACTGAGAGGGGTGCCAAACACTGAAGCACTTCCATGCTTAGGGCATGGCTAGAAGACGAGGAGTGTGTGAAGGAAACAGAGGCAAGTGGAGAGGAGTAAAGGATGAAAACCTTTAGAGCGCCAGGCAGGGAAAAGAGGCAGGGTAGGGCACAGGCCAAAGAGAGAACATGAAAGTAAAGGAGAAGAGAGAGAGAGAATGGGGGGGGGCTTGGGAAGAGAGGAAAGCAGTGGGAGGGTGACCCAATGTACTTCCCATCTGTTCAGAAGACAGAAGGAGAGAAAAGAAGAGCAGGGAAAGAAGAGAGAGGGAGTGTTTCAGAACCGGCTGGACTCTCATTCCACTCTGCTTCTCCTCACCTTGAACCCTGAGCTGAAATCAGCAGATGTCTTGCCAGTCCACCTGCCATCTCCTAAAACACCATACAATCAGCCTCGCCCTGCCTACCTGCAACCGTTGGTCCTCCCAGCTCAAGGTCAGTGATGAAGTCCAGACTTTCACCTGAGAGGTTGTGATAATGCTTGATACGGGCTGCTTTTGAAGCCTAACTTGGCCTCTGTCACATGGAGCGAATTTCTGCACCCCACATTCGAAATGGGCCAGGGAAAGGCCTCAATGAAATGGATGGGAAGTTTATCAAGATACCTGAGCACAGGGGTGTGTGACAGAGGCAGCATGAAAATGCTCAGCGCCTAGGCGGGCAGTGAGCGAGCAAGGGCAGGTCTGCCTCTCAAGCTCTAGCTGGTGTCAGTTCACCTGGGCAAGGTGGGCCAAGGACGCCAAGCTCCACCACACAAAACTCAGGACAGGAAAAAGGCTCCTCCCCAAACGTTCACTGTGGAACATGTTTACACCTTTATGGGAACTTGCCAAAAGCATATGAGGGTTGGTGGTGGGGGGGGGGCTCTTGTTGATGTTTTAATGTCAAATCCATGGAAGAAGCCTTTGAACTTGGTTGGGAATTTTCTCTCCCATTGAAGCGTGGGCTGAAATGTGAGTTTATGAAGAAGGCATTTGTTACCTCCGCTGGAAAACTTTGAGTTGAGGAGGAACATTTAGCGGCCACCTACTCAGCTCGTGCTGCTGCAACGTCCCCCGACAGACTCAGGGAGGCCAGTCACCGCCTTCGGGCTGTGGCCACCAAGTGTGAGGAGCTCATGCTGGGGACAATGGGAGCCTTCTCCCCGACTGCCTCTTGGGGCTTTGGGGTGTCCTATTGTTCTCTGCCTGGAGTCTTGCCCTCCGACAGAATCGTCATCGCCCCGCTGCAAAGCAGAGCTCCCCGTGCTAAGCTGGGGTGCCCTCCTCCTCCCACTCTGAGCTCGAATAAAGAGAACAGCTGTGAGAGCCAGCGCCGCTGACTGACACACCTGACAGCCACCCCCGGCGCCCTGCCGCTCTCGTCACGAGGCAGAGCTCTCGCCGCATTTCTGGAACAACCTACTAAGGGCGTTCCAGAAAGTGGCCGCTCGGGAGGTGAACGGTACCCACAGTCACGGGCCGGCTCCAGACACGATCACGCTCGGTCTTTGTCTTCTCACCATCCTTTCCAATATCAGCCGAGCAGGGATCTTTAACAACGATTTTTAAAACGTGTTTCCCGATGGGGCCAGAGTAGCAGGACAGAGCAGGACAGCTCCACAGTTAGCAGGATGGGTTTGGGAATAAAACTGTTCGCGCTCCAGCTGCCTCTTGCTAGCACGTGCTTAACCTCTCTAAGCTTCAGTTTCCTAATCTGTCAAACAGGAAGAATAAAATCTCCTAGCTTACAGGAATGTTGTGACAATGAGGTGAGCTCATTACATGCACAACCCTTAGCCCACTCATTCCAAGTCAACCATTATAATCACAGGCAGCATGCGAACGACAGGGTGAGCTGCCATTCTTCAGCCAGTTGCCAACTTGCCACCTTTTAACCAGGACCCTCCCGCTCTCCTGCCAGGTTACTCGTAAGACGCAGTCAGAATGAAGCCGCCCCTGTGCTGGAAAGCCTGTGAGGGAATCAAGTCCAAACTCTCCCGACAAGGGGGCTTCACGCTCGCTGCCCACCCCTTCTGAGCACTCCACTTCAAGACCCCTGAATCATTTCCCTTTTCCTGAAGGAGCCATCAACCGGCCTCTGGGAATCAGCTTATGCATTTCCTAGTGCCCTTTTCTCCCCATCTCTGCCTGCAGGCTAGTTCCAGTGAGAACTGATTCACCTCCGGAGCAAATTTCTTTTGGTGTATTCCCACGATACTTCCTCTGTGACTTTGTCATAGCACTTAGCACACACACACTCTGTATTATGTCACTTGTGTAGCAAACTGAAACTACAGACTCTTCGTTTTTATACTTCCTCTCGTAATCTCCAAGGTATTTTGTTCACAGCCAAACGGTAGGAAAGGTTGGTTGAATTGAATTGGGAAAGCTGACTTTGTTTATTGTCAGTAGGTCATTATAGTACAACGGAAAGGGGGCTTCTTTGGGATCAGAAGGACTGGCTATAAATGTATACATCTGTGCATGTGTATACATAATACATATATGCACACTTACACATTTATACACCCTAAGTTTTCTCATCTATGAACTTGGCTATATGCCATTTGAGGCTCCTTCTAAGTCTATGAACCTGAGTTACTGGCTCTTATCTTCTTACAACACACCTTTAAATATTATAACAAAAGAACCTGAGGGCTCTGCCCTCAGGCGTCTTAGGAAATTGCTCCCCTGTGGCTTAAGGGGTAGGACACCAGCCACCTCTGGCTCTCATCTGCTTATCCCAGGTCAAGGCCACAGAGAATCTACTCTTTTTTTCAGTCTTGCTTATGACGTCAGAATTGCCAAGGTTTCCCTCCCTTCATGGCATCTGTCTCATAAATGTTAGTATCTTGCCCTCAGGAGACGCCCCATAAATGTCCATTTCACCAAAACAAAATAAAACAAAAGTAAGATTTTATGAATGCGTTTATGACAGGACTCCATGTTTAAAAAACAAAGTCACAATTTCCGCCAAGAATCTTGAACCCACTCATACATCAGAATAAATTCAGATTTTTTTCATTGTATAGAGCATTTATCACACAGCACTTTGTGTAGAACTTTCTCATTATCTAAATTTATATGTATGTTATGTTCATTATCATGTCCCCTTTTTTGTAAAATGCAATCTCCAGGAGGTCAGGGATGTTTTTTTTTTCCATTTTACTCATTGCCATTTCCCTAGCCCAGTACCTGGCACATAGTAAGTGCACAAGCAATATTTGTTAAAGAGAATTGAAATTTATATCAAGAATTTGCCACTAATTAAGGTCTTTTGGAAAAGAAAAATAATCTAACAGTGAAGAAGTCTCATTTAAAAAAGAGAGATAGGAGCAGTTGTGGCTCAAGTGGTTGAGTACCTGCTTCCCATGTACGAAGTCATGGGTTCAATCCCCAGTACCTCCTAAAAAAAACCCAAACAAACAAACAAAAAAAGAAATAAGTCTGAGATATAACTAATTGATTGGAGAGCAGGAGGGGATACAAGTAATGGGAGTTTTTTCCTGATTTGTGTAGAAGAAAATGGAATGAAACAGAAAATAAGAGGTTGAGAATTCCCAAAAGCCTTTAGAAATGACTAGCTCAGGCCTTTCTTTTGGAATGGAGTTTATGTTTCAAAGGTAAGAAGAGTTGGGAATAGGTTTAGGTTTCATTCTCCCCACTCCTTAAGATTTTTCTTTAAAAGGGAAAGGACAAAAAATAGAAAGATTGAAAATTTAAAGGAAGTCTATGGAAAAGATAATAGAAGACTGGGTGGAGGATATACTAAAAATCCCAAAAGACAAGGCAGGTACCCTGGCAGAAAAGAAGGTAAGCATGGGATTCAGAGACTATCAGGAGGATCAAGTGAAGGAAACAGTAAAAAAGTGAAGAAAATTCCATTGCTAAGGAAAGAACCACAGATGCCAGTCAGCTTGCCAACATATGATCCAATGGTTTAGAGGAAACAGAAAGGGATTTGAGTGGATGTCGTGAGTGAACCAAATAAGGGAGAAGTGGGTGGAATTTGAAGATTGACGGTTTCATGATGATAAGTTACTGGGCAGTAAGAAATTTTGAATGTCACTTATACAGAATATGAGTCATCCTAAAGACTAAAGAAACTTTTAGATGCAAAAGCGTTAGGACAGTAGGCGTTAAGAGTTATGTAAAAATTAAAGCATCGGAGAACATTTGTCATACAGAAAAAATTTAAAAACAAATCAGAATCCATTCATTGATTCTCTTCACTTTTATTCAGCATCAACTAGGCACTGGGGATACAAGGCTGAATGAATCAGGCCAAACACAATCCCCGTGTTCTTGGAGTTTACAGACAAATTAAGCAAACAATCTCATTGGCAAATATACAATTTTGTATCCAAGGAAGTGCTCTGGAGAGAAGGACTTCATGTTGAAGAATGAATGACGGAGGAAACCCAAAGGAACCAAGAGGTGGGGAGGGGTGGGGATCTCCGGAAGGCTTTGCAGGAAGCGCCATTGGAGGTGTGTGTAGAGGGTGGGCAGGAACTGGTGGGGGGAGAGGGAGGGGTGAAGGGTGGGAGAATCCTTCCAGAGAGAGGGATCAGCACATGCCAGGCCTTCTCAGGAAACAGAAGGAAGCACAGCGCAGCTGGAGAACAAAGTATGGGGAGAAGCCGTGTAACTGAGGCTGGAGGGGTGGACAGAGCCACACCCAGCAACCGCTAGGGCCACAAGCTTTATTTGGAACTTTATCCCAGGACCAATATGATGTCATGGGGGGGGGGTACTTCCATTCCTGGCTTGTAGGGGGAATGAAAGCTCCAGACAACTGGAACTCACCCATTTGTGTCTCAGAATGTTTTATATTTTTACCACCGTTGATGCACTGAGGTCTGGATGAGGCTGGCTTATTTTCTCTCATCTCTTTCGAAAGCCTACTTCTCTGAACTCTTAACATTTCTCAGTGGCCCAAGGTGTCAAATACTAGGCTTTTGAGATTTAAAGGGCACTGGTCCATATACTCAGTAGTCCTAGACCATTTTGCTTTTTTGAGTTCTGGTCTGTTTTCAAACTTTTCCATTTCTGGTTTGCTGCCATTGTACCTGTCTCTCATTCGATTTGGCTGCCTCTAATCCTTTGGGGGGTGAAAAATCAGATGACTAAACTAGCAGGCTTCCCAGTGCACGGGCTTTGTGGCAATCTCTTGTGGTCCCCTGGCTGCCTTTTGGGATTCCCCCTGGTCCTCACTCGTGCTCCAGATGGTTAAGGCTGCTACATTGAGCTCCAATTGGTATCTTAGAACTCTGCTATCCCTTCAGTATCCCCTAGCCCCATGCAGCTATTTAACTTAAATTTAATTAAAATTAAATAAAATTCAGCTCCTTAAGTAAAATCCAGCACAGGTGGCTAGTGGCTCCATACCAGACAGCCCAGATCAGAACCTACCTATTGCCACAGATAGCTCTACTGGATAGTACTGTCTCAGAATATTGGTGGGAAGCATGAGCCAAATGATCTATATTATTGTCGCGAATATTCTTAAACATGTTTGACGGTTCCTCGAGGCATGCACCAAATACAGAATTGGATGTGGCCTTCCTTGTTCCTCAAAGCTTACAAAAATACCTCCTGTAAATTATTCTGTTTGGAATTGTTATAATTACTGAAATGCTATTGAAAGAATACTCAGAGAGCTGCTATTTCCGGCAGAGAAACGGACTCAAAGCTAATTAAAATTCTACCCTTGTGTTGGGATTGAATCATGTCTCCCTACAAAAGACATGTTCAAGTCTTAATCCATATTCCTGTGGGTGTGAACCCATTTGTAAATATGTCCTTTGAAGATGTTATTACTTAAGGTGTGACGAAAATGAATGAAGGTGGACCTTAATCCAGTATGACTGAAGTCCTGTAAGAAAAGGGAATTGGACACAGAGAGGAAGCCATGGGGAGCAGCCAGAAGCTGGAAGTCAATGGAATCCAAAAGAGAAAGAAGATGCTGCCATGTGATGGAAAAGCCAAGGAACCCCAAAGGTTTCCAGAAAATACTGACCCTGGGAGGAAGCAAGTCCTCTAGCCTCTGAAACTAGAGCCAATTAATTCCTGCTGTTAAGCCAACCCATTGTATGGATGTGTTTGAGCAGCCAGGAAGCTAAAACAAGTTGCTCACTAGAAAATCCAAGCTCTTGCTTGATTCACTTTCCCACAGTGTCACCAAAGAGATTCAAGTCACATACATGTCATGCAGCCTAATAACCTACCGAGAAATTCCACCTGACTGGTCAGTTTTTTCATCCCTCAACCTCAGAAGACCACACACATTTAGGAACCCGAGACCTTGCCACAAACAGATGTTCAGTTAAAAAAAAAAATCAGCTCAGTGAACTGATAAGCTAGTTATCTGATGTTCTGAGCTCAGAATAGAAAATAAAGAAGAAACAGATCAAAAATATTCTGGCTGAATGTTATATAAAAGTCATGTCAAGGAATGATGAATAATATATTAGCAATTCCTTGATTTTCACTATGTACCAGTTTGAGAACATGATATGTTCCTATAAGTTTTCATAATAACAATAATAATAGCACTTATACTTTCTCGTTAATCCCTGTAACAACTCTGTAAGGTAGGTAGTGTTTTCCACATTTTACAGATGAGGAAAAAAAGGCACAGGAGGTGGGACACCGTAGGAGCTCAGCCCAGGTGGACCTGGCTGTATTCCAGCCACAATGCAGTCCACCTGATGTTTGTCTCCAGACACAGACCTGTGCTTCAGGCCCTGTGCTTCAGGCCCTAGGGAAGGGGGGTCAGGAAGACAAAGCAAGGCAGAAGGATGGGAAGAGGAGACCTTCATCACCTTGGCCCATAGTGTCTTTCCAGCAGCATCTCCATGCACAGCTCCTCTGTGATGGCTTGAGTGGCTCATGTGGACTGAACCTTGATTTTTACTGACAATGGAAAAAACACAGTGGAACACAGATTTTTTTTCTGACTGTTGTAGTCAACTGACATTGACATGAGTTTCAAAGAGAAGATCTGTTTTATTTAGAAACGAACAAATAAGCAAGTAGAAACAAACAAAAAGCCTGGAAAAGGGTTTTAGGATGAATGGAAACAGCTTGCCTCATACTAACTGGGTCATTTCTACTTACCCCTGCTCCATGAATGACGTGTTGCCCATGGTGAGACTGGGGTTATAGGATGCTAGAAGGTTTCTCCCCTAGAGAACTCAGCTGCTAACCTAACTCTTTTCTGAGTGCCTCTCATGTAGCAGGCACTCAAGGTCCAAAGATGAGTGAGATGCAATCCTTGTCTGCGAGGAGCTTATAGTCTGACATGGGAGAAAAACAGGCAAGCAAATCATTAAAACACAACAGGAGAGAAGCTATGATACTGGGACACATTACATGCAAATGACTATAAAACTACATGCACATTTCCAACCAGAAATGCAAAGTTGGGACAGGTCCGGTGGAGATGCAGGCTTAAGAGTGGATGGGGGAAGTGGCTGTGGCTCAATCAGTAGGGCTCCTGTTTACCATATGGGAGGCCCCAGGTTCGGTTCCCGGGGCCTCCTGGTGAAGGCAAGCCCGCCCGCACGGCGTGGTTAGCTGACCCAGCGAGCACAAGCAGCAAGGGGGGATAAATGAATAAATAAATAAATAATCTTTTAAAAAAAAAAAAGAGTGGATGGGATGGAAGTGGGCTGCAGGTTGTTGGATGGAGCTGAGGCAATACAGACAAGGTGCCTGGGACACTGTTATTGAGATCACAGGGCCACTGGTAAGACTGGCCCACGAATTAACTTAGAGCACTAGGTTAACGGGCCATGACTCCTCACCCAGGAGTAAAATCAGAGTGAATTGTTGACTAGTAAATATGTATCAGCAAAACTGACCTAGAAGTGGGAAAATGGGTCAGGGTTCGGAAAATAACTTCAAGACATGAGCGCCATTGGACTCATCCATCAGGGGCAAACTCGGGAACTGTAGGGCCAATGCAGGATGATCTGGCACCCAGAGGAGTAATATGGGAAGGACCCAGAGTTCTAGGGCAGCAGTTCAAATTCCACAGGGCAAGCTGCAAACCAGGGGCTGCACTGAAGGTCCTTGGTGAGTTCCCAGGAGATGCTGGGAATTCTCTCCTTGAATGCTGAAATCACTTTCTCTTTTAAGGCCTTCAGCTGACTAGATGAGAGACATCACTCATTGCTGAAGGCAATTTCCTTGGGTTGTCTGTAGATGTAACCAGCCATCTATGCAAACAACTCACTGATGATTAAAGTCCATGAAATGCCCTTGAATTACAATTAGCCCAGTACTTGCTTGACCAAACAACTGGGCCCCATTACCTGGCTGAGTTGACACATTAGCTTAACCATCACAGAATGCTAGGGAAAAGGTTGAAGAAGAAATGTTTAAGGGAACTCAGAAGCACACCAGAGCTGCTGGTACACCAGCCCAAACCCACCCACGACTGAAATTGGAATCTCTTGGTCCAACAATATCCTATTCAGACAATTTGAATGGGACTAATTTCTGGTGAGAACTAAATGTTTTCCTTTGTACTCCCATTAGGGAAGAATTTGTGTACTTTTTTCGGAGAGAGTATGGGAGGAGCAAAAGGTGGCAAATTATCCCACACCTTGGCAAGATTATAGAAAGAGACTTTGAGGCAGGGGATTGGATGATGAAAATGACAGAGACCGAGTGAGCTAAATCTGTGAAGAATGTGGAAAGGAGAAAAGAAGATAGGAGCAGCTGTCTGGTTTTGACAAAGGCCAAGAACGGTGCCTTCATTCGAAGCAGACTGACAACCTATTTCTTCCCATAAGGTCACCATTCAGCCCTCCACCCAAAACAATGTAAGGGAGAATGCGGGAAGCAGCGGGGCTCCTCTGCTTTCAACAAGAGCGTGGACTGAAGTGTCGTTCCATATGGCCTCGCAACCCCAGGGCCTGTGGGTCTGACTCACTCACCTTTATGTCTCCCATATTCCACAGTAGCCCTCCTGAAAGTAGTTCATGAATTTTTCATCTTGGCTTCAATACTAGTAATGACAAAGCAGGAAGGCAAGTTCCTGATGACTTCCTATAGTAGCCCAAAAAGGATTGCAGTCTTTCATTTCAGATGGCAGCACCCACCTCATATTAAGTCCTCATAGTACCTAGCAAAATGCTGTGCAGTAAAGACAAAATCCCATGACAGCACTGGCCTCTTTATAACAGATTCCCAAGCTCCCAGGTGAGGGTCTGATTACTGCAAGCAGTAGTCAATAAGCCAATATTCTACACTGAGAGCTTATGGAATTTACCTTACAGACTTCTACACAAGAACCTTTACGTGCAAACCCTTGCTGAATCTCCAAGCTGTAACTCTATCCTTGGGATTCCTTGGGGTTCCCTGGGCTCCAGTGCTGCCAATCAGAGTTGAATCTTCACCATCAGAGTGCTCCTCTGATGATACAAGAGGCCACATGCAGGAAGCCGTATTTCAGGAAGTATTTGCTGGAGCTCAGGAATGGAAGGCACCAAGCAATTCTATCAGCAGATTCTTACCATGGATTCAGCAAACCACCTACCTTTTCTCTGTTTGCCTGAGGCCTTATGCCTGTGTAGCACATAGGATTTCACTGAAATGCCAATTCCAAACCCCCAAACAGACACGAGGGCACACGTGAAGAAAATAACGGACATGCAAGCAACACACATTTACCCAAAGAGGTGTTACAGAATCAGTGGTCGGTCCATTGGGACCAACATGGAAAAGTTAAGAACCTTTTTTTTAAATCAGAATTTTAACTATCTTCATTGTGAGTAACCCTTAGTTATAGCTGAAAGTAGATTCCTTTGTTACTCAGTTTCGGTGTCTAAATAGAGTCCAGCTCTTTCCTGCCTCAAAATTGGAAAGCACAGGGACTCAACACACAGGACCTTTGTGAATCTGCAAATTTTGAATTCTTTCTATAGCATGTACTTTCCATTATTTTGAAATTTACTGAAACTCCAATTTTCTATCCAAAAACCCATAACTTCCCTAGAAGTATTTTACATTCTTTCCACTTTCAAATCAGCACAAGTAGTTGGCTTTCTTTTAGGAACTGATCTCCACAAAGAAACAATTTGTTTTTCAGAAGGAACTCACAATAGTTGCTGAGCAGAAAAAGGACAAAACCTGAGCTGAACTATAGATGCAAAGCAGCGAACCAGGCTCATTCACCAGTTAACTGACTTACTCTCACCCCCAAACATTGCACGACAGCGTTCTAATCTGTGCCTCAGCAGAAGTAAAAAGTATTACATGGCACAGGCTTTGGGGGGTGGCTCACAAATAGTCAAGACCAGGGACATAAAGCTGCAAATACTGGCATCTAACGTACTGACTCCAGCGCCATTAGGAATCCTGCCCTCCTTTATCTGTCAGCAGGAAGGAAAATGCTTCTTTCTGGACACCTCTAAGACAGGGCTAGTAAGGCATTCATTGTGAGGCCACGTCCACACAGCTTCGTGCTTTGTGCTCCGTGGTAAGGCTCTGACAGGGGGTTACCCACAAGTGCAGGTGTCTCTGAGAAGAGCCTTCAGGTGTTTCTTCCCACAGGGGTAAGCAAAGGGCAACGGCTTGGCTTGCTGGTGCCTGTTTGCCAACCTGGGGTTTGTGACTGTGTTCTGACCACTCTGAGAGCCTCCAGCTGCTTTGCTTTGCCTGCCACCCTTTTCCAGGTGCGGCAGCTTGGCACTGATACTCCACAGTCATCTTCAGCCCACCCTGCTGCTTATGGTCTGACTTGAGTCCCCGTTGATGACAACCCACTGGACAACCCTTTGGACAACTCACTGCCCATCCTCTGTTTCCATCACCCACCCTTCTATTCTTCCAGAAGATTCCTGGCTGTTTACACTATGCACTCTGATTTTATACCTTAGGTAAACTGACTTAAAACAACTTGAACAGAACTTTAAAAACATAAGGCTTGCTACCATGAGGAAATCCAAATAGTTGATAAAACCATCTTTCCACCTCCCTAACTCCTACGTCCCTCCAAGAAGATCTGACGTCAGTTCCCATGTGTTAGCACCAACTATCTTTAACTACAGTCTCATCTCTGTTTTTGACAGGAACTTCCTTTAAAGATAAATTTAAACAGAAATTCCCTTATGCTATTAGGGTCTCATCCAGAATCACATCTATTTTTGAAGTTTTTTCTTAGCTCTGTTTAGTGATCTTTGAGTTATGCCAAACAACTGTCAGAAATCATATTGCAGAGCTTCTCACAAATGTACCAGCAAGTCTTTAAGTCACCATATTGTTACTCCTCCAGGCTTTTAGAGGCTTTATTTAGCCATGAAGATTAAGCTGTGCCTGTGCACCTGTAGTTTAAATAACTCAGCAGGCTCAAAAGGAGAAGGACGAGCTCAGCCAGCCCTACTAAGTGAGTTCAGAGCAAACCCGAACGCTGCTTTATGTTTGCTGAGGCTTTGTCTACATCGGGCTGACATTTCTAACCTTGCCCTGTGGTTTGGCTTCAATTCCCTCCCACAGCCCCCACCTGATTTATCAATAGGATATGAATCAAGCAGAGGCTATAGATACATCATGAACCCACTGGGGCCCATCCTTTCACATGCTGTCCAGTGCCTTGATCTTCAGTTTCCAGGGTCCTGCTTGCCATGATCTGATAGGACCTATGACTGAACATGGAAGGAGATGGAGAGGTAGACAAGGATGAGATGCAGAATGTTCACATTTCTTCTCCTAACCACCTCTACCCACCCCTGCCCTGGGCATTGCCCATCACTTGTGACTATATTTTCTCCTGAAATGTTCATCAAGCAATCAGCAAGTAAGCAGGAAATGCCCAGGAAGAGTTTGGAACCCTGATGCTTTGTATATTAACTGTCCACTACTCTTGGGATATTTTTAACACCATAAGATTTGGAAACAAGGAATAAACATCGTTGGGCTGAGCAGTTCTTTGGGGTAATAACCCTCACTTAAAGATGAGCGCATTTAGTTAAATAAGCATCGGTTGAGAGGGAAAATGTCAACATGTTCTCTAGCTGTTGATGAAAGTTTACCAGGTTGTAGACTCTTGATGTTAATGGAGACATATTTGTTCATTGTGACCATTTTCCTAAGCATAATTGGGAACCAAACAAACCAGTCATTTTGAATTTATTTTGCAACAATCATGTGTCTTCACGTTTTTGTGAGTAGCAGAGTTGGAGTGTGAGTGTGTGCAGCACGTGGGTTTTCAAAATCTCAAGACACAGCGAAGCCTTGCTGTTCACTAGACATCTGGCACCTGCTGCTCTGTTCCAAGCGATTAACTCATCCACAATGACTTCTTACCTCTCCGGAACAGTCAGGCTTTTTGTAGAAAAGTTCTACAAAGCCATTATCTAGAGAACTTGAGATGTTTTTATGTAATTCAGAAGGGACCTCCAAAAAGGTCGTCCAACATTTCTGTCCCTAGACAGCCATTACTAGCTACTAAGAAAGTACAGAAGCAGCAGCCACATTTCACACACTTTATCCCTGATGTTGCACTGAGATTCGGCAGATGGAAGCACAGCAGGAGTTTTGGGAGTGGCTGCCAAGTGGGGCGACCAGACCAGGCAGGGAAAGATGAGGTGCAGTTCACGATGCTAGAAGATGGATGCTCTTCTCTCGGCTCCTGCTTCCTCTCAGGTCACCATTTGCTGTCACCGCAGTTCAGTTCTACCTGCCAGGCAGAGGCTGTTGGGACCTGGAGGCCCACCCTCACTGCCGAGGGAAGAAAGCTGCCCACCCTTCATTTTACAGGGGAGAAGACTGAGATGCAGAGAGGGAAGTGCCTCGACCAAGGACACGGAATGGAGATGCTGGCCTCGACGTCCAGTTTCTTGTCTCCCAGTCCAGTGCACATCCGATGATGGAACCAATGTCTCATTTCCATCATAGAACTTCAAAGGAGGGCTTGGAACTGTAGGCACTTCTGCCATCCTTGGCTTCTAAAATTTGACCGGAGGAGGGGGAAACAAGTCTCCATTTTAGTTAAAGAGCATTATTTTGTGCCTGGCCTCCCTCCTTGGGGTTCAGACCAATTGTCTGTGCTGTGTCTTCTTTCCTTCCCACACCAAGGCCTTGAAACCAAATGGACTTCATCCAGTTCCTGCCTTTGGGTCATTTTGTTTCTGAATCTTATTATTTGTAAGAGAGAAAAAACTGAAATTGAATCAGGGTCCTTATCTTGCTATCCCCCAAACCATTTGGTTTAAAATCTGAAAAGTGAGCTAGCAGATCTCCCCACTTGCTCTAAGTAAACAGATGAACCAGGAGGTGGGGGCTGCAGGCAGGAATGAGGGATCCTCCAGCTTTCACTGAGACCAAGGGACTTTGAGAACAATGGTGTGTTCTAGAACTCCTAAGGGTGACCATTTTATCCTGAACTTCCTATGGGGAGGATAACTGCCCCATGCTCTCTTCCAAATCTAATTGTCTATCTTTGGGAGTTTAAAGCTGCATCAGCCCTCAAAGTGCCTTCCTATTTATAATTTTCACACTCAGCCTACTCTGCTTTCTTCTCCAGACCCACTTGCTACCATCACCAATTCTAAGCAAAAATTGACTTAAGTCCAGTGAGGTGCCAGGTACTCTGCCAAGGGGAGGAATAATTAACACCCCTCACCTCTGCCCTTTCCCTTTCTGAGTTTAGACTGAGTCAGACAATTTTATTACTGACAAAATATTGGGTAATGTGGCTTCAGTCTACTGGCTAAGTGGGATTGCTAATACCTTGCCCCTAAATTATACCTACTTTCCTAGCCATAGGCAGTGGCTGGCCAAGCATGTTCAGAGGACAGGAGGAAGGCGCTGGGCTGAGCATGTTCATTTCCTCAATCACACCTGGCAGCCAGACACGACTTCCTTGCTCGTGGGGTGGGAGGGTGGGGAGGTGGGGGTGATGAAGGTGAAGGAGTAGAGAGGGTCTTGGAGTACTATTCTATATCACCAGTGGGGAATAAGTGCTCCCCCATCACCTAGGTGTTCCTAATCTGCCCTAAGCTATGGAGCTATCATGTGGCACAGGCAGAATTCCCACCCAAGGCTCTGGATCCCCAGTCTGGGATTCATTCCACTTTACTAATCACTCTGTTATTTGGACAGGTAATAGCAGGAGTTCTTTAGCAAGAAATAAAATTCTACCAAAACCAAGAAATTTGTTCTACCCTTTAAAAACAGAGAAATATCAGATACCTTTTAGAAAACTAGTTCTGACTTCTTGGGGTCCATCTAATTTCTTTGTTTTTAAGATGCATGTGAACATTTACAAGTTATATGTCTCGAACTGGAATGAGTTCAAATGTCATGGTTCACAAAAGCTGGCTGGATGTCCCCTCCATCTCTTCACCCAGTGCATGAGCTATTGGAAGTACCAAGAGAAGGTGGGACAGATGTGGCTCAAACGGTTGGGCGTCTATCTCCTATATGGAGGGACCTGGGTTCAATCCCCCGGACCTCCCGGTAAGAACAAAAACAAATAAATAAATAAAATAAAATGTGCATATCCTTTAAAAAAAAAAAAAAAAAAAAAAAAGAGAGAAGGTGACTTTTTGTCAGTTCGAACAAAGCTTCCAATAATCTTTTTCAATATTGGGATTGGATTTCCAGTCTGGGCAGTAACTACTGATCTGAATTTGTGACTTGGCTTTCAGCAGGGCAGAGTTCGCTGTTGAAAATCCAAAACTAAGATGACTGGGAGGGTCCAAATGTAGACATAACTTCCCTCCTTGGGCTTACCTATATTGTCCCCCAAGCAGCTGCAAACAAAAAGTGAGCTGTTGATTAGATCGTCTAATGCGGTTCATTTCCAACTCAGTAGTAGACTCTATTTTCTGCCCAATCTGTACAATGCAGTCTTTGGATTAATGCCTTGCCAATGGGGGACAGATGTGGCTCAAACAGTTGGGCATCCATCTCCCGTATGGAGGGATCTGGGTTCGATTCCCAGGACCTCCCGGTAAAAAAAAAAAAAAAAAAAAATGCCTTGGCCAACACATGTGCCCTTTGCACTGATTTGTCTGCCAAGGCTTTGGAGGGGGAAAGTTCATTATACAAAAAGTAGACTTTGTTTAAGCTGTTTTTTTGGACAGTTCATCTTTAGGGCAGTTTATACATGTTTAATTTTCCTTAAGAAAAAAAAATTATATAATTTAATACCATGTTTTATTTTTTGGTGGGACTTTAATGCTAAAAGTATTTCTTTTTTTTTTTTTTTTTTACCGGGAGGTACCGGGGATCGAACCCCAGTCTCTCCATATGGTAGACGGACGCCGAACCTCTTGAGCCACATCCGTTTCCCCTAAAAGTATTTCTAAATTTCCCATTTTTCACAGGAGTTGGTAGAGATACAGAGTTTTCAATTTGCCATGTTGTTATGTTGTTGCCATTTTTAATATTTAATAGGAGTTCATTTAAACAAATAGGTTTTCTAAAGGGAATATTGGATCAGCCTTAGAATTTGGCTAAACAAAACTCCTTGGGATGTCACCGATTTCCACCATGCGGCTGAGCAGGCCACGTGGTTAGGAGCCCACGGGTCGGACACCACCACCGTTAGTCAAGCGGTGTTCTTAAATAGAGCAGGTGAGCCGAGTCAGCCAGAGACGAAAGCTTTGGGCCTTGTTGCATCTTCAGTGTCAACCCATCACTCCATGATTTTCAACACACATTGCTGGTTTTTGAATAACAGTTCTCATTTCTTTGGCTCCCAACTCATATTGCCCCTCACTCAGAAGCCAGACTTGTGACCCCTACTGTACTCCGGCACCTCTTCTAAGTAGATGGCAAATTGATTGAAAGCAGGAACCCTGTCTTTCATTCATTACAGAATCTTTGGGCTAAGAGGAATCTTATGTTAAAGACTAACTGACAAATGTAGGAATACCTTTGCAAAGTAAAGACCAATACAAGGTCACATAAAAATAGTGATAAAGAAAACAGATGGTTCATGCAGAATCAATTTATTTTGCCCTTGCATTCCCCCCAATTTGAGGGACGATCCCTTTAATACCAAATGTGCAGGTCTTACTCAAAAGACAATCAAATTACTCTTCTGAAATAGCAAAAATGTAAAAATTGAACTTTTTTTTCATAAAGAAACCAAAATATTAAAACAAAAAAAAGATTCTATTTCTGGAAGGGAAGAGGCTTGTGAATAGCAGGGTGCCTACTGCTTTTATATCAGGATTCTTACTTTATTTTTGTGGGGCGAGTCTTCAAGGGCAAACCAATATGAGCACTGTGTGAAAGTCTAACAAGGAATGAACATGAACTGGGTGATTGTGATGATTTTTAGGGTACAAATAGTTGCTATATTTTATATCAAGTCAATTTCATTTACCTCTCCCACCTCAGGAATAATAGAAGTTTTCGGATGCTTTAAAACTGTTTGCCCCGTTTGCATGCTTTCTTTCATAGAGCATATATACTGTGTTTCTGTTCTGACTCATGGTCAACCTGGGCTAGGGCTGATGGACAGAAGTCTCATTTGATTCCCCTGTAAAATTAGGGATTGAGTTAAACATAGATTTGATAGCTTAATAAATAGGCATTTAAGCTTCACTATTAAAGTTCTACTAGCTGTCTCTAGACCCCTTATTCTGGGGTGTAGAAAGAACTCTGCTCTTTCCACTGAGTAGAGCTGAACGCCCACAATAATGTTAATTTGTTTTGAAAACTGTTTGTGGCCGTGTAAAATATGGTTTAAAAATCTTCTATCAAAACACTTTACTTAGGGTGTAACTCATCCTGCAGTATGCCCGCAGTACTTTGGGCTGCATACTTTTCTCGTTTTCTTGTTTCTTAATCAACTCTTTATTCCATTGCCTACCCTATGGTGTGTACTTAAAAACAAACAAACAAACAAAAACCACTTTATTTTAGTAGATCCACATGAACATACGTATTCAGGAAATCTGTTATGGGTTGCTGTGATGGTGAAGTTCATGTGTTAACTTGGTGAGGTTTTGGTGTTCATTTGTTTGATCAGGCAAGCACTGGCCTGATTGTTACTGTGAGGGTATTTCATAGATGGATTTAAATCTTCAGTCAGTGATCGCATCTACAATCAACAAAGGAAGTTACCTTCAGCAATGAGAGGAGTCTCTTCATCCAATCATTTGGAGGTCTTAAAGCAAGAACTGAGGATTTCAGAAGTCAGAAAGAATTTCTGCCTCAGTCTTCAGTCAGCCATCTTCTCAAAGGGAATACAAACTTCACTGAAGTTTCCAGCTTGTGGCCTGGTTCAGATATGCCAATCCTCATGGTCATGGAAGCCAATCCTAATAATAAATCTCTTAATATTTATATATAAGTATAAATATCTCCTGTTGATTTTGTTTCTCTGGAGAACCCTAATACAGATTTTGGCATTAGGAATGGGTGCTGTCATTACAAATACCTAACACTGTGGAACGGGCTTTGGAATTGGGCAATGGGTAGAGACTGGAAGAATTTTGAGGTACTTATAGAAAAGCCTAGATTGCTTTGAAGAGACAGTCATTAGAGATATGGGTATTAAAGTTACTTCAGGAGACTTTAGGAGAAAATGATGACTGTGATATTGGAAACTGGAAGGAAGGTAATCCTTGTTATAAAGAGGCAGAGAACTTGGTGAAATTGTGTTCTGATGTCTGATGGAAAGCAGAACTTGTAAGCCAAAGAAGTAAGGAAAAACAAAAACAAAAAAAAATTTTTTTAAAAGGAAACAAAAAGAAAAACAAGAACTTGTAAGCGAGAACCATGGATATTTGGCTGGGGAGATTTCCAAGCTAAGCTGAAAAGTGTGACCTGGTTTCTCTCTGCAGCTTATAGCAAAATGCGAGAGGAAAGGGATAGGCTGAGAGTGAACTCTTAAACACAAAGGAGCCAGCAATTGATGATGTGGGAAGTTAGCAGCCTATCTAGGTAGTGTGCTCTGAGGCTTACCCACTTCCTCCCTGGGCTTCCAAGAAGTGAGTCCCTAGAGATGAGGGCTTCGTGTGAGGGTTTAACTGAACATCCCTTGGCTAAAGAGGGTTTGGTTAAACATGGGTCCAGTCAGCCATTTCAGGGGAAGTCAGGATTGAAAATGCCATTATCCTGAAAGGATCTGTGGAAAGTCCTTTTGTCTGGTTTGGACTCCCTTGAACTGCTGCATGCAAAGCCTACAAGAGTTTTGAGAAATTTTTATGAATAGAGGGACTGCTAACCTGGACTGAAAGGGACAGAAAAGGGGCAAATTGAGGGAAGAATGACTTCGAGGGCAGAAACATGGAAGCAGAGATCTGGACCAAAAAGATCTCTGGCCAAGAGAGAGGGCTCACCCACAAGTTTGGAAAGGGAGGTCTGCCCCTGTGCTTGGAGGGGTCCAGGCCTTCTGCCCCTATATCTGGGGAGAGGAAGGCAAACACCTCAATGCTTGGAGAAGATAAGTTCTATAGCCTAATCTTCAGGCAGAGCGAGACTCCCACTCCAGTACTCAACGAGGGTGAAGCCTAGGCCTCAGCATTTGGTGAGAGCGTGGCTACTGTGCAAGTGCATGGAACAGATGGGGCTGCCTCTCCAGGGGGCCCAGAGGACAAAGTAGCAAGTCACAGGTGGCTCTCAGACCTTGAGAGCAAATGGACTTTACTCTGCTGGGTTTCGGACTTGTTTAAGACCTGCGACCCCTATTTTCCTTCCAATTTCTCCCTTCTGGAATGAGAATATCTATCCTATGCTTCTCCCACCACTGTATTTTGGAAGTAGATAACTTGTTTTGAAGGTGTCACAGGTCCAGCAGATGGAGAGGAATTTTGCCCCAGGATGGACCACACCTATAACTGATTTTGATGAGACTTTAGACTTAGAGTTCTTACAGGAATGACTTAAGACATTTGGGATATTGGGAGTAGGTGAATGTATTTTGCATGTGGGAAGAACACGTCTTTTTGGGGGTCCAGAGGGCAGAATGTGATAGACCAGATTATATATCCCAATTTACACATGTTCTTAATTTTAATCTATATTCTTGTGAGTATGAATCCACTGTAAATAGGATCTCTTGAAGATATTATTTTTAGTTTTAAAGTGTTGCCCAACTGAATGAGGTTAGGTCTTAATAAAGATTACTGGAATTCTTTATAAGCAGAAAAAATTCAGACATAGTTGAAGAAAGCCACAGGGAGGACCCAGAAGCTGGAAATCAATGGAACCTGGAAAAGAGAAAAGAGGATATTACCATGTAATGAGAAAGCCAAGGAACCCAAGGATTGCTGGCCAACTAGCATGCTACCTACTGTGAGAGGAAGCAAGCCTTAAAGCTTCTAAAACTATGAGCCAGTAAATTTCCATTGTGTGATTTTGTCATAGCCACCTGGAAAACTAAGACAATGGCTATTTATAAAAATATTCCTTTAGAAAATGATTTCTTAGCATTTGATAGAGATGTGAGGAAGTACACTGGAGAGACTTGATTTCCAATTCCAGCTTTGTTATTGCACAGTTGTCTGACTTGGACAAGCCATTTGCTTCATCTGTAATGTTTTCTAAGGGTTTTCCCAGTTCTAGAAAATTCTACTTTTGTAAAATAGGAGATAGTTTCCTCTTCCTTCTTATATTTAACATAAAAGATAGAAAGATCCCACAAATGGGGACAAGGAGACTATAGTTGGAGAACCCTTGAAATTTGTGTCATTTGTTTGGGAATCAAGTAGATCATCTTTTAAAATACATTTTGAACTGGGTTTCCTATCACTTGATCAGAGAAGCTATTTTCTTTTTTTTTTTTTTTTTTTTGTAGTTTATTATATTCATTAATTGTGAGATGTCATGTCTTCCTATGGCAAAATTTTTACAAAAGAATCCATATCCTAAGGTATTCGAGGGAGAGCTTTTTTTTTAACACTACCTGAGAAGTGACTGTATTTTCTATCTTACGGGAAGCTAGATTTGACAGCTAATGGATCTGTTTTATTCTAAAACTACCATCTGTTCCAAGACACCTTTTAAGGTTTATAGCATCACCATGTATGAAATATATAAGTACATTTTCATAATTGTTCATTTTTCCAAGAAGAAGGTAAAATCACAATTACATGTAGACTTAAAAGCAGTTGAAATACAGGGGCTTCTTTGGGAGTTGGAGGTTGTCCTGAGTACTGTTGTGGCAATGGATGTAGGCCATTTTAAATCAGCACACACCACTCAGAACTGAGTGGGAGAGAGTGTGGTCTACAGTGTGAACTGTGGTCTATGGTTGGTGGCAAGGCTCCAGGATGTGTAAGTTCATTGAGGTTGGTGGGCCACACTGTGGGAGATGTTTGTGTG
>JAKSZT010000049.1:11983728-11999845 GCA_026826555.1 Tolypeutes matacus
TAAGTTCATTGAGGTTGGTGGGCCACACTGTGGGAGATGTTTGTGTGGGATGTGGTGGGAGGTGTGGGAGGTGGGCAACATGGGAATCCCAGTGGGTTCCGTGTAATATTTTAGGTAATCTAAGCACCTCTTAAAATATATGTATATATATATATATAAATAACATTTTTGTAAGCAAATACACATATATGCATATATATTTATATATCATTTTACAGATGTTTGTATGTATTGTGAGAATTTTGATTTTTACCCATAATAAAAAAAAAAAAGAGTAAAAAAAAAAAAAAGATACTATTTAAACAATATTTAAATGATAAGTTTAAATTTTAGCAAATTAAGAAATTTGATATACCCACTGACACTCTAGCTATATATGCATTTGATATATTTAAAAACTGAAGAAACTTTATTGCAAAAAAATTGTAGGCAATGTTGGAGGTGATAGTACTACACACAGCTTCCACACAAGTGTCTTCTAATTCCAATAGCTGCCCGGCACCAGATGGGAATTATCTTTTCAGGGGCATGTCTCAACACCACTGGCTTATTTTCTATTTAGAGACAAGCTGGTACCACTGGAGAGTGTTACTTAAGTAATAACCCATTTGAGCTCCTTTTGCCTGAGGGATAAAAGAAAGGAAAGTTCACAGTATTTGAAACTAAACTAACACACTCTGAAATTGAAAAAGAGAGTCAATCCTTCTCCAAAGCTAGGAATCTTGCAATGTAAAACTCGGGAACTCTCAGCAGGAAGGAAGGCTGTCTTTAGTAAGAGAGAATGAAGCTTCCACCCAGAGAGAAGTGGAGACGAAAGACACACGGACTCCTGCTGGCATTTGAATCCTGGTTTGGTTTCAACTGCACACCTTACTGTCCCCAACTTGTTTGTTCAACCCTTTCTTCAATTCCATAATCCATTTCAATCTCCCTATATGACCAAGCTAGTTCAAACTGAGTTTCTGTCATTTGCAACCACAAACATCCTGCCTGACCTATAAAATATCTAAATAATCCTACCCTTTTTCCTATTCCTCTATTCCTTATTCTCTAGTTAATCTGGTAAAGTAGCCCAGGGTCATGAGCTCACTAGGTGTCAATGATGTCTTATCCTGCCCAGGTAAGACAGAGGCCTTTTTAACTGGGACCTTGGAAAGTATTTGCCTTAATCTGGGAGCATGAATGGTGGGCAGTGAGGAGATTCTGGCCAGGGTAAGGACATGTTCCATTGTTCCTTAGATCATTTGGTACCCAAACACCTGGTGCAATTCTAAAGAAGGGCTGGCCCTGGTGAAAAGAGAGAATTTGTGTTCCTCTTTCTCTAAGCAGAGGACAAGTCTTGGTAGACGCCTGGTCTCATACAGGAAAGGAGCTTAGGAAACCAATTGGACAGGAGGCATTCTGGGTGAGAGATGCTGGTTTAGCCAGAAGAGGACAGTTAGAGGACAGCATTCATCTCATGCAAGGAAGCCTCTGGCATAATGCTGGGTGATGACCCCCAGAGCTAGAAGTGAACAGAGCCCAGGAGGCTATTCTTGGGGAGAGGGGAGATGAGGGGGAGCATTCCAGATAAGGCAATGACAGGCAGAAAGCCTGAGGAAGGGGCGGGTCTGGCACCTTGAGCTGCAGAGCAAAGAGAGGTGGGAAGTTCCTACAGAGGTGTTGGGGTGGAGGTGGTGATAATCTCTGAAGCTTGCAATTAGGAGTTTGAATGTAGGAAGAATGTGCTTTAGAAATTTGAATTTGACATAGGATTTACGGTAGGTTTCCAAACAGCAGAGCAAAATGATCAACAAGATTTTTGTAAAGTTGTTCTTCATGGCCTGTGAAGGAAATCTGAGAGAAGAGAGAAAGGCCAATGGCAGAGCCCCAGCTGGGGGGACTGTTGCCAAAATTGCAAGAATATATTGGAAGGGGTAGGTTGAAAAGGATACAAAGACAGGACTTAATGATGACATAAGTTGGGGAAATAGGGAGGGTGGGACTTGAGTTGACTCAAAGCTGTGAGCCTAAGGAACTGAGAAAAGAGCCATTTTATGCAGTTATTGGAAGGTGGAAAGGAGGGAAGAGGTAGAGGGAAAACTGAGATTAAATTTTTAAGAAGAAAGATGCAAATAATGCTTTGAAAGTTGGTAGGTCTCTAAGATGAGAGTTTCAAAAAGAGGAAAGAAACTCCTCTTCCCTGCTGCCCTGTACATTGACTATTAGAGCAAACTACTGGACAGGGAGAAGATTAAATCTACCTTGGCTTACTCTAGGAAACATCTACATCCTCAACTCAGGTAAGTCGTTAAGGAAACCCTTTTATAGACTTTTCTACCAAGAGATTTCTACGGAGAGTTTTTTTCATTCTTGCTCACTATTTGTGGGGAGGGGTTATTTGAAAAATTAAATCGATGATGAATAATGATGCTTGGGAATAATTGTGCAAGTAAGACCAGAGCTAAATACTTTTAGGGAAGCGGCTGTGGCTCAATCAGTAGGGCTCCCGTTTACCATATGGGAGGCCCCGGGTTCGGTTCCCGGGGCCTCCTGGTCAAGGCAAGCCCGCCCGCACGGTGTGGTTAGCTGACCCAGCGAGCACAAGCAGCAAGGGGGGGATAAATGAATAAATAAAATCTTAAAAAAAAAAAAAAAATACTTTTAAATACCTTTAAAAAATATATTCTGCAAAAACTGTTTGGGATTAAACAGGGGAGACACATTTGAAGCCCCAGTGTCTGGTTTTTATAAGTACCAAGTTAGGCATGGATGGATCAGACCCATCCATCACAGGTCAGTTGCACAGTCCCCCTCTGGGGAACTCTCTTGCCCACCACCCTCTATTCTTTGAGTGGGAGTGGTCTTGTTCTGTATCAGGTGGCTCAGCCTGTCAACCACAGCTGACCAGAGCCTGGTCAATGACCTGACCCAAGAGGTTTGGCAAAGAAGTTCTGCCCAGAGAGAGACAATGGTGGTTAGCTAGGCTGATCAGGTTCTTTCTCATGGAAATTTTTTCCCCTGCAGACTCAAAGAGCCCCTCCAAAAGAGTAATATCTCCATCACTCCAAAGTCCATGTCTACCTTCCTTGGCTCTGCTCCCCATTAGCCAGCGGCTCCCACAATGATGCCTCTTCTTGACCTTCTAATAAGTCATTCCAGATCCCTAGACCAGACGGGCTGTCCAAAGGTGAATTCCACTCACGTAGACCACAACAGCCCCACCAGAGTCAGACAAGTGGAGGCTGGAGCCAGATTTGGGGGCCCTCACCTCCACCACTCATTCTCCCCATTGCCACAACCTCAACACCTCCAGCTGAAAGGGCCTGAGAAAGAAGATGACGGTGACAGGACAGTCACATGGCCCTGACCGTCTCTTACTGATGTACTTAAGAACCCTGGCCTTCTTGCCTTAAGGTTGCCAGCATCCATTCCCAGCACCAGGGGCACGGTCACTAATAAGTGTCATCAGGAAGAAATGCCGCCCACGGCAGCATGGGCAGGTCCAGTTCTGAAGAGGAAATTGCTATTGTCCAGTGGCTTCTTACATAGGAGCATATAGGAAGGTGGCTGCCACCCCAACCATTAAAGAAGCGACGTCTCTGGTTGATCTTTCAAGACCCCGCTCTTTCCAGTTATGGTAAATATAATTTACTGGTCTTGCTGTCAGGGCGGAGCAATCAGCATTGCTGTCTGATGCCGTCCACCCTGAAATCGTGGCCTTTGGCCAGCTGCCCAGGCCTCCAAGCACCGGCTTCAAGCGTCTCCACAGGCCTGTGTGGGGAATTGCCTGGTTTGCACTGACTGGCAATCCCGTGATGCTGCTGTATTTTTTTTTAATAAAATGAAACTCTTCATCCTGTCCCCTAGAAAGTGCAAAGTGCCCTTCCTGACCTGGATGTTTACCTTTTCACAATTCCACCTCGCGTCTGTTGGCCGTGGGGGTGTGGCAGTTACAAGGTGAGATCCCTGCAGGGTGGCTCTGTGAGCTGTGTCGGGGAACAGGCCTCACCTGCACAGCGTGTGCCTGGCAAGGGGGAGCCCCTGGAATTGCAGAGGAAAAGCCATACCCCGTCCTCAATGACTACATTATTAAAAGCATAGAAAAGTAAATTTCATTTGCTCAATCCCTTACCAAGGGCTTAGGCAGCTCAGTTCCCAGGTACTGTCTTCTGCCCAGGACAGGTCTGGAAAAGAGGTCTACACCCTTGGATTACTACCTTGACACAGACAGCCCCTCCTCCTTTTGTGTGGGGAGGCACGTTTCTCTGGGCCCGTGGCCCATTCGGGCTGCCTTGCAGCAGCCTGGTTCATGTGCTCTGCAATTCCAAATGACCTGATATATTTTTCCAAGTTCAAGCAAATACAAGGCTGTTTTTCTGGCTTCTGTTCTGGGCAAGTGAGTTCTGCAGGGAATGTGCCTCCTCCTCTCCCTGAGAAACCCTTTAAAAGTGAATAAAACAGGGGCTTGAGCAGGCCGGCCTGCCCAGCTGGTTCTCCCCGGCTCCTAGTATGTCTTTTGTTTCCTTCTACCCTTGACCAGCATGGTGGCTGTGCTCTCCTGCTGACTTCATCCCTGTGATGCTGGGAAGAGCAGTACCCCAGAGTTTACTTTAGACTCTCTAATGATTGGGGATGCCACGCTGTCTAGGCTACGAGCATGTCCTTACCTGGTGACAAGTACACACAGACAGCCCTTCACAATTTCAACACAAAATTAGGATAGGGTTCGCCTGACAGCCACTGGGATGGCATCTCTTGCCGAAGACGGAGGTTACCTTTTCATATCTGGCTGTGTGTGATCTTGGAGGATTAGGACTTTGAAACTCAGCTTCAGCTGTGGTCACCGCAATCAACAAATACCTGTTCACTGATGTTCCACCTCTCCAGAAAGAAATAACTCTGTCAGATTTCCATGTAGGTATCACGCAGCTCAAATGAGTCCCTGTTTGCACCAGATTTATACTTTAGAAGTGAAAACAAGTCTCCCGCAGGGAGCTTTAGGCTAACCCCACTTGCCATCTCAGTCTAGAAGTTTCAGAACAAAGGGCAATGCTTGGAAATAAGTGCCGGCATCTAATTAGGGTACAGTCGTAGCAGGCTGTGAAGGCAGAGCAGACAAAAATATACGACAACCCTTTTGCTTTTTATCCTAATTCTCCCAAGGGACTCCTCCCTTCTGCAGCGATTAGTTAAAAAAAAAAAACCAAAAAACCCAACTCTAATTTCGAATGCATTTTTCCCCTGCTCACTCACTCAGCTTTTTCCAGTGTGCTGTTCCACATTCTGATGGCATGATTCTGGCAGGTTGGCATCGACTGGTGTTTGCTGTTGGGCATTTCTGATGTGACATTGGCTTCACTTCATGCAAAAACTTTTATCCAGAATGAATGTAGGTTGCTAGGGTACAACTTCTGATCAAAATCTAACAAATCTGGAAGAAACCTTGGTCCCTTGCTCTCCTTGGTTGACCATTGATTCACTTGTTATATAACAGTTGTCCAGTGTCATTAGTACGGACATGAATGTTAAGTCAATTAGGCCATTCCATGGATTGAGGACAAAATGTCTCCATATTGGCAGTCTTAACTGAGAAACACATGCTCTTCCTAAAGAACCCTTCCAAAGCATATTGGAAGTAGCGCGGCACAGCGCGTGTGAGGTGAGCTTCTTGACAGTCTATGAAGGCAATGATGTCTCCATTGCCAAAGCACATATATTCTCTTAAGGGATCGGGACAACCCCAATCCATTCCACTCAGAATTCCAAGGCCTTTTCCCTCATGGAAGAATAAGATGGTTCCTAGAAGTCTACAGAAGTTTCTTATTTGTGCAATAAGAACCTAAGTAAAATAACTGAACACTTTAAACAGTAGTTTGATGTTGGGATGGAAAGGAGGGGTCCAGCCTTCCTGAAATAAGCAGTTCTTGCTTCTTGCGTGGGAAAACGATTATTTGTTAGGATGTAATAGGGAAAGTAAAGGAGACGGTAGGTCCGCTACAGGTAACATGTAAGCTTCCCCCACCCCCCACCCCACTCTGTGGATTGTCGTCATGTCCTCCTCCACCCTTTGTGGATTCTCTTTCTGTGTGGGCATCTCTGGCATCTCTGGCAGCTGGAGGTGAGCACACCTGGACATCCTACTGTCTTGCCCTGGAGTCGTTGCCATTACATTTTGGGGTGGGTGCCGAGCTGTGCACACCAGCACTATCCCTGCTGTGACCTCCAATGTGTAAGGTGACATATTGTCACCCTGCAGACACATGAAACTCAGTCTCAGAGAGACAGGCTGGCTCCTTGGGACTTTCAGGCCGAGAATTTGGCTTAAAATACATAGACAATACTTGAAGTTGAAACTGCTGAAACTTTCTGTGAATTTATTGTGTTGTCACATTATTGTCTGCTTGACCAGTTGTCTGCTTGGCACCCTCCCAGTGAAATTTGGAAGAAGAGGGTGAAAGGCAGAGGAGTCATTTCCTGGCCACAAGTACAATATGTGTTAATGTCTGAATGACAAGGCACAATACATGCCAATATCTAAAGGTAGAGCCGTGCAAATATATCATGCCCCGCAGAATGTTCCCGATGGGATATCAGATTGTTATTTTGTCCACAGAACTTTTGTTAAGACTTCCAACACACTTAGTCTTCTTCCTGTCTTTGAGGCCAGACTACTTGTCTAAACCCCGAAATCTAGTGCTCTTACTGCCCCATCTCTCTCTCTCTCTCTCACAAACACACGTACATGCACACACAGCCATATGCTCAGATTCAGCCTTTAGACTTCATAATTCACATTCAATAGATATCTTCTGTTTCAAATATCCCTCTTGGAATCTGGACTCCCTCCCTGACAGAATGAAGGTATCTAAATATCTTCCTTAGCTAGTAACTTGACTAAATTCGTTATGATATTCCATTAGCTTTAAGATGCTCTCTGTTTTCACCTGAAATGCTCTTTGCAATACACTTCTTTTGTCTTTGTGTCTGAAAGAAAAAGAGAGGGAGAAGCCACGGTCTTGCTTTCCAACCAAAAGCCTAAGTAGAAGGGTCCTTCCCACAATTTGTTAATCCTGTTATCTCGGTAACGCTTTCCACAGAGAGCAGATGAATATGGAAATGGTTTCCGCCCCGTGCTCATAAGTTATATTTAGTCACCAGAAATTGCAGATGTGAATAGCTCCCGTGTGCAGCACACTCTGACGTGCCGGGGGCTTTGCCTTGCTCTCATGAACTCACACGTGAACCACACAAAGGGGGCGGCATGAGGACTGCGCACGTTGACGGAGCATCAACGTGGCACCGAGTGTTTCCATGCAGTATCTCATTTAATCTCACCATGGGACTGTGGGCTGTCATCACATAAGGAAACGGAAGCTCGGAGAGTGGAAGAGGTTTGTCCAAAGACACACGATGAATGGCAGGAGTAGGACCCCTCTGAAACCTGTCTGACTCCAAAGCCTGTACGCTCTTGCTCCAGCTTATGCTACCTCCTGGCAAGCTCTTCCTTTGAATGCATTCAGCTCCCCAAACGTGGCAGCAAATTGCTTCGTAGTTAATAAGCTCTATGGAATGAGGCAACTGGCATCACTAAGAGAACCTGCTCAGTATCAAGTTACGTCAGGACTGATCTGGAGCTGTGGTGCCCACAAGGAACAGGGGGACTTGTTTCAAATGCAGCTTCCTGGCCCCACCTCTAGGTCCTAGCCAGGAAGAGCTAACAGCTCGTTTCATTTTCTAGTGGTCAAAAATGTACTGATTCATGCGTTAGTAGATGGAGATGATGACATCTCTTGTCCCTTGGTTTAATTTGTGAAGGCAGTTATCATCAGGTGTCTTGCCGCTGAGAAACTTTCCAACGATGAATGAGGTCTTCATGTTTAGAGATATGCTGCAAGAAGTCGTGTTTACTTTGAGGTATTAGTAGAAATAGTGTCGAATATGGCAGGAAACATGAAATAAATCTTGTAACCTGGAAATGGGAACATTAAATAAATACTTTACTGAGTAGCAGCAGGAGTTAAGTACAAACTAAAGATGTTTTGTGGCTTTTGATTTAAATGCCAGGCAAGTTCTTGTGATACCGGCCTCTGGTCAAAGGCCTTTCTGAGGAAAAGAGGTGGGGTTTTGTGTGTGTGTGTGTGTGTGGTTTTTTTTTTTGTGCGAAGAAATGATAATACTAGTGTCTATGGGGTTTAATTAGTGTTTCAAATCTACATGTAAGAAAGTCTCCCTATCTTTGAACTTTTCAATATTCCCTTAAAGACAATTATTACAGCCTTAACATTTTACATCAAATGACTGAAAATCAGATTTACCATCCTGCAATTGCTGCAATATTAGAATGTTTTTGTCCTCATCTTCCTGCCACTGTCACCTCACCATTCCCTGTGTTCTCTTGCCCTGTTCATATTACAGTTTTTCAGGAAAGCTGGTAAATGTAAAAAAAATAATAATAATAATACCAGAACAATGAGGGCCAGACTGGGCGTGAGGTAGCAGCAAAGAACTAACCATTGGGAAGTGTCCTACATTTTTTATTAATCCTTGAATATATCAAATCCATCCTAACCTAACCCCATTTCAGAATGAAAAGGATGTGCTCTCTCAGTAAAATAAACAGGTGGTCCTGACTGTGGAGAAGGCAGTTTTCTCCGGAAAGGAGAGCCACGCTGTTTACGATGAGCATCACTTCCTATCGGGGCTCCAGTGTGTGCAGGAGAGAAGGGGGGGGAAGAGGATTGGATTTAATACTACATCTGTGACTAGTTAATTATGGTAACCTCCAGGTATTTGGTGGTTTCAGCAAAAGTTCTAATATGCATTCCAGGCATTAAAAACTATAGGGAAAACTGTAAAAATATTTAGGCAAAGAATTAATGCAGTCACTAGCTTGAGAAAATGAGAAAGGACATGCAGTTCCCTGCTGACTTGAAAACTGCTTTCAATTCACCCTCTCACAGGAAAGTGTTTCAGTTCCCATGTGGCTTATGTTAGAAATGCAGAGTCCTGCCTGCCCTTATCAGTGTTGATTGGGAAAATGCGCTGGGGAGTTCTCTGCAGAAGTTAGAGGGGCCAGAGGAAACCCAGCAACCTTTATCTAGGAGCTTAGAAAAAGTACCCAATTGTTCCAGCTGGCTGGGACCCTGGGTTTAGGCTTTGTTGCCATTTTGCAACTATTGCTGAAGAAAAGTTAACTTTCACTTGATTTAATTTCTTGTCTCTGACTCATATTACATGGCAATTAGTTGCCTTCCTACAAACCACTAATTATCTCTTTAGTCCCTCATGTTCACATGTTTTTATTTTATTTGCTATGAGAAAATTTAATTTTTGTTGGATTAAGCAAAGCACACACATAGCATGACAACTGCTTGATAAACAGATATTCCAGGTACTTAAGAGGCAAACAGAGTTTTAGGACAATAACTTGCGTTTAATGTAGAACATGGAAAAAGCAAAAATTAAGCTCCAGACCGACAAAGAATTCAGGAAAATCCAGACAGTTTCTTTAAGGGCTTGCCATTTTGTGTCTTCATCCTTTGGTAACCCTCGGACCTCACCTGTTTTTTTTTTTTTTTTAAGGCGGTACCAGGGGTTGAATCCAGGACCTTCGACATGCAAAGCAGGTGCCCATCCACTGAGCTACACCCGCTCCCCAGCTAATATTGTTTTGACCCCACTCATGGGATGAGGATTTATAACTCGGTACTTCCACAGAATGAGTTTCAGTGGCCATTTTTACTGCAGAGATGCCCAACAATTCAAGCCCACAGACAGTGGTTTCATCCACCTTTCTAAAGGTACGGTGCTGGCTTGTGATGACCAGAGGGATGGACAATGGACGGTGCCTTCCACCAAGGAAACCAGAACCTAGTCACAGAACCGAAAATGCATGTCGATAAAGCAAATCCAAGGTACACCATGAAAATAAACAAAATGCTGCGGACGTTTTAGGGAGGCAGACAAGTTAAAGACCAGGAAAGTTTTCTTTCATGAGGGATTTATCTTCTCTTCGACACTCAACTAGAATAACTATGCCAAAAATACATAACCCGGGAAGCGGCTATGGCTCAAGCAATTAGATCCTGTGTACCACATGGGAGGTCCCGGGTTCGGTTCCAATGCCTCCTAAAGAGGACGAGCACTCAGTGAATGGACACAGACAGTGAGTGCAAATAGAGGCGCGGGCGGGGGGAGAGAATAAATACATAAAAATAAATCTTAAAAAAAAAAATACACAACCCTATGTACACAAGCATTAAATGACAGTTAAGCGTCCATCTCTCCTGGCTACTGCGGTCATTTTGTGGAGCCTGACACCTAGTTCTCTCTTCATATGACGTCATTTTCTTGCAGTTAATGTTGGCAGCCAACCTGGGTCATGGTTGTTCACATAGTTTCCCATTTTTAAAATAGAATGTTCCAGGGGGGTAAATAAAATGCTCTGCTTAGTTTCGCTTGATTCTCAATTAGCTGGTGCATGACGGAGAGAGGGGCGGCCCAGGGGTGTCCACGCCTGGCCCCCTCCCATGCTGGCCAGCTCTGTGGCTTCTGCAGGCAGCACCGGCCTCTTCTTCATATCAGTGGGAACCCAGACAGCCATTGCCAGTCCTGATGGCAGCGTCACTCCAGGACTTCTCTTAGCCGTCAAAGAGTTGCAAACTGCAGGCAGCGGAGATGCTTGGAGGCTTCTGTCAACCCCTGATAAACAGCAGCCCTTTGCTTGGTTGAGGGACAACGGGGCTTGGGAGAGAGGCAGAAGGGCTGTTTGTCAGTAATGTGCAGCCTTATGGGGAAGAAGTTGACAAAAAGATAGGAAATAATTAGGAAATGATTTTGCTCGTTCAGTGACCGTGCAAATTCAGTCTCCTCGGAGTGAAGGCATGTGATTGAAGAACATTTGCTATGTTTTTTTTTTTTTTAATCCTCAGGGTTGCAAGTGTTCTGTTTAGGCTAGTGTCAAAAAATCTAAGTCAATAGTTAATACCAAATGCACTTTATTCACTAGGGGCATTGCTATGCTCTTCTTTTTCATCATCATACAATGATGTTGACGTCTACTGTTTTTTGAGTATTTATTATGGGCCAATTATTCTGTTAGGTTCTTGACACATATTTCTATTTCTTGTGCTCCAGCCTTGCTTCTTTTTTTTTTTTTTAATCTTTATTATTTTTAAAGAAGCTTTAGATTACATAAATGTTACATTGAAAATATAGGGGATGGTTGGGCATCCATCTGCCATATGGAGGGACCTGGGTTTGATCCCCGGGACCTCCCGGTAAAATAAAAATTAAAAAAAAAAAAAAATAAATAAATATATATAGAAGGTGCACATGCCCCTAGGCCTTGCATGCGGGCATGCCCCTAGGTTTTGTGCACAGGCGTGCCACCAGGCTATGCTGAGCCACGCAGCGAGATGATGACATAACAGGAGTGAGACACAAGGGAGAGCCAAGATGAGACACGCTGAAAAACCAGGAACTGAGGTGGCATAGGTGGCAGAACTCTTCCACATCAGAGTTCCCCAGGATCAAATCCCGGTGAAGACAGGAGGAGAAGGATGAGAAGAGAGGGCAGGAAACAGAGAATTGCCCAGTGAAAGGACACACACAAAAAAACAGCAAAATGGTGGTGGTGGGGGCTTAAAATGGATAAAGAAAATAAATAAATAAAACTCCTACACTTTCCCACATTAACAATATCTTTCAGTAGTGTGGTACCTTTGTCACAACTGATGAACCCATATTGAAGCATTGCTAATAACCATGGACTATAGTTTACATTATGGTTTACACTTTGCATTGCACAATTTCATAAGTTTTGACAAAACGTATAATGGCCTGTATCCGTCATTACAAGGTCATGCAGAACAATTCCAATGTCCCTAAAATGCCCCATGTTACACCTGTTCTTCCCTCTCCCTCCCCTCCGAACCTGTGGTGACCACTGCTTTTATATCAGTGTTACAAGTTCTTCCATTACTGGACTAACAGTAAGTCTACTTTAGTCCATAGTTTCATTCCCCCCTCATGTTTGTTCATTCCTCAATCTAGAGGATTTGGGGTTTAGCCCTGTGTGGCAGTTTGATGTAATTATGAATTCCAAAAATATAATTGGATCATGCTTGTAAACTGATCTGTTAATCTGGGCATGATTAGGTTAGGATTAGGGCATTGAGCCCCACCCCTTGGTGGGTGGGGAATTGAATATAAAAGGCAAGCCAAAGGACAGTTGAAGCAGTCTTTTGTGAAGCAGTTTTGCTGTTGGAAAGAAGGCCCCAGGAGAAGAGAAGCAAGCCGTTCGCCTGATCATCTACAGCTGACCTTGTGGAGGAAACAGGAGCTAAACCCGGAGAGAAACGCAGCCCCGGGAAGAGAGGAACCCCAGAAGCCTGAACCCTGGCAAACGCCAGCAGCTGTCTTGCTCCAACACGTGCCAATGGACTGTGGTGAGAGAAGAAACTTAATGCTTTATGGCCTGGGATCTGTGGACTTCTACCCCCAATAAATACCCTTTGTAAAAACCAACCCATTTTTTGGTATTTCACATTAGCACCCCTTTGGCTGACTAATACACCCTGCTTCTTAACTTCAGTGTGTATAAGAATCACCTGGGCGCTTACTTAAAGTGCAGATTCTAGGGTCTCAGCTGCAGAAATGAGAAATTCTGATTCTGTGTATTGTGAGGAGGCCCATGAACCTGACTTTTAACCAAATCCCCAATTAATTCAGAAGTAGGTGGTCCTCAGCAAAACAGATACCAAGCCCATGGTTAAAAATAATTATGCAGTACGGCTTCTATACACATGCAAGGCATGTCAACACCTAAACACTAGAGACTGTAAAAATTTAAAAACAGGCAAACAAATTCTAAACGCAAGCTTATGGGCCCCCGTTGATTTGAAATTCTTTCTGGTTTTTGTGTAGCCATTATCTTCTGACTTTCTTGAACAAACCAACAAGGGGGCCTTCAAGGTTTTTCTGGACCATTAATGTTTTTAAAATGACAATGGATAGTGTCTTACAGACTAAAACAACATCAAGGACATCTTAATCTGCTCCAGGAAACCTCAGAGCAGGTCATCAGAGCAGAACTTGAGCTCAGGGAGGGATGAAGCTCAGTCTAGGTCCTTTAGAAAGCAATACATGGAAGAGCCAAGGGTTTTCTCTTTTTCTGTAATTTCTTAAGCAGGCCATGAAGCCTTCCTTCTCTGGTCATTGCACATCTGCCTCTGATGACTCAGTCATCCAAGTTCCTTCCTGCATCTGTGAAATCCCTTCTCCGGCAAGAGGAAGGCAGGGACACTTGGGCGTCTGGGGCCGAACTCCCGCACAGGCTCCCGGGGCGGGGTGAGCTTTCTACCAGCATCTCGCTAAAAATGATTTAAAAAATATGTTCTACTCTGCATCACAGGAACAAATAATAGCTATTTGTGTGTGTGTGTGTGTGTGTGTGTTTAAATCTCCCAAAATCAAGTAGGTGGAAGAAAGAGCCCGAAGCTGCAGGAAAGTGGAGTGGGTGGGATTAGGAGAAAAAAAGTGTTTCTTCTTACAGTTGAAATATAACTTATGAGGGTGTTTTCTGAGTTGCATAGAACTGGCTTATGAAAAAATGCCCTCTTTTCTGAAAAAGTAAATACATCTTTATGAGTGTTTGGGTGTGTACATATATGTATACATATATGTGTATTATAATATAGAGAGAACTATACTAATGTGTATATGTATATGGTTGATTTCTTGCATCTCACCTCCACCATCCTATGTCTACGTCCTGGGAGACCAGTGGGAAAAGTTAGCCCAGTGGGTTTTCTTCACCATCTCTTACCTTCTTTTGGGGACATGTAGTACTTCCCATTTGCCTATGTCTTCCTCCGTTTATAATTCAGAGAATCACCGGCTCATCCTTTCATACTTATGTGTCTTTAAACCTGGCTCCCCTTCCTCTTCACAATTCTTGCCCCAAGTCTTCAGGAAAACCTCCCACCTTTCTCCCTGTGCCCCTTCCTCCTTTCTTCCTTAAGCATGTTCATTTGCAATGGCATTCTCTGTGGCTGGAAAGCCTTAGGGCCTGGGAGTGAGAGACCAGCACTGAGGAAAGAGGCGAGCCACACACTCTGAAATGAGGTTGTCACGATAAAGAGCCAGGGTCAAACAACCACAAGAAATTCTTTACAATTGTGAAGTCTTCAGAATCCCCAGTGTCTCGATCTCCTTGCCCTCCTTTAATTCAATTGACTTTTATCAACCTTTCTGTTAAAACATAATTTCTTATTAAACTGTATTTGATTTGATTCAGCTTAGATCCTACCATTGCAACAATATTTTCTACGGCAACTATCCAGCATTTCAGCTACATTATAAAACTTTCTGGGGTTGACCCAGAAACCCAGCAAAATAACATCGTTCTGTGAGAAAACATGTTCTAGTCTCAAGTCACCGGCTGATAAATGGACGTGAGGGAACACTTGGCTCCGTGCGTGTCAGCGCACTGCTCAGCGCACATGGGAACCCCACAATAACAAACAGTGATTTCACTGCGTTGACAAATTGAGGAGAAACGGGACTCATAGATGTCCCTGAAGCATTCCTCCATGGACGATGCTTTGCAGGTAAGAAGCAGCGTCTCCACTCCTAATGACTGAGACTCCTCAGAAAATCCTCATGCATCTCCCTTTCCTTTATTTCCCCCCTCCTCACCCTACTTCCCCAGCCTGGAGCTAAAGCCCTTGGTGCCTCTGCCTAGCCACGACCCGCCTGTCCTTCCATGTGCTCCCCACAAAGCCTTCCTTGGTGGCTCCAACCCAGAGAAGTGCAAGTGCTAGTGGGCCAAGCTGACATTTTCTGCATTCTGACTGTGCCCAGCTCTGGTGCTGAAGAGGCAGGCTCCCCTTTAATTCTCCGGCCTTTCCTATGGGGTGGGGATTAGCATTACCCCCAGTTTAAGAGAAGTAAAGTGGCACGTCTAGAAAGCGGCAGAAGCAGCTGAGAGTGGCACCCGAGCTGCCAGACTCCTGAGCACCTGGTCGTGCTGCTCCCCACTTCCCCCAACTCCCCCATCTGGTTTCCTCCCCTGCACTGTCCACACGGCACTTGTTTATATTATCAATTCTTTTCCCAAAATAGCACAGGTGGCCTCTTTGCTGTTAGGCTGCACGTGCCTCCTAACTAGCAGGTCAGCTCTGCAACCTGCTAGCTGAGTGCTTCCCTGAGACCCAGTTTCCTCATCTGCAAGGTGGCACCCACTTCATAGGATTGTGGCCAGGATTAAAAGAGATAGAAAGCCCGAAAAGGCCAGAAACCTTCAGGTATTCTTAGTGCTAAACCCATGCTGTGCCTCAGTGGTTTTTCGAACACCAGTTTTGTAGGGAAAGCTGTTGGTTCTCCCATCCATTTTTGCCTTGGTGGACTTGACTTAGCCAAGACCCTTCTCCCCCTCCTCAACTCATCAGCAACGTTTAACGTTTTCTCTCTTCTCTCTGCCCTCCCAGCTGAAAGAACTTCTGTCCCTGAGCAGACCCAGGCCCGCGTCCTACGCCCGCCCCTGCCCGTGGCCCAGTCAGGCCGTCTTCCTCCTCGCCGGAGCAGGCTCACTGGCCTCGCCTGCTCGTGGCTTTAGACAAATCGTGCTCTGGACTTCAGGCGCCTCGACTGTCATCCGAGAGGCTGGGCCAGCTGACCCCCTCGGGGCCTCACAGCTCTAGGCTTGGACTCAGACCTCTTTGGTTAAGGAACCGACTCCCAGCGCTGAGCTCTCCTCACTGTTTCTGCTCTTCGCTGCATCCATGTGTGTGCTTGTGTGAGTGTGACGGCGTGTAGGCGTTGTGTGTGCGTCGATGCTGGTGTGCCTGTGTCCTTGCGTGTGTGTGGCTGTAGATGAGCGTGCGTGTGTGTGACGTGCATATCTAGGTGCCTGTGTGCACCTGTGCGCGGGTGCTTGAGCGTAAACGTGGACACTCGCACGGGCTTGGAGAGGCCCAAACCCAAGTGACAGGGAGAGCGAGGGAAGCGGGGCCAGCCCACCTGCGCCCCCCGCACCCCCGAGCGAGGCGAGGCCAGGGCCCGCACACCCGCCTCAGGGCCCCCCGCCCACCCGGCGCGGAGAGCCGGAGCTGCCGGGAGGGCGGGGCGGCGG
>JAKSZT010000049.1:12000245-12214515 GCA_026826555.1 Tolypeutes matacus
CCGGGCATGCTCGGCAGCGGCCGCCGGGCGGGGCGGGTCGCGCTGGTCCCCGGCCGGCCGGAGCGGCGGCGGCGGCGGCGCTGGCGGCCTGAGGGAGCCGCTCGGTAAGTGCCGGCGTCCCCCGCTCCTCCCGACCCGCGGCCTCGGCTGGCCGCAGCCCCGCGGCGCTCGGCGGGCCTCGCCGCGTCTCCCGCGCTCTCCCCCAACTTCTCCAGCCCGGGCTTGCGCTCCTCTCCCCGCCTGCCCCGGCGTTAGGGGTGTCGGGACCCCCGAGCGCGCCCCTGCCGGAGCCCCGCGCCCCCGCAGGGCCCGCAGCCTGCGGCGGGGAGGCGCCTGCGGTGCTGGAAGGGCGACCCCGGCCCTCAGGTGCCCCGCCCGGGGTACGGGGGTCCCTCGGTGCGCGCCGCCCCCGGCCCCCGAGGCTGGCGTTGGCGCTCGCGTCGCCTCGGCGCGGGGCTGGCCCCGGGGGCGGGGGGGGCGCCCGCTCCCCTCTCGGGGTCGCCGCGACCCCAGCGCCGGGGTCCAGCCCACCTCCTCCGTCGCCCGCGCGCCCGGCTTCGTGGGGACGTCCGCGCCGCCGCCCCGGGCTGGACATCAGTCCCCTGAGCCCCTCCTCAGGGGCCCCGGCCCCCGCCCCCCGGGTTTCCACGGAGTCCTCCGCCCGGCCCCGGGGCCACAGCTCGGACCTGCCCGCGGGACGTTGGGCCCTTCGCCTCGCGCGGGGCCCGCCGGTGGCCGCGACCCGGGACGGGCTGGGGTCGGACACCCCTGGGCCCCTGCGCGCGCCCAGTGCCCGGCGGGTCGGGGCTGGGGATTAGGGCGCGCATCGCGTGCGGGTTTACATTTAAAAAGGGTGGGAGGAGGGAGGAGCCCCCGCCTGGGAGCGCCGCAAACCCGTTAACCCGCTCGGTGATGGGACTCGGCGCCCGCCGCGGGCTCGGCGCTCGGCCCCCCTGAGCGCCCCGCGGCTGCCCCGGCCCCGCGGGCGGCCAGTTCCCCCGGACATGCCCGGGGCGCGGGGTGCCCCGCCGCGACCGCGCGCGCCACCTCCAGGCAAAGCGCCGCCCCCGCCGCTGGCCCGGCCGCGCAGGGCGGCAGCACGGGGCGCCCCGGGTTCCCTGCCGGGGTGGGGTGGGGGGGATAAAGGACGGGAACTTGGCGGCAGCGTCACCTGGGCATGGCCCGAGCCCCGCTGGCCGGGGAGGAGGACTTTGGGCAGCTGCTTTAGGGCTCCCCTTGCCGCCCCCGCACCGCCCGCCTCTGGTCGCTGCACCCCCAGGCTTGGCCGCACCCCCACACCTAGGCGGGTTGCCCGGCCTGGTCTCCCAGACAGGGGTGGGGCGGCGCGGACCACACAGCTCCGAGGCTTTTCCCGTCGGTGACAGTTGGAAGTGATGTTTCTTCCACACTGAGTTTTTCCTTCTCTGGCTTTTGTCTTTTCAGATTTGCAAAGAATAGGCATCCCAGGGATTCGGGGTGAGGGTTGGAAAATGGGGTGTGTGTGGGGGGTGTGGGCGGCCGGGTCCTTGAGAGGGAAGTGGGATCCGAGAGGAAATGCTCTGGCAAAAATGGCAGACAGTCCAAAGCCAGTAGCCACAGCCTGTCCAGGGCAAACTTCAGAGCAGCTGTGTCTTATGTCAGGCACTGGTAGGCGTTAAACTTCTAAAACGACTGGATTAAGGCCACCCAGCGCCGCAAGCTTTGCTTATTTTCTATTTATTATTATTTTTTTTGAAATCATACATGGGTTCTATTTCACTTAGGTGGGTTTCCGTGTGAAATCGGGAGCTTGGTAAATGCATTAGGTTTTCCACAATGCTTTAGTATTAGATGTCTAATTCCCAGCCACCAGCCGAGCAAGCTCCTGGAGGCCCTGGGTGATCCTCCGTGCAGGCAGCGTGGAGCAAAGTGACTCCGGCGCGAGTGGGCCAGCACGTATTTGTTGAACCAGAGGCCTTTGATCAGCTGGGCTGTCCTGGGGCAAAGTTTCACCCTCTGCTGCAGAGATTGGAAGGTCAGGCCCTTGGCGAGGCCCAAGAGATTTAGGGGGATTGGGTGGGTGGAGGAAGCCTGTTTTAGGGAAGAAAAAGTTTGTTTTTCCACCCCTTGGAACACAGCTTGAAATGACTGAGCCTCCTGGCTCTGGAGGGCTGGACCAGCCAATCAGAGTTTGTCTCATAACATCCCAGCGGTGGCAGGTTCCAGTGGCTTTGGGGTATTGTTCAGTAGCTACAAAATTTAACTGGGGGCCAGGGGTACACAAGGAAGATAAATAAGGAAGATAACTAAGATAAATAAGTGTCAGGTTTTTTTCAGCTAAAAAAAACAAAACAAAACAAAAAAAACAAATATAAGATCCTTGGGATTTAATTTTAAAAAGCCAATTTAAAAAGAAATCCTAAAAACCTTCTCAGTAAAGAAAGCCCAGGAGTATGTGGTCGAGTTCTCCTTGTACTTGCTGGAAGAGCCCCTGGTTTGGGAGGCCGGAACCCTCCTGCAGGAATCCAGAGTTTCCCATTTGATGAGCTTGGCCAGCCTCCATCCTAATTAATCTAGAGAGAGTTTAGCACACAGAGGGTTGAGATGAAAACAGTTGTTCTGTTGTGGTTTTTATATTGATAAAAAGCCTCCATCTCTGAAAATCCTCTAGGCCTCTTGCTGAACCCACTGCTTCAGTTGATTTGGTTTTTAGCAGATGTTGTTTTTCACCATTTGGATAGAAGGGGTTATCTCCCTCATTAAAACCTTGCTATTGTGCTTTGTTTCAAGGGCCTGCTGACTTAAGGAATGCTAAAGCTGGCAGCCCAGGGAAGGGTAGGTCATGCTTCCAATACTTTCCTGTCCTTCAAACACTAAATGTCTCATAAAAAAGACAGAAAACCCCAATCACTGAAACCTCAACTATCTTGTTTTGAATTTGTGGTATTGTGTTTTAAATCTGGGCTATTACCTTTGTTTTCTTTAACTAAATTTATTTTCCAGCAACTTTCTATAGCTAGTTTAGGTTGGCCAAAGAGGCAAAGACCACTAAAAATACTTACCTTTGCTGCTCCTTGGTAATCTCTTTATAGCTTATCTGTTAAACTTGTTTCTTTTGTATGTAAATGAAATAATTTAGATATTGTTTTGAAGAGACAACAAGATATATTTCCAAAAGGAAGAAACAAAGGAAAGCAAGTGTATGTATGGGAAGAATAGTTGGAAGACTAGAAGCCAAACTTGCTGGTTGCTTGGCACAGCAGAGGTTTCTGGGAACTTTTACTTTTGACTTCAGTGCTGAATTTTGCAGTGTTTACTTTTGGAATAATTTATATGACTTTTGTAACTAGAAAACCAATAAGACTGTAAAATAATAATAATATGAAATAGTTTAAACTTTTAACAGTCTTATAAAGCCTTGGCTGTTTTATTCTAAAGCAGGGGTTCTTTACCTTTTTTGTCCCACGGACCCCTTTGCCAGTCAGGTGAAAACCACGGACCCCTTACTAAGTCCACACTATACAGTGTATTATTTAATAAATATATCCCACCCGCACCAACACGTCCCCACAAGAATAATGTTTTTTTGAGTTTCAGTTCAAGCTCATAGACCCCTTGTCAAGAACCCCTGCTCTAAATAAATTTAAAAACAAAAACTAGTCTGGTACAAGTTTAACAGACTATCTTAAGATAGTGGAGTTTGAAATAAAGGATGATCATGGGAAAAATTCTAACCCATTTTAAGTTTTGCTGTTACTTTTGCAAATAACCCAAACTCAGATTTTAAAAATCTGATTCAATTTCAGCCTTTTCTTAATGACTTCTACTCTTTCAAAAATGATAATAAGGTATGTAGGGCCTCATGAAAATGGGGTGAGGAAGCCAGGGCAGTGGTTTTGTGATCTAGAATCCAAGGGTGAAAGAGAAGACAGGATTGGGTGTGCATGGGTGTGAGCAAGCGTGGGTGTGAGCGAGCGTGGGGGCCATACGGTGTGGGGACAGAGAGAAGAGGAGTTAGAAGAGATGATATTTATGAACAAAGTAAAGTGTGTAATATTTGGCGAATTTTTTGTCTCTCCCTTTGATTCTCTGCCTTAACACTGATTAAAGATTAACATCTGAGGATCTTTTTGATCTTAGACACGTTTTCCATCTTTTTTTTCCTTTTTGTCACCTTAAAGAAACCCACCTCGGCGATAGCGGCCTTATTAAAATGATGACTTCACAAATTCAGTATGTTTTATTATGCCTTATGAGATGTGAAGATGTTTCGGGCTCTGGCAGGGCTTAATCAGCACGTAATGTGGTACAGGAACAGCAGTCTGTGGGAACTTATTGTCCCAGAACTTCAACTGGAACTGTTGAGTTTCTTTATTTAATTATTAAGACTGGAAAGGGAAATGGCAAGCCTATTGCTCATAATAAAATACACGGCTCTGCCATTGTAAAAGAAAAAAAGAAGCTGTAGAGAGCATTAAAAATCCATGGATCAGTTAGCAACATGCTCCATTCTGGTTTGTTTATATCTTGGCTATTTACCTCTTGTTTAAAGAAAGCACTTTGTTTTATATTAATCATAACATTAAACCTAAAAGTTGTCAGTTGAAGAAATATTTACACTGAACTGCCAACAATTTGAGGGACCAATTACATCTTAAGTATGGAATGTCAGTGAATACCACTGAGAAGTTGGCTTTTTAAAGGAGTAATAACGTCGAACCAGACCTTGAGAATGCTCTTGGCAATCTTGTATTATATTTTTCAGCAGAACGTGTGATTTCAGGCTTACTGAAACAGGTTAAGATTCTCTGTAGCAGATAAGACACGTGCTTATATAATTTCGTTTTTATTCTTTTATACAATGTTTCTCTGATTGTCAAGGAGTCTTCCAAACATGGAATATATTTTCAAAGATACATTTTCTTAATGCTACTTAATCAGCTCTTTTTAAAAGTGTTTTTTTTTTTTCTCTGATGATGAAATAATATCAAGTTAAACCATATCAAATTGCCAATATCTGGCCATTCTGACCTGCAAAATGGTAACTTCATATGGTTGGCCCTAATACCGTTCACAGTAGAACATCATAAAATATAGTCGAGTGCAAAGAAGGAAATGAAAAACTTAATCCAACACCACCATTGGCGTTTTGGTGGGCGTCCTTTGGTCTTTTCTCTCCTCTGTGTGCATGTGTATATAAATGAAGTTGGAATCACACTGAATCTTGGATTTTGTATCAGTCTTTATTATTTAACATGGTATTGTGAGCATTTCCCTTCACCACTCTATATTTGAAACATAACTTTCTACATGTATATACATATTCTAGTCTACCATCTGGATGCACCAGAATTTTTAATCATCCCTTAAATGGATGCTCAGTCTAATTTTTCATTACAATAAATTAAAACTTGGATGAGTATCCTTGTATAAAACTTTGTGTGCATCTCTGACTGTTTTATTAGGATGGATCCAAGAAGTGGATTGCTAGTTCATAGGGCTTCCCGTTTTGTAAGGTTTATTCCATGCCACTTAGTCACTTTTAAGGGAGGCAGTTCCCCTTTGCACTCTGACTCCCACATGCATCCGTCTACCCCCAAGTAGGAGGGAGAGACCATAGAGCTCACCCTGCCTGCACCAGCAACAGAAAGTGCTCTCTAAGAGCTCCCAGAATTGGATAAGTGGATAACGGTACTTTGGTTATTTGGCATGTCTTTGATTACCGGTGAGGGTGTACAAATTTTTCATATTTTTAATTGGGTATTTGTTTGTTTCGTTTATTTTAACTTTATGTTCTTAGCAAATTTTTAAAAGGAAGAAAAGTTCTTGTTGAATTAACGAGCATATTAATTTTGTTTCATTTCACTGTCTTATGGTGCTTATAACTGTAAGTAATGGGATAAAAATATTTTTATCAAGGAAGAGAAAATGGAACCTATTAAATCACATTCATTCTTTAACCTCAGCCTCTAATGAGGAGAATGTCCGTAATTGAAATACCACCTCCACGATGACATCCACCAGGGAGGCCATTGGCTGAGTTTTACTTCCTTTACATTCTCCAGCACAGAGGTCAGTGCCTGCTGGCATGTCCAGTGCAGAGCAGGAATCTTGCTCAGCTGAACTTGGAGTAAGCGTGCAACACCCACTCTCTGGGATGGAGGCTTGCTGGCTGTGGCACTTCTCTGGCCTCCCCCCCCCCATACACACATACACACACATACCTGCCTTCCCCACGCCCTCTTCTTCCTCCCAGTGCATGGCCATTTAGCCCTCTCTTGGACAGGGTGCTGATGAGGCCAAGGTCAGAGGTTCTGGCATCTGTGACCCTCTTGTCTTTGTTCTCTGCCATGGCCACAGGCTCTGCTGTCTGCTGAGGCCAGCTGATTTCGGGAAATTCATGTTGTGCCTCACAGGGGAGGACAGGCTGGAGAGATGGCAGTGATTTCTAGAGGAGGATTTCAACCTTCTCATTTCCCTCTTTCAGAAGACTGGAGTCCAAAGAGATTCTCTCCTTTCTTCCTGTTCAATTCAGCACAACAAATATGTGCTGACGAACATGGAGAAATACAAATTCACCCCTACAGTGGGCGGACAACTCCATGCTTAGGTGGATTATTCACAGCAGCTCCCTAAATTACTCAGCCCTTCCGTTTGGATACGTGAGAGAGCTAACTTTTTTTTTTTTTTTTAAAGATTTTATTTATTTATTCATTTATCCCCCCCTTGCTGCTCGTGCTCGCTGGGTCAGCTAACCATGCCGTGCGGGCGGGCTTGCCTTCACCAGGAGGCCCCGGGAACCGAACCTGGGGCCTCCCATATGGTAAACGGGAGCCCTACTGATTGAGCCACAGCCGCTTCCCAAGAGCTAACATTTGAAGATCGAGGAAACCTGCTACACCGTAAGATTACTTGAGGTGTTACCACTTGTGTTCTTTGGACGGGACAAATAATTAATCTTTGTGAAAATCCATTTGACAAGGATTTTGGAAAAAGAAAATTTTGTGGGAGTAGGTTAGCTCAACCAACACCAAATTACCTATCATCTTTCAAACCATAGTTATTTCAGATTTCTGTATTTCTCTTAATGAAGGGACCACTGTTCCAATCACGAAGGCTAAAACCCATTGCCATTCTTCCCTTGAAAATTCCTCGTACGATTCCTTTGTTCTGTACCTCCTCTGCTCCCGCCCTCCTCTAACTGCTTGTCCTCCCTCATGCCTTTGCTCAAGATGCTTTAGTCCTGTGCCCTCCTGCCAGAGTCACGTTGAAGCTGCTGTGCCCTTGCCCAGACCCTTCTGTGGTTTCCCGCTGTCTGCTCCAGTAAAGTCCACATGCTATTAATGTTGCAGCTAAGAGGGGCTATTTCTAAACAGACATTATTATTTTTTTCTTTTAAGATTTAGTTTTTTTCTGAATGTTACTTATTCCTTCCCCATTTGTCATAGGCATAGTTTGTTTGCTTTTCAGTTTCATACCAGTTTGTGGCAGCTCCAGGATATTGACGGAAAGTCTGAGAGCCAACCTGATCGCAGAGTTCTGCTGCAGGCCACAGAACAGTTGCATGGAATATTTGGAAACGAGTTGTATCGCTGAACATTTGAGCAGCAGAACCAGTGCTGCAGTCAAGACATCACTGTGGATGAGACATTGGCCCTTGTGTGTATGTGCGTGTGTGTGCATGCGTGCGTGTGTGTGCGTGTGTAAGGAACGAGGTATCTGAAAGAGCCACGCCCCCCAGTTCCAGAGAATAAAGGAGGATTTTTTTTCTTTTTTAAATATACAGTGTTTTTTGTTTTTTTTTTTTTAAGAAAATTGAATTCCACCATGCATTCTATCTTTCCTAGTTTATATTGCTACATTATCTGGTAAATTAGGAAATTGTTGTTGCCTTTAAGGAAGGAAATATAGATGGGTAGGCCTAAAGTAGCAGCATGGACTTTGATGCTAGACAGGTCTGGGCTCGAACCTTGGATCTGGCATCGACAAACTGTGCAGCCTTGGATTCAGGCTCCGCTTCCTCGGCTGTGCAATGGGGACTATCATAAATATGTTAGAAATTTTGCTGGGTGTATAAAATGAAATAGACTATGCCAGGCGACTAGTGTAGGCTCTTGCTTGCGGCTTATATAGATTATGTTGGGATATATTCTTGGAAAACAGAGACTTGTGCATCCACTGGAGAGGTATTCTGAGCACTTTACAGCCTTGTCAGAAGCTTCTTCAAGAGTAAAAAAAAAAAAGTAATAGTAGAATACAAACCTAGTCAAATCATGAATCAGTCAAACAAATAAAAACCTGGCCAGAAAAACTTGGCTTTTCAGCTTTGCTCTTCCTCCACCCTCCTTTAGGCCCCCTAAGTTAGAGACTGCATGCTAATAAGCATTTCTTTCTTGGTCCCATCCATGAAAGGGACATTTAAGCCAGGCAGGTAACAAGAAGAGAACTGTGGCCTGAAGCCTGCCTTCCCACCTGGCTCAGCATGACCTGAAAGCTTGTAAGTATGCATCTTCATGACAAGATAGGGAAAAACCCAAACTTTACATTGATCTTTCTTTCTTTCTGTGATTGCTATATGCTCCGCACAAAGTCTTCTATGAAAGCGTGATTTTGATAAATCCAATTTTTCTTCTTTCTATATACGGTCCTACAAAATTTGCTTTCATCCAAAGGCTTGTGTCACTCAAGTAAACCTAAGTTGTATGAAATGAAAATAGGGAGAAACGTGGCTGGAGCCCGCGTGGAGAAATGCTCTGTCCCGGTTGCTGGTGTAGCCCTGATCTCTATGTAGTGAATCAGCAATGCCACACACAGAACAGAAAGTTACGGGGTACCAGGGTGGCTGGGGGTGGGCATGGGGCCTTGATGCTTAATGGGGACAAAGTTTCTGTCTGGGGTAATGCAGAAGTTTTGATAATGGATGGTGAACACAGTTAACACCCCTGCATAGTATGCTTGAAAGTGGCTAAAAGGAGAAATGTTTAATTGTGTATACATTGCCATAATAAAATTTTTTTTAAAGGAACACAAGGACTAGTATCGATTACTATCCTAATCCCACTAGTTCTCTCACGAGCCACATCGTCCATGTGGATTGATGCATGTGGTCCTTGGAGTAAGTGGCAGAGCCACCCACTTTACAGATGAGAAAACTGAAGCTCAGAAGTAATTTCATAAAGGTCACCTCCTGAATAGAAGTGAACGCCTGGGTCTTTCAAAGCCCCTATTATTTTTACCACCTCTGCCACCTCTCTCTGTGCCTGTGCAGGAGAACTACCCCCTGAAAGGAGAAGAGACGTCTTAGCATCTGCCACCCAGAGAAATCGATCCTTGAGGAGAGCCTGTCCCTCCTCCGAGGTTGTGATTTTTTTCTTGTGGTGATGGAGTTTTTGAATTGCTTTGTACATTTTGGCTTTGAAATGGCGAACTTACTCTAGGAATATGTGGGTCTGAGAATAGTAGGGAAATTTGAAGAGAAAACTAGAGAAAAGAGAAAAAAAGCTGCCTCCCGGTTATCTCAAACCTAAGTGGCAGCCTCAAAGAGCACTTCATTTTGAAGGATAAGAGGTTTCCCTTTGGGCTTCGGCAATGCTGGGTTTGTCTGTCCATCAGCCACACAAGTGTTTAGAGACCCTGGGGTGTCCAGCCCCTGGTAGGGACTAGGTGGAGTGAGGGAGGAAGCAGAAACTGTTGCTTTCCCTTAAGGAGATTTCTTTCTTCTCCATCCCGTGCTCTCGGGCCAGGACTGGGAATGCAGCTTCAGTTGGTAGCTATGAATTTTCCTGGAAAGTAAATTTTTGCTATAATAAAGTAGCTGCAGTTGTGGTTGAGACAAGAGCGAGAAACTTGTTAGACCAGGGAGTTTCTCATCTGGATAGGTTCTTTGAACTTGAAAAAATGCCCTAGGCCGTCTCCCCCAGCATCCTGACAGGGATGGCCTTTGCATCAGTGGTTTTCCGAAGGTGTAGCCCATTCTTCCATGTGACATGCATTTAGTGGGTGGTGACCTGTATTTTTAAACAATGAAACAGAACAGAAAATATTTCAGTACCTTTCAGGATATAAGGGTAAACATTTCCCCTTTAAACTTTGTACTGACGTGTGTGCACACACCTACAAGGGGTTGCTGTAAAACCAAAAAAGTTTAAAAGTCACAGCCACCTCCCAGTCATCTTACCTGCCTGAGGACCCCAGGTCGGGAGCTCCCCCCGCCACACACACTTTCAGAATCTGTTCTGATCAAGTGTCCGTTCTTACGTGGATCTGCACGTAGAGTGCTGCCTCTGCGTGAGTGCAATAGAACATAGTGCCTTTTAGGTATCGGAAGTGGACATTTGTCTCTTGTGGCTGTGCCACTGCCCAGCCAGCACCAGAAGTTTCTGCCGTACCTGTGATTGCATCCAGGCACCCGCAGGGCCTTGACCACTCTTCTGGATGTTCTGCTGTGAGTGTCAGATACAAGGGAACAGTAAAAATTGAAAGCAGTGAAGGGGAAAACTTTGTTAAATGAGCTGGCAGTAAAGTCTTGCTTACTGGGTGGTCTTAGAGTGCAGCCCGAGGACTGGCTGAGAAGCATCTGCCACAAGCCTTCTCTGCTCCCAGGAGCCTGGGCCACAGGCCCTTCCGTAGCATCCATCTCATCCCCGTCACAGTGCCGTGGCAGTGGAGAGGTGGCCCATCACTGAGGCGCAGGGATTGCTTTAACCGCCTGTTTTCCAGCTGTCTCCTCAGCTGGACAGTAAGCTCCTCAAGGCAGAGAATGTGTCTTACTCACTATTAAACCTCAGTGCCTGGTACATTGTAGCCGCTTGGGAATTGTGCTTTAATTTTTTGAACTATGTAAAGTAGTATTTACTGTTGCAAGTGGCATGGATGGCGGTTGAAGTGTCCATTTACAAAACGTAACGTGGCCGATTTAAAGCTCGGTGAATTTGGACATGGAGAGTAACGTATCAGAGGCTGTCACGGGAACTAGGAGTGGCCCGCCGAGCGTGGTGAGAACGAAGAACTAGTGTGAAATCTTTCCACAAGCAAGTAACCCTTCACAGACAGCCTGGAGCCGTTAGGGGCTGGCAGATCCCTAGTCTTTTGTCGTATTCTTTTTGGGCCCTCAAAGCAGCCCTGTGAAACAGGAAGATAGTAGCAGCTCCATTTTGCAGATCAGGAAACTGAGGTTTGGTGAGGTTAGTGACTTTTCCCTGGACAATAGCTAAGCCTTGGTATCTGCACCAGGGCTGGGATTAGAACCCAGGACCATCACCGATGCCACGCTGTCTTAGCTGTGCAAACAGCCTTCAAGGCTGTGAAATCTAGTGTTATCAAAACATTGATGGTAAGTGACATTTGTGTCAAACTTTGGGGCGCATTTGCTCTTTACAGCAACGCTTTGAGCTGAATAAAATGGGAATTAGGTTTTTTGTTGTTGTTGTTTATCTTTCCCCCCCCCCCCTTTTTAATTTGAGAAGGTGTAGGGTTACAAAAATGTCATGCAGGAAACAGAGTTCCCATGTGCCCTCTCTCACACACACAGTTTCCCCTATTATTAACACTTTGTATTAGTGTGATACCCTTGTTACAATTTACGAAAGAATATTATAGCTTTACGGTTAACTGTAGTCTGTAGTTTACTTTTGGGTTCACTGTGTTGCACAGTCCTATTATGTTTTTTGGTTTTTAAAAATTTTACTCCAGTAACATATATACAACCTGAACATTCCCCTTTAACCACATTCAAATATATATTCCAGTGGTGTTAATTACGTTCGCAATGTGCTGCCATCACTGCCATCTCTTACCAAAACTTCCACCTCCCCAAACAGAAGTTCTCTACCAATAAAGCATTATCTCCCTCGGCTCTATTCCCACCCCAGCCCTGGTAACCTGTATTCTCATTTCTTTTTTTTTTTACTCACCACTATACTAACGAGGAAAAGCCTAATTTTTTTTTTTTTTTTTTTAAGATTTTATTTATTTATTCATTTGTCCCCCCCTTGCTGCTTGTGCTCGCTGGTTCAGCTAACCACGCCGTGCGGGCGGGCTTGCCTTCACCAGGAAGCCCCGGGAACCGAACCCAGGGCCTCCCATATGGTAAACGGGAGCCCTACTGATTGAGCCACAGCCGCTTACCCTGTATTCTCATTTCTGACTGACTTTCCTTCTTCTAATTATTTCATGTCCCCGAGATTACACAGTATTTGTCCTTCTGTCCTGGCTTATTTTAATGGCTGTGCTTGTGTGAGAGAATCGTAGGCTGTTGACTTTGAATGCTGGTACCTCAAGATTGGGAAGAAGCTTTCCGAGGGCTATCCTTTCAACCCAGCCACTCACAGGATGCCTCGGGTGTCTGGGAGACGGGGAGTGTGCCACCTCTTAATTAGCAGATGCTAATGAAAGCAGGCTGGACATGGTAAAGATTAGGAACTGACCAAGGGGAGGTGATAAAGTTTCAGGTGGGAGTTGGAGATGAGGTGGAAGCCCAGCCCTGGGTGGGGACTGAGAAGGTGAAGGGGACCTTGAGATCTTGAGATGGAGGCTAGGATGCAGTCATCTGGGTGGTCCACTCGGGCCTGTGACTTATCCCCCGCCCCATCTTGCCCTGCTCTCCATTCGGAATGCTGAAGGAGGCTCGCGCTTTGTACTCTTGCCTCCTCCAATCTGCTGGCCTGAGAGAAGAAAACACGTTTGGCATTCCCAGAACCCTAAACAGTTTTGGCCTCAGACCTCTAAGGTGACGTGATGGTTTGAACCTTTTCTGAGAGATGTTTATGGCCCATGCTGGGTTATGCTATTTCAGGGTTTGCTAAATATAATTTCTGTGCAAACTTAGCCCTATTGGACCAACTAACTAACCCTTGTAGGAAAACGAGCCCCACACGTTTTGTGAGGCACTCAGCACTCTCACCAGCTGTCCAGTGGTGAACTAGATGGCCAGTTTGAGTGCAGTGTGAGAGGCTTTTCTTTTAAAGAACCTGAAGTGATAAGAGAGAGAAACTGAGGGCCCTGAGACCTGAGCTCTCATTTTAGCTGTGGTGCAGACTGGAGGTGACATTGAGCCAGGGAGCCAGGGAGCCTGGTCTAGGCTACCAGAATGCTATTGCTAAGCCATTTCTTTACTCCGGGCATAATTGCTCCCATTGTGTATTTAAATGTCCATTCCCTGTCTCACGAACTCCTACTCATTCTTCAAAACCCAGCTCAAGTGTCACTTTCCCTCATGTGTGCGTTCATTCAACAACTGTTTATTGAGAACATACTCTATGCTAGATGCAGGGGATACAGGATTGAGCAGAGCACAGACCCTGCCCTCAGAGCGTTTGTGTTTTCTATTCCTGAAGCACCGTGTACCCACCACGTTGTAGGATTCGGTCTCACGGAGCTTGTAAGAGGACTTCTTTCCCCTGCCCAGTGACCTGCTCAATTGAATAAAAGAACAAATGCTTGCTTCTCTGGTACTTCCATGTCTGTCTAAGTGAATGCCCTAAACTGCAACTTCCGAAAAGCCAGCTAGCAGGAGTGTTTCAGGCAGTTGCTATGGACATTTGTCTCCTAGCACGTAACTGCAGAGCCCGTCTACCTTCCATCTCATGTGGGTACTTACTGGAAAGTCAGAGACTTCCAAAGTTTGACACCGTCTGTGCATGCTGACCTGAGCCGGTTAGGCTCCCATCAGGCTCGAGAAGAGGGAGAACCTGCACAGTCAGCAGGACTTGTGCGACCTCCAAGTTGAAATCCCGTTGACAGGAAGCACATACGTTTTTGTTTCACCTGCAGACCAGTCCAGGCGTTTCCTGGCCATTGTTCGTGGTGGCCGCTGCGGCTCTATTTCCGTCCGCCAGTGGAGAGTGGCTAGAGCTGGCTGAGCTCTCTCACTGGAGCTGGCTGTGCATGCCTCTTGCCCAAGCCCCAGTCCCAGACTCTGGGGAGGCAGGGCAAGATTCTGTCCAACCAAAGTTGGTTTCACAACCAATCAACGAAGGAACGACTTAGGAAGTGAAATACTCTTGGGTAAAAGTCAACACGTCGACCCCACGTGTCTTCATACGTGTGCTCTTAAGTAGGTTTCTTTCCATTTTTACTCTTTGTTGGTGCTGTGGCTTTGGTGTGGTTTACTTTGGGGGAAGTTACTGCCATTGAATTAATGCACCATGGCAAGTTTGGGGTGTGGACATGCTGGGCTCAGAGATACCAAACTGTTCCCCAGGATCCACTGGGTAGAAATTTGATCCTTCACAATTTCATCTGGAAAGGAGAACGTTCAGATTGCATGTATAGCAGATTGGGCATGAACGACCCTGGAGTGTGTTGCTTGTCTTGTCATTATGCACCTAAAGACGTAAAATCTACTTTGCGACGCCAGTTAAGCCCCAGTGGCCGATGCCCCCTGCAGTTACCATTTAGGTCGTCCCCTCTGAAGTATATCATGCTGCATGTTGATTCAAGAGCTCGCACTCCTCTTTTAGAACAAGAGGTACAGCTGCAAGATGAAAGTCAGGACAAGACGGAGCTGGACATTGGTAGTTTCTCCTTTTAGAAACATGAAGTAGTAATTGTAGCGTCAGAGCCTGTGTTTATTTTGTCCTCGCTCCTCATGCCTGTTGTTTGTAGGTGAGCAGGCAGATGGGATGGTGGCCACTGCTGATCATTTCGCTGCTTAAACGCTGCTCCAGGCTTTTCTGGAGGCAGCGTGTGTTGGGGGGAGATCCGCAGAGCACTGCCGCACCCTGCAGTGCCGGCCCCGTGTCCGCTCTGTCTACGCAAAGGGAACAGGGCACCTTGTCTGGAGGCGCGGTCCACAGGTCTCCGCTAGCCGCGCTGCCAGCCGTGGGCTGGGTCGGTGTGGGCAGAGGGGGAGGAGGTTCCGACTCAATGCCAGGGAGCCCTGCTGTGCAGGAAGGGTGACCCCTGACCCAGAGCCTTCTGCTTTCCCCTCAGCCACGGCTGCCGCCCCCGGGATGCCCAGTGAGCTTTGAGAGCCAGTGCACCATGTACGGCGTGGAAGACCTCCTCATTTCTCACGGGTACAAAGTGTCAAGAAACCTCCCAGCTGCCCGTGAGGATGAAGAGCACAAGCGTGGGCTCGCGAGGACTCGGGCTGGCCAGGGTGTGCTGAACGGGTATGAGAACGACCCTGCCGCTTTGGCACAGGGTAAGAAATCCCTGGGGCAGGGCTACGCGGGCGAGTCTGAGAGCCGCCGAGGTACCCCTGGAAGCCACCAAGAGCTCCAGAGTTCTTCTGCTTCTAGAACTTCGGAGACAGGGTGAGTTTCAATGTTAACCCACCACTTCCTTTGGACTCGGGTGCTTGCCAAGGGTTATGAAGTGGACTCCTTCAGCTCCTGGTATTTGGTTGGGGCCACGGGAGGAGAGGGGGGCTTAGGGACAAGAGGCGTCTCCTCACTGAGGTACTTGGGATGTTCCAGCAACACTTAGCAAGGCCCTGGCCCAGTGGAGGCCTCTGACGAGTAGCTGAGTAAGCGAGTTCCGTCACCCTAGGTCCTCAGTTTTCACTTTCTGCTCCTTCGTCCCCTTGTACACTCTTCACATGGCCTCAGGTAGGTCCCGTTTAAAGTCTCCATAGCTAGTTCATGTCATGCACACTGGCACAGTGTTTTGGCTTTTTTATTAATATGTGTCAATGTTTTGTAGGTTAGGGGAGTTGAAAAGGGGTCTCTCCTCCATTTGTGAAGAAGGAGATCTTTCTTCTTGTGTATAATTCCATGGGCTTCCAACACAGCTTTCCCTTGCACACACACTGGCCCCAGTGTGCAGATCCCATCTGGGTACAGCTGCATCTGTGGGTGTTTCCTTACCAAAAAGAGAGCGGTTTAAAGGGGGGAGTTTAGGCAGCTGGCCACCATGCCAGCCTCAGCAAAGCAGCTTCAGTCCAGAGAAGTCCTTTGTCCTCATTTCCTAAGATTGTGTTTGTGCTCTAAGGCCTCTCTGAGGCCGGGCATGGGCTGGGGACGGAGCTGGGTGCACATGGACCTTGCTCTGTAAGTGTGTGTGGCAGGCCCACCGTTGGCGGAGGAAGCAAGGGGAAGCAGAGAGGCCCACGGCCCACAGAGGGGAGTGAGTGACGTCTAATGGGGTCAGAAGCTGCTCTTCCCAGAAGGGACCTTCTTTGCTGGGTGGCAGCATTTGGGCATAATTGGGAGGCATTTTGTTCATAAGGGGCATTCAGCACATCCCTTGCTGAATAAGCGTGGAGGAGGCAGCCGGCGCTTCATGCCCGATGCCCTGAAAGCAGGTATGTGCTGCCACGTCAGAACCGCATCTGCAGTGAGGGTAAGAGTCATCACCAAGGTGCCAGGTGCAGGAGGACATGCCAGCCTGGGGGGGACTTGCACCTGCTTTCATTTCCCTTTACCCTTCAGAACCCGGGCCCATGCCCACCGCTGTCGTGGGCTGATGTCTCGTGTTGGCCATGAGCCCACCCTGCATTCGGGGAGAGGGAGCTGCTGGGGGCGTTGGTGGAGCGGTGGGCTGGCCTTGGTCACGCTGCAGACCGGGGCTGTGCGTGGTTCTGCCTGAGCGTGTCTGTGCCCTCCAGCTGCTCCAGGGCACTGCGCTCCTCCTTGTCTCCTGTCCCTCCTGTTTCCCATGGTGCTTGGTTCTTCCCTGCTGATGGATGCAGAACTCTCCCCACCACTTTCTAGCGGGGTAAAGGCAGTGGCCGCGGCCTCCCTACCCATGTGCTGTGCCAGCCATATGGGTCTCCCTAAGACTTGAGGGGCCGGAGCAGAGTGGGGTCCCTGAGTGGGAGGCAGCTGAGCCTCCTTTAGGATTCTGTGCTGGCGACATGGCCCCCGAGCTCTCCCACAGCTGGCTCAGGGCTTTCTGGCCCCTCATCACACGGGTCCCCCAGGTGGCCCCTGCCGGGTAGACCCAATCGGCTCTGCAGGAGGCACTTCCCTCCACCAGCAGGGACGTGCTCGGGCCGGCACTTTGTAGCGCTGGGGTGCCTTTGCACAGGTGACGGAGGGCTCGGCAGGTCTGGCCTACTTCCCATGTTGCCGATGTTGGCTGATTAACAGGGAGGCAGACAGGAGCTTTGGTGTTGAGAGGGCCTTGTAGTATGGAAAGAGACAATGCACACGTTTTCAAAAGTCTACCAGTGTCCAAAGCCTCAGACCCCAGTTGCAAGACTCCCTGGTTGGAAAGAAACGATGCTTTCTTTCTTTAGTAGTTGATAGAGAGCTTGGCCTTGAAAACATGAGGCAAACAGAGAGGTAGGCATGGAGGAGATTAAATTTTCCCCATCAGATAAAAAGTGGTTTGCGAGGAAAGAAATAGGTGCTAATAGTTAACAGTTTAAAATATTAAAAAGAAAGAAAGAAAAAGAAAGCCCAGCAGTCCTGTGACTCACATACGGAGCCTCGGCCCCTCGACACGGGCCCGTCCCACGTGGCGCCTCTGCTCGGCTGGTAGCAGGCTCTGTGCAGCGGGTGGGGCCTGGGTGGCTCTGCCCAGGCCAAGCCGTTAGGGTGCCTGGGAGAGGCATGGGGTCTCCTCACCTTGCAGTTTTCAGGGGGTTGAGGTCTGCCCAGAGTGTGCCCCCAAGCTGTAGGGACAGTCTTCGGCATCCCCGTGACTTCTGGAAAGACGGAGGAGTAGCGGCTCATTAAAGGTGACCAGCCTGAGCGCGGATGGCTTTGTGTCTTCTGGTAGGATGGCCGAGGCCTAGGCACGATGGCAGTCTCGTCGTTTCAGAGACGAAGAGCTCAAAGCCCTGAGGAAGCGCGTGACTCACCAGAGACCACTCAGCGAGGTGCTGGAAGGAGCCGGGCTCTGCCCACAAGCCCCAGGCTGCCAGGCAGGGGCCTCTGTGTGAGGCTCCTCCAGCGGGCAGTGGCTGTCTTGGGCTGGAGGGACGTTTCCCACTCCTTGTCCTCTTTGCCGTCCCTCCTGCACACACGGGCTGTGGCAGCGCTCAGAGCAGGGCCGCATCCCCTTCCTGCCATGGGGAGAGCTGTATAAGGAATCCGTCCAGCCGTCTCTAAATGAGAGAAAGGTACACGGTGCTGCTTTTTTTTTTTTTTAACTTTATTTTGTACATTTAATAATTGAAAATATAAACAATTAAAAACCAAAAAGTAAACATAGATGAATAAATATATACATTTCTCAGTTAAATGTACTGGATACATACAGAATTTTTTTTTGAATCAAACAATATGCTACACAATATATTTGGTTCATAGTAACGCATTCATACAGTATTTGTCCTTTTGTGTCTGGCTTGCTTCGCTCAACATAATGTCCTCCAGGTTCATCCATGTTGCCATTTGCTTTACGACTTCATTTCTTCTTACAGCTGCATAATATCCCATCGTGTGACTAGACCACCGTTTGTTTACCCATTCGTCTGTTGATGGACGCCTGGGTTGGTTCCAGCTTTTGGCAGTGGTGAATAGTGCCGCTGTGAACATCGGGGTCGGCGCTGCTTTGCTTCGCGCTAAGTGCCCACACCTGGGAGGCGGCACTGGCTGTAGCCTGGGGCTTGGCTGGACCATTGCAGTCTCTGGTAAGAGTGATCAGGGCGAGTTTCTTTTCCTCTGATAATTAGCATCTTATTAGAACAGACGTTTCTTATTTAAGGACAAGTTACATGCAGTAGAACTTTAAAAAGAAAGAAAAGAATGCAAGTGTGGCCCCTTGACTAAATCTCAAACATGAAGAAGCTGCGCTTTGACTGTTACTAGATCGAGTAACACTGAGCTCCGAGATGGGGGAGGAGGACAGTAAAAAAGCAAGTGACGTGCTGCACACCACTTAGGCTCGCAGAGTGGAGACAGGCCCAAGAGCCGATTCCCATTTCTCCACAGTTTATTCAGTTAATGGTTAGAGAGGAAATTGTGTTCCAGAATTAAACAGCAGCGTAAGGCATTGCTGGTCTTATGGCTGAGAACTTTGTGAGCGTTTAAAGCCCAAGGCCTGGGCTCCGTACCCCGAGTGTACACCTCCCTGCGTGGCTGCCCACTCCCTCCCCGACCCTGCCGCCCTGCCGTGCGCTTGCTCACCCCCACACTGGGCCACTTCCTGTGCCCCCGCCCTCTAACCTGTCTGAAGACACCTACAACCCCTACCCCCACCCCACCCCCCGGAAATCCCCCCCTACCCTGGTGGGCCCCACTCAGCTCATCTTCTTCTTCAGGCTCTGCTCTGTCCTTCCAGCACCTTCTGCTGTCCCCAGGATGGCCAGCTTCCTAATTCCTCTCCGCCCTGCTAACTCCTGACCTAGAGTTTTACGTTCAGTAAACACTCATCTTTTTTAAAAATATGAGTTCGGTGGACCCAATTCAGTCCATACATGCCAAGGCAGTTGTATGTGTGCCAGGCGCTTCAGAACGCGGGGCTCACACAGGATGGGAGGTGGCGAAGGATTTGCCGGTGAGAGCGCCCGGCGAGGCTGGTCCGCCATGGGAAGGACTTGCATTGGCTTCCCATGCTGGGCCCACGAGGCGGCCCTTTTTGGCATCGCTGGCTTCGGTCCCGACATGCTAGCCCTTGCCGGAGAGGAAGATAATCATGGGCTCGGCAAAACTCCCAGGAGGCCGTCCCATCCTGGTGTTCAAGTTTCCCTCCCTCGTAGGTTCTGTGGATGAAAGAAACCGGAACGCACCTGAATATAAAGGGAGAGGTTGTTGTAGGGCCAGGGCAGAGAATCTCATGGACCACCTGCGGGCAAGAAGTGAGAAGGGCTCCCGCGCTAGAAGTGGGAATCAGCAGTGGGAACGAGAGCCGCGGTCCGCGACTGGCCTGTCACTGACGTAGCTCCAGGTCTTGGCTGCGCCCCGGGGGGCTCGTGGCGCCTGGCATGGGAAGCCAGGCACAGCGGCCGCCCCCTCTGCCTCTGCATGTCCACACCCTCCTCTGCCGGACAGAGTAGTCTCTGCATCCCGGTAAACTTGGCTCCGGTGATTCTACTCTGTCCTCGACTCTCACGATGGTGTGACTCCAGAGTCCCCTGCTGGCCTCTGTCCTTGTCTCTCAGTTTACATTTTTGAGAGAAAGAATCGGATAGTTTTGGACATCGGAGGATTCTCCACCTGTGGTCAGGGTGGCCTCCACCCTCCTTGCATCAGTGAGGGGAAGGGGCTTGGACAGGGCGGGGGGCTGCTCAGACTCAGACTCGGGGTCCAGGCCAGGGGGCTGAGCGTGTGCTCCAGCACGCGTCCTCTTCTCAGTCACAGAAATGGTGAAGACCCGGCATGTTTCCCTTTAGATGCTGACACTCTCCCAAACGGTCTCCGTGACACTGTGGGGCGATGCAACTGGCTGCGGGCTCTGCATGAAAGTCATTCGTGTGGTGCAGAAAACAAAAACCAAACCAAGCACAAAACACAGACCCTGGCAGCGTCTCTGCAGTATTGACAGGCTTAATAGTGCGAAAACCTCGAGTGTCCGTAAACGCGTAGCGTTCTACATATCAAATGCGCTTTCAGGCTAGATTTTCATTATATCTTGATTTTTGCCATGTAACTACCAACAGGTACTTACTGAATGTATTTTATAGATGGCATCCCTGTCTTCCCTCTGGTGACATGAGAAGGATGCTTCTGAAACCTTATATTTAGATCTACGTTCAAAGATTGTAATGGAAGTATTCTTTTAGTTCATCAGTTTGAACTGAGTTTATCTGTTGGGGCACATGCTGCCTTGCTCAAAGGCTTGCTTACCAACACACAGAGCGATTAAGGGGCAAAAAGAGGAAGTGGGCAAGGGAGAAAGTTAGGTGTTAGCTGGACATGGAGAAAACAGCCTGCTTCAAGTGCAAGTAGCTCCAAGCAAATAAAATCCTTAACTACCATGAATATATATAAAAGACTGTTATCAGGCAGTCAGGTTTCCTTCATGTGTTTCCTCTGAAATCTTATAATTATAGGAAGTTGTAAATACCTTAACCCAGAGAGGTTTGAATCTGAAAGTCACACTGTAATAGGTTCTTCTCTCTTAGCCCGAGAATTCTGGTAAAAATTTTTGCTCATTGACCATAACAAACATTAGTAACGCTGTCCTGTCATCAGTGGCGGCCGTGGCTAATTAGAGACCGAGCAGCCTGGGAGTCTCTGATGTAGCGGTAAGGGGTCCTCATCTTGGAAGGTTCATGTCTGATCAGTAAACCTCCATTCTAGATCATTTTCAGAGGCTTTTTTAGCTTTGCTCAAATCATGTGCTGTGTAGAATGGTTTTCCAAAAAAGGAATGCTTCAAGTTTAACATCTGTTTCTATGTATCTCTTTCTCATTACAAAATTATAAATCACAAGCATTATTTGTCTTTTAGCTGCTGATTTCATATCCTGTTAGGCATTGTTATTTTGACCTTTTCACAGAGAAAAGCATGTATTTCTTGAGCTTTTGTGCTCTTGAGCACATGCGAAGATTCAGACCTCCTGTTCTTCGCTGGGGTGTCTCTGTAATCCCTTCTTTGTTCATGAGCCATGGAACCTTCAAGAAGCACCTGGATGTTGTCCTTGCTCCTGTACTTGATTCCTATTGGCTTCACCACCACAGTTTCTTCTCCCCACTAGAAGCAGGTGGGACCCTTTGGCCAGGACACTTTTGGAGGACAGTGATAAGGAGGTGCCTCGAGAGTTAAGGAGAAGACTCCGTTGGCAGCGCCGCCGAGAGCTGCACTTGCCATCACCAAGAGGAGCATTTCTAGTATGCAGTGTCTTCTTTGGGTGAAGGATTGGTTGAGCCAGCGACCTAGGAAATACCCGAGGGAGACACCCTGGATGGAAGGACATGAAGCATGGGTTGAGGAAGATGCCTAGTGGGTTTTCAGGTCTGGTCACTTTGCTTCAGAGGGGACGAGCCCTCAGAGTTGCTGATAAGTAAAAGAGCCTAGACCAGAAGTCCAGGGGACGTACTGATAAGTGCCAGCTGCAGGACCTTAGGGCCATTATCTGGCTTGCTGGGGCTTAGTGTCTTCGTCGTATGGGGGGAATGTGGACTAGAGGTCTTCACGGTCTCTGGGCTCTCCCTGGTGGTGGCCCCCTCCCTCCAATTGCTCTAAGCTCGGCTTCTAAAGAACAGCGGCTGGCACGAAGAGCCCTCAGTACCTGCTCACTGAATAAACGAGCCCGTGAATGCAAGTGACGGAGGGGAAACCTAGGGCTCTTTCTTTTTCCGTGTCTTTGGTGGCAGTGTACAGACGACACTAGGGATTCTCATTATTCACAGCAGCTATGCTCTATATAAAGTTGCCTCTGCACCGAATTAACAAATACTGGAGCCATCGTTCCTAAGGGAAACACCGGGCTAGATTCCTACGAGCCTCTGCTCACAGCGTTTTCATCAGCTGATCAACACGTAACCTTGTTTCTGTGTGTTGCTGTGTAAAGACACCATATTCAATGCATCTGTCGATTCATTAGCACTGAGCTCACGGCCAACAGCGCTGACTCGTGCCTGGCCAAAGCCTGTCTAACACACATCTTCTCCATAAGGCACGTCACAGCCCTCCTCTGCTTAGGAGCTCTGGTGGTACTTTTATGCTTGGGGGCCATTTTGAACAGCAAAATCACCAACAAAAAGCACAAAAAAATGTGAAAAACATGGCACTAAGTATACCATGGAAAGGACGCTTGTTTGCAGGCTGGGAGCAGGAACAAGAGGCCAGAGCGTCGCCTTGTTCACCCTCAGCTGGGATCGTGCGTGTCCGGTGGCTTAATTTTTTGCCACTGCGTGCATGTCCACAAATGACGGTGAAAGTGCCACGAGCGTCGATTTTGGAGGTTACAAATAAATTTTAGCGAGTAGGCAAATTCACAAATACAGGATCTGTGAATGGTGAAGATCCACTGCATTTTGGTGGAAATCTGATATATCCTGATTAAAGAGAACATGTGAAAAGCCTGAAATAATCTGCCCTACCTATTGACGTCACGTGAGAGAACGGATCAGAGCTTGCTCTTCCTGCTTAGTTTTAATGGACTAAACAGTGGTTTGTTCTGCATCCTCGCTATGGAAATGGGTGTGGCTTTTTCCTTCGAGTCATGTCATGACAGCTATATCGTTATTTCCTGTTGTTTTGAAAGTCCTATTGGTTACAACTTAGAAAAAGACAATACAGACCTAAACTAATCATCAGGTTCAGATAAACACTCTGCTCTTTGAGCCACCTGTACCCCTTCCCTGGATGATGGGAGAAAAAGAGTTTCAAAATTACCTCCTGTCCTGAATTTACAGGCCCAATTTATTTTAATTAGGTTAGTGAGAAGTAATAATAGCTGAACACAAGCATTTCTTATGTTTTAGACACTGTGTTAAACAGTCTAAATATATTATCTCATTTAATTTCGCCCAGCCAACTCTCGGAGGAAGGGATGAGTGCCATGCCTTTTAACAGAGGAGGACGCAGAGGCAATGGGGCTCAGCATGTTGTTGAAGGTGCAGGATTAGAGATTAGAAATTAGAAAGCTGTGGTATGGGCCTTTCACCCAAGGCCCCCGGGCCCCAGGGCAAGCACCCACTCCCTGACAGCTGCTTCCTGGCTGCGGCAAGGCCCTCCAGTCCCATGCAGGCCCCTGTGGGGTTGGTTGCAGGGACACGTGGGCTCCCCCAGGCCTGGTCGCACGTGTTGTCTTCTCACTCCACTTTGAGCCCGAGCCCTTCTTTCCTGAAGCTAAGAAATGAGCCTGCAGGTGATCAGTGGCCTGGAGGCGATGGAGGCAGGGGACAGGCTGGGCCCCTCCCCACGCCTTGAGAAGCCCCTCCCTCTGAACCACATGCCATGGTTCCCCAGCTGGAGAGTGTAACCTGTCATTGGGTGTCTGTGTGTGGAGAGGATGTTTGCACATGTCCTTCTGGGAGGCTCTGCTGGAAGAAAGAGGATCCAAAGTGTCTTCTCGCCTTTAAATCCAGTCATCCATGATTCCTTGCCATTTTAATCAGTGAAATTGGTGGTTGAATTTAAATAACTGGCCCACTTGAGTCATTTGTGAATTGTTCTCTCATCAGTGCGTTGTCGGAAGTTCAAAGATGACATGGCTCAGTACAAGTGGTTCCGGCATGTTCTGCAGAAGATGGCTCGGTGCACATGCTTCGCGCCCCATGGGCTGGGCACCCTCCGCCAACTCCCACCTACTCTTCTCCATAATACTCTGTTTCTCCTCCTTGCCTGCAGAACTCCGCTCTTTTCCTTCTTTATTCCTTTGCCCCCACTTACTTTCATTTCTTTTCTTTTTCCCTTTATAGGTGGGTTTGTCAATGGAAGTATGCCTCTCGATGAGGGGTCTTTCCCAGTCTCTGGTTTGGTTTCACACGTTAGAAAGAGCTGTAGCTAGCATTTTCATCACGATCTGAAGATGCACCAGCCTTTCGCATCAGCACCACCAGTGCATTTACTAATTTGTGAAAAGCCAGCAACGCACCCAAGTTCCACTCCCTCAGGCAGGGCTTGGGCAAGCCTCTGACCTCAACTCGTGTGTGTAAAAGGTCTATTAAAGTCCTAGCACAAGGATAACTCAGGCAACTGCTGGCAACCGCAGTAGGACAGTTTGTGCCCGTTTCTAGCCATCAAAGGTTTAAAAATATTAGGATCTTGAAGCAGTGCAACTTGGCTTTGCAGTGGGATGGCTTCCAAGGTGACTTTCCATTCAAAGCTAATCTTTGTAGAACTCTGAGCCAGGCTTAGGAATCCAGAAGCCTCTGTTATTGAGTAACTGTGACTTCTGGTGCTTTCCTTTGGGGTACATAAAGTGCTTTTCCAAGATGAGTCCTACTTGGTTATCATCGTGCACACTGATATCTTTGGTGCATTTGGATGGTTTTTCTGTTCCCCTTGTTCATGTGTCTAAATTTAGCATCGTTTACAAATTCTAATAATCATGTTTCCCCTTACAGAGCCATTGTTAAGTTTATATATTTTTAAAAATAACAAAAATGAATCTTCTGAAATAATCTACCAGGTTCTTTATTTCAATGGCAGAATAAAAAGAGAGAAACTGAGTTTCTATGCTGTTTACCATTAATACTCATTTATTGAGACATCATAAGAAGCAGGCACATAGCAGTACTTAGCTGTCTGACCAAGCATTTGGGCATTTTGTAGTTATCCCTCTGCCAAGGCAACAGCTATTCTTTATCAAACTGAACTTCACTAAGTAGTGATACTAACCCATTATGTTTTCAGAACAGCTTTACCTTTTCCGATTGATCTTTAATTTCTGCCTGCTCCTTCACTTTGGTCTTAATCTTCTCTTCTTTTTTTAATTTTTTTAGGTTTTATTTATTTGTTTGTTTACTTATTTATTTCTGACCCCTGACCCCATTGTTTTGCGCTCGTTGTGTGCTTTCTGTGTGTTCTTTTGTGTCTACTTGTCTTCTATTTAGTCGGCACCAGGAACCGATCCCGGGACCTTCTGGAATGGAGAGAGGCTGCTCAGTCTCTTGTGCTACCTCAGCTCCCTGATTTGCTGCGTCTCTCATTGTCTCTCTTCTGTGTCTCTTTTTGTTGTGTCATCGTGCTGCGCCAGCTCTCCACATGGGCCAGCACTCCACGTGGGTCAGCTCTCTGCTTGGCCAGCTCGCTGCATGGAGCAGCTTGCTTTTCAGCAGGAGGCCCCGGGAATCGAACCCTGGACCTCCTGTATGGTAGACGGGAACCCAGTCACTTGAGCCACATCCACTTCCCTTAATCTTCTCTTGACCCCATATTTTCCCTTCCCTATTTGTCACCCTGTGTCAGAGGGTTATGTGCACAGAACAGTGTAGTGGATGGACCAAGGCAAGCTGAAAAACCAAGTTGCAGGCTCCCAGGCCCCAGGAGTTTTATGAGCACATTCCACTAGGAAAGGTGGCGGCCCCATCACAAGGACCAACCCAGGGTACAGAATCTAAGGCACTCTAAGGAGATGCCAAAGCACCGGTGGCCAGTCTAGAAGAAGGTTTCCCGTACAGGAGCGCCGTGTGCTTCCTGCGCAAGGGGGTCCAGCTGGTGGGAATGACTGGCCCGTCTGCAAGCCGGGTTGCTTCTGGCAGGAATCCGCTGTGGCAGAGGACTGCAGCCGTCCACTGGTCCAGAATGTGACCCCAGGGCTTGAAGGCCACGGAGAACAGCACACACCTGCTGGACAGAACTCATGGGCCTGGAGACCCCTGTGGTGGGTGCCCCACCCTCAGCCTCACCTCCAGAGTGGAGTAGAACTTCAACCTTTTTGGGCCGCCTCTGGGAAGACCAGGTCCAGGGTTTTGCCTGTGGAGGAGGGAAGGAGTCGCTCTAATAGACCCCCTGCCAGGCAGGCAGGCAACAAGACTAACCCACTTTCTTACTAAACCCCACTCCATGCCGTGCCCCCAGCAGAAGGCGCGATGCTAGGCTTAGCGTGCCCAGATGGTGACAGATTATGCAGCTGGGGGGGACCCTGGTGATCCTAAAGCCCATGAAGCTGCGATGAGCAGCTATGTCAAATATTGCCCCGTTCTAGTGTGCTGTCTTTTTGTTTTTTGTTTTTTAAAGAAGGACACTATTTTTCTATTGTGATTGAAGATTAGTCACATGAACTGACAGAAGTTTCTCCTAATTTTTTTTCGCAATTACCTTTATGCAGTCAGCGGATAGATTTGCTATATTTTCTTTCAGGCACGTGGCTTTTCACACGTTCATATTTCACATATTTTCCAAACAGGTTTTATCAGCTCTTTTGTTGACATCATCTCCCTTTTCTGTGATAAGGCCAGGGAGCTGTTCCGCAAGAGTAACTTCTGCCTTGCCTATGTCCTGTTCTCCCAGGAATTCTGCATAAAGGGCCTGCTTGTTTCAGTGAACTTGTCAACACAATTTATTTGGGCTATCACATTCCACATGGCTTGCCTTATCTTTTTCCCACCGTGTTATAACGTTTCGTAAAAAGTCCCATTGTTATATTTTTTTCCTTAGAGGTAAATTGTTTCATTTTTTAAAAAGAAAAATTTGATGTCACCTCATTTCCTCAAAGGTATTAGAAAGCATATTCTTGGTTCTGAAGCCATCTAGGGCAAAAGTGTGCCTTTTAGCTGACAGTAAATGTCATATAGAGGTTGATAGGGAGCCTCACCCAATAACTTGTCTAAAGAAGCGTTTTCCCATAACTGCCCCCAAGTGATCCCGCCTGTGCCCGCCGGAGCCTGGCATATGTCACAGAGTGGATGCTTGTTAAACAAATGCCACTGCCTCCTCTATGTAATTTGGACTATGCTTTTTAATAGCTTGTTTAAATTTTCCCAAATGACCTGTGTTTTCCTTAAATCAGTATATTGTGCAAATAGAAAAACAATTTAATCCAGAATGTTTGCCATTGGGATGAGTTTCCTATATGGCATTCCGACAAATTTAAAGTAATAATGTAACCTTTTTGGGTGGGGAAATAGATTCCCTCTAGAGAAAACTGACCACATTACTTCTGGAGGAAAAGAGCCTTTTACAGCCTGTTTATATTCTTGTCCTATTTATGTCATTTTTTATTTTCCTTCTGATTATGCTCATGGCACTTTGGGATTTCAGCCACCTTTCCTAAGCACACCACATGCTTACTGTGAAACCAAAATATCCATAGAGAAAATGAGCATAAACCACATTGCCCTGGTTTTTCCAGAGTCGGAGACTCCAGGAAACTGTTTATAGGACAGTGAGGAATAAGGAAGAGTTTCAGGAGCCCTGTGGCCTAGGAAGCCCACTGGCCAGGGGCTTCAGAGGTGGGAAAGCATGCCCCCTCGGCGCCTCCAGCTCTCCTCGGCTGGGTCTCTGGCAGGTGCAGCGTTTTATTAAGTTGCAGTTTTTAAATCTTGCCCTTGGACTTTGCCCAGAATCTAAGACCTTGCAGTCCAGTAGGTGCGAGAGTTTGTGGCTGGCTTGTCCCCTGCCCTGTTCCTCAGGCTGCCGGTGGGCTCGGCAGTCCCAGAGGAGTTGCTGGGTACGGGGGGTGGCTTCCCGGGCGACTCGCCGGCGACCTGGGTGGGGCCGGCGGCGATGGCCCCCCGGGTGGCCCGTGGCCAGCCTCACAGAACCCGGCCGCGCGGGGCTCTGCGAAGCCTCCGAAGCCTCCAGCATGCCAGGCGCGACTGTGCTGACAGCAGCAGAGAGGTGGCGAGCTCCCGACCGGGCAGGGCCAAGGCGCCTCGCGCCGCCGGCCAGCAAGAAACGCACAAGCACCCTGGTGTCCCACCTCAGACGGATTTTAAGTATTTTCACCTATTTCAACTCAAGAAGAAGATTTGCTTCGAGTGGCTGCGTCGTAAGTTACTGGGAGTGGGGTGGTGGCAGCGTTGGAGGAGCTGCCCTCACCTTTTAGGGGAAATGAAGAATTCCACACAGTGCTACTTTTTACCTCAGGCTCCTGCTCAGGGCAGGCTCCTGCCGTGTGTGGTGGGGAGAGGTTGCTCGGCCCAGTCCCCACGGGCTCGGCCCAGTCCCCATGCCGTGCCGGCCGCAGGCCTCTCCTAGCTGCTCTTGCCTGGAAGCTGCAGCCCCAGGGCGCCTCGCTGCTGTCCTCAGTCTACCTGGCCTTGCATTGCAAAGCGAGCTGGGTTTTAGAAACCATCTGATACACAACATGCAGCACAATGCGGCCTAAGTGCACACAAATTAACCGGATAGCACTAATACACACACACACACACATATGCACACGTCTACATAAATTTAAACAATGAGAAATTTTACTTCACTTGTCTGATGAGGGAAAATGTGAACCGTAATAACCCGGGCTGGGAGAAGCTCAGCAAGATGAGCTCTGCTCAGCGCTGCAGGTGTGAGTGTCAGGTGGAGTGATTTCTCTAAGGTCACATTTGGCAATATGTATAAAATACTTAACACTCCATGATCTACCAATTCCTTTTCTAGGGATTGATTCTGCATAATCGGGCACGCTTACATATTTGTGAACAATACTGTCTTTCAAAGTGTTTTAGAACAGAATCTGCATAAATGTCCAACAGTGGCTTCTGGTTAAGTAAATCGTGTGCATGCAATAGAATGCTACTAATCCATTAAATTCACATATTTTGAGGAGCTTTTCATTAGTGTGTGAAACGCAGTGATGAGCTGGGCTCTAGGTCACACTTCTTGGTTTTGAAGCCTTTCCCCGCTGCCTACAAGCAATGTGATTTGGAAAAGGTGTTTTAACTTTTCTGTGTGCCTCAGTTTCTTTATCTGCAAAATGGGGGAAATAACAGGGTGTATTAGTCAGCCAAAGGGGTAGTGATGCAAAGTACCAGAGCTCTGTTGGCTTTTATAAAGGGTATTTGGGGTAGAAGCTTACAGTTACAAGGTCCTAAAAGTTGAACTCAAGGTTATTTCCTCACCCAAAGTCTGTTGCCATGTGTTGAAGCAAGATGGCGGGCGACGTCTGCGAGGGCTCAGCCTTCCTCTTCCCTGTTAAGGCTCCGTGGGCCCAGCTTCTTCTGATCTCAGCTGTAGGCTGGCATAAGGCTCATCTCTCTTCCCGGGGCTCATTTCTTTCCCGGCTCAGCTGCTCTGTGCTCAGGGTCAGCTGTAAACTTTCAGGCAAATGGCTCATCTCTCCCCGGGGCTCCAGGTTCAGAGTCCTCTGCTGTGTCTATGGAGCTCTCTCATTTCTTGCGTATCTGCTCCCATGTTCTTGACTGAGTGTCCATTTATATAGTCCACCCAGGGGGCGGGGACTCAACCCAGCACGCCCTAATGGTGTGGTCGAATCAAAGCCCTAATCTTGAGTTAATCCAGTAAACATAAAGCCTTCGAATTTAAATCAAAGGATACCACACCCAGAGGAAGAGACCAGTTTACAAACATAATCAGTATCTCTTTTTGGAATTCGTAAGTAATATCAAACTGCCACAGGGCCTGCAGAGTTTTGACGCTATACTTCCTTGGGTGTGCTTAGCCCAGGGCCTGCCAAGGTGTAAGCGCCCAGCTGCCACATAACTTCTCTGCCTCGTGCCCTTGTCTGTAACGTGGGATGACAGTGGTGCCCGCCTCAGGGCCTGCTGGTGACGCAGGAACGAAGCTGGAGGCGTGGACCTCGCTCACGCTGAGTGCTCCGCGAAGCGCCGCTGTTGCCGTGTCGGGAGATGCATGCACAAAACCAAACCCCTGCCCTCGCCAAGGCCACTTAATACCCGTCCTCACACACGGAGACAAGATCTGTGCCAAAGCGGCTGTCTCCGGGCAGGAAGATAACGTGATTTTCGGTGGTTGTATTTTCCCTGATGTTTCATAATGAACATATATTACTTTTATGATTTAAAAGACGAACAGTCGTTTTAGAGGATTGAAGCATCCTCAGCCTAGCCTGTCGTTAACCCGAACAGCCGAGTCCCCCGAGCGGCCTTCCTCGCCCGTTTCCTGCTCTAGGCCCAGTCTGGTCCCTCATAGGTGCAGCGGCTCCAGGTTTCCGCCCCGTGGAACGGTGCAGTCCAGGTGCTTTCCTTGTTAGAACAGTGAGCCTAGACGCTGGATGCGCGTGAGACCCACCCGGGGAGGCTCTGAGCTATTCCAGTGTCCAGGCCCCTCTCCACGCAGGTGTGTGGGGCTGGCGCCTGGTGCCGGTGCTTCCTTGAAGGCTCGCAGGTGATTCTGATGTGCAGCCAGGTAGTGGACGGCTGCCGGGAACCGGGCCGGCATCTGCTACTGCCATCCTGCCTCACAGGCTTCTGTCCCCCTCTTCCTCTCAGTGTCAGAGTTAGCCTGGCAGTGTTTCCCAAACCGCCCAGTGCTTGTGAAAAGTACAGATTCCCAGGCCCTAATACGGATCTGGTGGGTCTGAATTTTTGGGGGGAGAGACTTGGTGATGTGTGTTTAATGAGCCTCCTGGGTAGTTCTCACCCTCAGGGAAGTTGGGAAATCCCTGAGTGTGGTTCTAGGCTTAGCTGCACCGGGTGGGACTTGCCCTGAGGCCTGGCTCCCCCTCCTCGCTCGGATGCTGCCCCGGGATCAGGACTTTAAAGGGCCCTCTCGTGCTTCCAGGGTGCACTTGCCGCCAGAGCCGCTGGCATGATGGCTCTCCAAGTGCGGTCTTCACCAGCCTCCTCAAGGAACCTGTTAGAAACGCAAGTCCTGAAACCCCTCAGACCTCCTGAGCCGGGAACCGGGGAGGGGACTCGGCACTCTGTGTTTTGGCAACCCTCCAGGTGATTCGGAGGCGCTAGTGTTTCCGAGCCACTGCTGTGGAGCAGGTTCCAGACCAGCTCCCAGAGATGGTTCAGCAGGGCTGGACTGAGCCAGGAACCCAGACTCTGCACCACCTCTCACGAGCTGACGGTGCAGATGGTCCCAGGCCACAGCTGGAGAAGCCCACCCCAGTGTTGCCCCTGCTCCCTCAGGCATTTTAAAGCCTCGGGCCTCGCACCCAGGGTGTGGCCAGCGCCAAGCTTCTCGGTCAGCCTGCTGCGGCCACTCCCAGGCCCCAGAGGGCAGAACAGAGGCTGCCTTCCAGCTTAGCTAGTGGGACACGTTTTCCTTCAAGTTGACAGGTACTGTGGTTGGGGATAAATTGTTAAAAGGTATGATCCGAGTTTGACTTGGAGCCCCGGTCAGAGTCAGAGGAGTGCAGTGTTTCTTCTGAGTGCTTCTCCCTCTGTGTAACACTTGGGCCTTTTTGTTTTGTAGATTTTATGACCACCCACCATTCCCCTGGCCCTCCCAGCCGCAGACTGGTGACGACCGAGCCTCCTGGAGGAGAAGAGGACCAGAGTCCAGTGGCTGGCAGGGTCCGGGTGCCCGAGAGGACCTGGAGGCCAGGGCCATGGCCCAAGCCCATGGCCTGCCTGCCCACTTGAGGGAAGGTGCATGGGAAGTCGGAGCGAGGACAGAGAATGTGGTGAAGAAGGCAGTTTTGGAAGAAGAGCTGAGAATGGCAGGTGCTGCCAGGTGGCACAACGTAAGCCTCGAAAGCTGGAACCAGCCGAGGAAATTAGGGAGGCAGATGTCCGATGGCGATGGGGAGAAACTGTTTCAAGATCTGTACCCATTCCTTCAAGGAGAGCATGCATTGGCTTCTCAAAACAAAGGGAAGTCCCAGTCACTGCCCAGAGTTCTCTCCCCCGAGAGCCTGAGTTGCGTGGAAATGCTAATTCCGTTAAATGATGGGCATTTGCCAGGTGTTCCAAAAATGCCATTTTATCCTCCAAATTGCGCACCAACTTTGGAATCCACGAGGAACCCTGAGAAGGGTGGCTCATTTGTCCCTTTCCCACGGCCTAAGTTTGGGAGACCCCTGAAGCCTCCACCTTACGAGTCACACCGACAGTCGCGGGGGGGAACGGACAACAGCGAGCGTCAGGACAGCCAGCGCACGGACCTCCTTGCTTCCTGCCTGGCCGGAACGAGCGAGCCCAGGCACGAGCTCTGGGTGCCGGACGCTGGTGTGGAGCCTCCAGTGTACGTGCCTCCACCATCATACAGGTCGCCCCCCCAGCTCATCACCAACCCGTATGAGGAGGACGCGGTCCCTCTACAGCCACGCCCAATGGAGAGGACCAGTGCCGGCCACCAGGGTCCTTGCGGCTCCCTGGGAACCAAGACTGACTATGGCGCTAGCCGGCGCTCTCCCCAAGGGCCGCCCACACCCCCCCGCCTCGCCTCCGCTCACGACAGCTCTGTGCAGTACATTCCTTTCGACGATCCGCGGATACGCCATATTCAGCTCGCTCAGCCCCAAGGCTTCTGGGAAGGAGCAAAGCTGCACCGTGATCCTCCAGCCTCTCCAGAACTGGCTGCTTGTGGACACGGACAGCACGACGGGGTCTTTGGGGACGCACGGGGCCAGGTGCCCGCGTCAGGGAGCAAGGGGGCCCCTGGGGTTTCTGACCTCTGCCCCCCGTGGCTGCGGGGCCACCTCCTCAGGGCTGGAGACAACGATGATGACTGTGTGGTGAGAGAACTGCAGGCTGACGTGAAAGGCGGCCGGCACGGCCACCCAGAGGGTCACGTCTCTTCCCCCAGCCCACAGGGCGAGGGTACCAGGGAGACCATAACCAAGCTTAAGATGTTTGAAACTGGGAGTCAGATCAAGAGTCGGTCCAAGAAAAAAATGAACGAGACTATATTTTGTTTGGTTTCCATCCCAGTTAAATCAGAATCACATCTGCCAGATATAGATGGGAACAACAATGACTTAAAACAGAGTGCTGATAAAAAGAGGGCGTTTGATAAGAGTGCAGCTTTGCAGGAACAAAGTCTCCTGAGCATGTCGTCCACCGATCTGGAGCTGCAGGCACTCACAGGAAGCATGGCTGGCAAAACAGAGTTACAAAAACATGATCTGGGGGAACCAGGAGACAAAGAAAGAAATGACCTCAGATTCATTCACCCTCCAGGACACAGAGAGCTCAAGTCCTCTGGCTCCTGGCCAGGACACCAGCATAGAGATCAGCAAACACAGACCAGCTTCGCCGAAGAGCCCAAAAACTCCCCGGCGCTCCCCGGGCCGCAGCTGGGAAGCTCATGCAATGCGGTGCCAACTTCCAAGCGTTCAGAACTTACAGCCTCCGAAGCTCAGAGGCCCCCAGTGTTTGCTCCTGGGGACCCAAAACAGAGGCCAAGCAACCATCACTTGAAAGGTCAGGTGCATCTCAGCCTGTCCAGCCACAGTGCTTTCTCAAGGACTCCCCCCTGCACGAATCGGGCACCCATGCCCAGGGTGTGCCCAGGCCAGCCCCACGGACATGCAGTAGATCCCACGCCCAAGGGAGAGGTGGTAAAGGGGGAAGCAGCTGGGCCATGCAACAGCAAACAGTTCTTTGGTCAGTTTCTTTTGAAGCCAGTCAGTCGTCGTCCCTGGGATTTAATAAGTCAGTTGGAAAGTTTTAACAAGGAGCTTCAAGAGGAGGAAGAAAGTAGCAGTGGTAGCAGTAGCGGCGAAGAAAGTGAGGCAGAACGGCAGCAGGAAAGCTATACCGACTCCAGAGCGGAGAATTCCGGACTTAGTGAAAACGGCCAGGAAATGAGAGTGGAGCAAGGACAAAGGACGGTGGTGCCAGAGGAGCCCAGGTTTATGTCGGGAAGAGTTAAAAGTAAGTCTGAGAGCTGGAGTGAGGAGCAGAAGCTGAGCCACCCGTGTGCCTGGCCTCGGTCCCTGGGCCCCTGGCGGGCCGACGGGAGCAGAGGTGGATGTTCGGGGTCAGCAGAGGGAAGCTTGACTATGGAGAAGAGAATCCAGGAGATTGAAAGTAGAATAGACCAGCTGGCCGTCAGCCCAGGCCCTGTGAAAAGAATGATGTCATTTAGATTTGGTGACACAAAACCAGCCTCCCCATTCTGTCCGGTGGACCCGAAGGAGCCACAGGAAAGTCAGAAACTCACCAGTGTTTTAAATGCGGTGAAGCTGAGCCAAGGACTCAGCCCCAAGGTTGCTGCTGGTGAAGAGCGGGGTGTGGGGGTTCCACTCTGCCTGGCTAGCAAGGGCCGAGGCCTCTCAGCACCAGACTTGAGGGCCGTGGGGCTTCACGCGGGCCAGGAGGAGAGCGCCGGTGAGCCAGACGGCCCCTTAAAGGAGGCGAGCACAATAGACATCCCCCCCCATGAGTCCCTCCAAGCCAGGGCGGCCAGGATCCTGGGCATCGACGTGGCTGTGGAGTCCCTCCTGCCGGGCAGCAGCAGAAGGGGACGTCACCAGCACCCCGCGCCCAGTGAGGGTGCCCCGTGGCCGGCCTCACCCGGGGAAAGGCCGCTCCCCAGCGCAGCGAGCCCCGGCGAGTCCGCAGGGTCCCGCGATGCCTTCCACAGCAGGAGGAAATGCGGCTGGACGGAGAGCCCCCTCTTCGTAGGGGGGAGAGATGGGGACAGCCGTGCTCCCCAAGCTTACGTGCCTGCGGGTGTGGACAGGGCCCTAGCCAGCAGGCCGTGCGGCCCTGAGCCCCAGCCCAGCCCGCTGGACACCGGGTCCTTGGCTCCAGCGCCCGTGGGGTCCAAAGCTCCCTTCTGCTCCACGCTGCTCCATGCCATTGAGCGGAGCCCGAGTGCCACAGGCTCGGAGAAGAGGCCCAAGGGCACCTCCAAAGTGATCGAGAGCTTGCAGGAGAAGCTGGCCTCCCCGCCCAGGAGGGCCGACCCCGACCGCCTGATGAGGATGAAGGAGGTGAGCTCCATGTCGCGGATGAGGCTCCTGGCCTCCCGTAGCGCCGAGGCCACGGAGGATGCCAGGGCCCTCAAGGCCCGGGGGGCCTGCGGGCCTCTGAACGGTGGGGACCCGGCACAGAAAGGGGGGCACTCAGACTCCGTCCCGAAGGGCACCGTCTCGTGGGAAGAAAACAGACACCTGACCCCACAAAGTGGAAGGAAGAAAGTCGATCAAGACTTCTGGTGCCCAGGTAAGCAGGTGGGTGAGAGCGCAGGTTTTGGTATTAAGTTGGTGATAAAAATTACCAGGGGGGTGGAAAGTGAAAATTTGCATGTACAGAAAAGATAAAGTTTAATTATTTTTCCCAAAGATATGTCATTTTACAAAGAATTATACGGAAGCTTCCTTTAAAAAAATCAAGATCTTGTAATATATTTAAGATGATTATATATTTATAGAAATGATCTGTATTAGCTTTTCAGACCCCTTACTGTGAAGAGGTTAACCAATTAGTCTTCCACGCTCAGTGCGGACACCTTGATGAACCTTTTAGAGACCATGGCATTTGTACTTTGAATTTCCCCCCTGAAACAACAAGCATTCACCCAAACAACCCTCATTGCTCTTAATTAACTTAACAAGAAAAGACATACCAGACTGATGCAATGAACTGTCCATCCTGCATATGCCGTGTCTTATAGTCACACGTTCCAAAACCAACCCCTCCCTACTTTTCTCCGTTTTCACTACCACACCATTTATGAAACTCTAAACAGTTTAGTTGATAAAGTTAACAGTTGGCACTTTCTCAATACCCACCCCAGATACTTCACTACCACTGCGCTGCCTCCAGTGCCTGTGCTGTGATGGTTAATCCCAGGCGAGACCGTCCTGGCACTCGCGTCCCGGAGGCCCGCCAGCCCTCCGTCCTCTCACCTGCGTGTGTTTTCAGAGCCTTCTCTCATCCCTGAAACCTCCAGCAGGTCTGCCCTGGCAGTGACGGTGCCTTCCCCTCTGAGCTCCAGCCAGGCTTCTCGGCTCTGTGTTTCGGTCCGAGTAAATTCTTGAGCCCAGAAATGGTTAGGGAAAGGCTGAGGTCTCCAGACAACAGAGCAGGTTCATTTAGTCCGAACCTTTTTGCAGTGAGGAAAAACCTGCTCCCCAGGAGCTGAGGGTTCCGGAGCTGCCCCCAGGACCCCTCCCCACCTCCCAGGCCAGTCTGGTTTGTCTGTTTTACGGTGCTGTCCCCAACAACTCTGTTTTCTGTTTTGAAATCCAAGGATTTGAATGCAGTTGGAAAAGAGCAATTGTTGTTACAGCTGGAAGAATCCAGAAATTTAAAAAAAAAAAATCTACTTGGGCACTTTAAAAATTTTCCCACTGGTAGTTTGATCCTTAGGAACGTTAGTCCAAGTTCCTCTGATCCTTATGCAAAAGACTATTGAAATAAGACACTTGCCAGGGCCCTCTTGGATCATGTTATTTTTAAAATTTGCTCTTTGCTGAGAGAGAGAGTACTAAGTACGGGAACTCTTTGCCGTTATGGTGGAAAGTGTTACGTGGCCCATTTGTAGAGCTATTGGGATTTATTTAGGCTCAAGCCTGATCTTCCCCTACCCTCAAATATCCTATATGCTCACTTGTGTTGAAATGCTGGTTAAAACTCGGTGGACTTCTCAAGTGAGTTTTCTCATCTATAAAATGAGGATGATTATATCAGTCCTTCCTCATTCTGAGAATTATAAGGATTTTAAAAGAAGACAAAATCCTGCTATAAATAATAATGATAATAATAAATCAGTTTGCAAATAGTTCCATGCCTTAGTCTGTGACCATATATTTCAGGGACTATTTTATAATGTAAAATTGCTAGTTCAATAAAATGCTCCTTCGGGTTTTAGCTTGACCTTTGGCATGAGAATGGTGTTGGCTGGGTACCTGAAAACGCCACGTGGTAGCTAAACTTTTAATTTCAGCCAGCCGTTAAAACATCCCCCCACCCCCCGTTGCTGACAGGTAGAGATTTCCATTATTTATTCGTCCTCACTGTCAGATGTATTTGTTAATATACATCAAAAGGTCCGAAATCTAAGTGCCACGAGCGGCCGTGTGTTTCCTCGGTGTTCCAGGGTGACCGGACCGCGGGGGTGCCTGGAGGGACGCGTCTGGAGGTGCACTGCTGCCCAGCCGGGCTCCCAGGACGCTTCCCGGGACGGTCCTCAGCAGTCAGAGCCCGTGCTTTTGAGGGGAACCTGGGTCATGTGGTTGGGGTAGTAAAACGGGATATCAGTGACCTTTTCCGCTCACTGTTGCCTCACAAGTTAGGATAAAGCCTCAGTCGCTTCATTTTCCTTTGGGTTCCTTTGGATGTATTTTATCATTTTAAACACAAGACTCCTCACCTCCACCCCCATTTCACGACACCCCCCCCCAGCTCCCCAAGGTGCTGAAACAACTTCATTGCACCCAGATTCCCAGCCCACTTCAATTCAGACTATTCCGGAACTGTCACAAACAAGATTACCTGTGTTGTATCTGTATTCCCATCCCGCCCCCGCCCCCAACACACACCCCTTCCAGAACTTTTTCATCTCTTTCGGCATAGTACGTATCATATTACACAGTTGTTATTCCAGATTATAGATGGTCATTTCCGCTCACAGCTTTTTAGAGGGCTCTGGGGGCTCTGGCTGAGAAGTCAGCAGCCCCAGACTAGTTCAGGCCCAGGACCCCATCTCAGCTGGATTGTTCCCATTCAGAAGTGTAGCAGCAGGCCCTGACCAACCCCCGTTGCTTGCCTTACGACCTGAGTGCAGACGAGAATGCGGGGAGACGAACTGCATCAGGCCCCACGTGGCGAAATCCGGCAAAGTCTCAGCCTGCCAGGGAGAGCCCGAGGAGGGCTGGGCAGCAGCACGGCTGCCAGGGCACTGCCACACGAGATGCCTGCCGAGGCTGGCCTGAGGGTGCCACCAGCTGAAAGCCAGCCCACAGCAGCCGGGATTCTAAGTGTTGAGGACAGCAGCTTCCCCCCAGACCTTCGCTGTGCAGTAGAGCAGACCTGAGTCACGTGGGGGTACTGAGCCCTTGAAACGAGGCTAACCCAAACCGAGCTGTGCTCTGAGTGCAAAGCACACAGCAGATTTCAAAGGCTTAGCACCAAAAAAAAAATAAAAAAACTAAGCTGTCCCAATCATTTTTTTTTTTTGAGTACATGCCGAAATGATAATATTTTGAATATATGTGGTTAAATATATTATTAAAATTAATTTCACCTGTTCCTCCCTGTGTTCCTGTAGCTACTAGAAATTTAAAACAACACAGGTGGCTCCCGTTACACTTCAGCAGGGCTTCGACTCTCCGTACTCTGCCGAGGGGGTCCCTTGTCCTCTGGAATTCCTGCCACGGCCTGAGCTGTGGGCAGCACCGTGTCCAGTGGAGGTGCCCCCCGCACCTGGCACCTCCTTAGCATCACCCACACAGGGGAGCCCGTCAGGGCCTGGCGTCCCCGAGACCTGGGGCTCAGTAGATGCTCCCCTTCGCACAGCCCCCCTTCGAGACCAGCGCCTCATTCTCGGTGGAGAAACGGCCTCTTTGCCCACAGGAGGTCTGACTCACACACAAATGTCGTCCTCGGCTGGCAGCGTCTCCTGTGCCCCCTCGGGCGTCGTAAAATGTCAGAAGCTGGCTAACTTCCCTTCAGTGCAGACAGGCACTCGGCGCGGCGAGCCACGTCTGGGGAAGAACAGAGGGCGTCCCCAAACGCAGAGACTGTCCGTCCTAGTATGCCAGGCCCGCGCTGGCAAGCACCACTCAACAGGGCGGCCTGAGGAGTTGGAGGCTAGAAGTCCGACGCCCAGGCCTCGCGGGCCCGCTTCCTCCCAGAGTCCGCGGCGGGCTGGCGCTGGCTTGCCGCGGTCCTTGGGGCGCCTTTGCTGGCAGCTCCATCTCCGCGCACGGCTTCAGCTTCTGCCCGTCGCCTGCGCCTCCGACTAGGTTTCCTCTCCCTGGGGTCTCCCAGGCCCCCAGGGGACAGTACATGGTCACAGAGATGGACATTCTAAAGCAGGTTGTCCACTCAAGTGGGTAATTTACACACACACAAACACACACACACACACTTCCTCCTTGGCATCCCCCACACACCTCACCGGTTCACAAGCATGGCATTCGAAGGTAACCATATTCCACTATGACCAAGAGGAGGGCCCTCCAAAACACTAAGCAGCTCACATCTTCCCCTCCGTGTTTGGGTAATGATCATCCATATCTCTTTGAAATAGCCTTGTGTCCAGCAGTTTATTTCTCCTTAATGAAAACAAGATTGTTGAAATGTCTAGAAATGAACTTTTATACACTTGTGGATTTTGCTACCTCAACATATTTATTTGTGGTCTGAGGATTAAGCAGAAAACAGACCAGTTGGATATACCACTGATTATCTTTTTTTCTTCTTCTTTTTGCAGATTCGTATGATCCTAGCAGAGTGGAGAGGGTGTGATGAAGTGGCAGTGAAGCTTGAGTTTGCTAAATATTCGCTGATTTGGGGGTACCTGCCCTAACTGGCCCACTTCTCAGTTGTAAACTGCTGGGTTTTAGTGTATTGATACATCCTTTGCCACTGCCACACGGAAATTAGTCATTCGTGCAGAATTGCTTTGTGGAAATAAAGCAATAGTCACTTGAAACCATGTTTTTATAGCATGAAGACTTTAACACACCTGTATTTAGAAAAGTGTTTTCCTAGAAACTCTCCTTGCTGATGGATTTGGCAAAGTTGGTAAATGGTTGGGTATCAGTCTGGTTCTGAGTGAAAACGTAAACATGGAAGATCTGGCGGAATCATCTTGAAAGGACCGGATGCCATCACTCTCCCCTTCCGCATCTCCACGGCCTGCGCTCCATGCTCACGTTAAGGGGTCTGGGGCGTAGGCCATGGCGTCGTGTCTCAGCACTTTGGATCTAGGGGAAATGTGGAATGAAGGTTTGGCCTTCTGCTGCTGGCAATGGCTTTATGTATAAGTAACTTGCCATCAGAGAATAAAAGTAATATCTTTGAGTTGCTAAAAGATTAAAACTTGTACTATAATGTATTAGGAGTATTCTTTACCCGGGAATGAAACAGTTAGATCCTTTGCAAACATGCCTTGTCTGCTTTGCACTCAGTATTATCTATTTTTATTTTCTGAATGGATGTTTAGAAATTCTTTATATGAAAAATAATTGCTGGTTTAGAATAGACCATTTTAACAAAGTAACTATTTCTTTTTACAAAAAAAGCTATTTTTCTATGATGTAAACAATTGTTAGGTGGCAGATTTTTAAGGAAGTATTTTTATTTAAAAGAATCTGTATCCCTTTGTGTGAAAGGAACCCAAAGAGGGTTCAGATTTGCTTTAAAGCATATGCTGTGTCCCTTTCCCATTTACAACACTGCTACTTTTATTGGAGAAAGAAATGTCAATATAGCCATATATTACAGGGTCAATAAAATAAACTTTTCACAAAGATTTTTTTAGAGATAGCCGTAAGATCATATTTGAAAATGACCCTCTCAAAACCAGCCAACATCCTTACAACAGTTTTTGCTGCCAGATCGACTGGAATTTACCAAGCGTAGTTTCAGCTTTGTATGTCGGAGGTGATCTGCGCCGAGACTGTACTGCCCTGCCCCTTTAAAGAAGTTTGTATTTTTCTCTAGAATGCTCCTGAATTAGTCTCTGCGTATTTTTAAAAAGTGCTTGGAATATTATATATATGACATTACAAAAAAGTATTATAAGGCCTGTGTATTCTACTGTGTTTAATACTGCATTAACCTAAGCAAAGATTCTGCATTTTTTATGCATTTGTCCATTCTTTCTAACAGGATATTCTTATTCGCTAATGTTTCCTAAATAGTTTCTTGTCAAGTTTCAATAATGCCACCTTATCCTTTCTCCCTCTTCTTTCTTCCCTCCCTCTTTTTCCTTCCTTCCTTTCCTTTTTTTCCTCTCTCTCTTTTTATTGAGAAACCACCTTATCTAGTTTTAGACATTTCAAATTTCTAAAATGTGAACTGTTGGGTGGTCTGTAACTTGGCCCTCAAACAACTCTTAACTGGGCTTTCCTGGCCTGTTTTTTTTTTTTTTTTAAGATTTTATTTTTATTTATTCATTTATCGTCCCCCTGCTGCCTGCGCTCGCCGGGTCAGCCAACCACGCCGTGCGGGCGGGCCTGCCCTCACCAGGAGGCCCCGGGAACCGAACCCGGGGCCCCCCACACGGCAAACGGGAGCCCCACTGATTGAGCCACAGCTGCCTTCCCCTGGCCTGTTTTTATCTGTACGAAATGATTTTATTTCACAGCAACGTCATGTAGTTGGGCCGCAATCGACAGAAGAGAATCTGTCTAAATAATTCTGAAAAGCCTTTTCAAATGCCCTTATCTGCAGTCTTGGTTCCTACCTATGACTCAGAGTCACCTCTTTCTAGATTTGAGCTCTTCTGAAAAGTTACAGGAGCGCTAGCGGGCACAACGGCGATAACCTGGCCCGAGGCGCTGCTAAGGACGGCTGGAACTTTTCCCAGGAAACGTTTCGGGGGCAGGGGAGGGAGGGGTTGTCCCTCTGTCCCAGCCGTGAATCCTTCAGGTTATCTGAAGAAGGAAATGAGGGCTGAGCTACCTGCAGGTCTGGGGGGTCAGTCTTCCCTCTTTAAAAGCAAACAAGAGGGCTGTGCACACAGATGCACAGATGCACATAGGCACATTAGCTCTGTTCTGATTTCCTCTTAAATTTTGCTGATACACCTAAATTTTTTTTTCAAATGAAAATAACTAAATTTTACTCTTACTCCTCAAGGGAAAGGGAAGTGTCCTTTGTTCATTGTTGCACCTTAGGTATTCCTCAAGCAACCAAACCAGGAGAAGCCTCTGCTTTGCTCTGTCCTTGTGGTGGTCTCACGTTCTTCTGAAACCATTCTGAATTGAGCTGACATGACCAATAGGTATGTCCTTATTCTTAATTTCTGAATTCAAATCTATATATAAATCTTTTGAGGAGAAATAAAGGAACTTTCAAAATTTAAGTTAACTTTTAAAAGTTTAAACTTGCATATTACGAGATAAAATTATTCAGTTTCTAAACAAAAGTAGCTCTTCCAGATGTTTTTAACTTAATGCTCATTATTTCATTATTTCTATTTCTCATATACACGCAACTTTCCATTATTATTTGTGACTGGAAAAAAAGTTTTTATGTTTGTATTATTATTTTTCTCATATGTATGACCTACTGTTGGTATTTAATAATTTGGGACTTGTAAAATTAAAGTTCCAATTTTGACCATTTGGACCAAAAAATGTATGAGGAATTACATATGAAATGTATTTTATTTCTTGATTTACAAAAAAAAGGGAAAAGCGATGGTAATGTGATGCCAATTGGCTGTCTTTGGAGAAGATTCCTGAAGGATTGAAAACTAAATGCCTGTGCTGTTATTTTCAGCCTTGTGTCTCTCCACCTCACAGAAACCTTTTGCCGCAGACGATCTAAAGATGCCAGCAGCCGCTGATTAGGCTGCAGAGTGCTCTTCCATGGTGTTTGGGACTCTGGGCTGCTTTCGTAAAAGCCCCTGCTCTTGGAGATCCTTGTTTCCTTACCAGAACCGTAGGTGGAGGTTTGGGTTCATGTGGAAATTCTTTATGTAGAACGTTCTTCTGTTCTGTGAACCTGTGTTGAAAATCAAATGATTCTGAAACAAGGGTCCCAGCACTTTATGCAGCAGCTCAATAAGTTATGCTGACAGCAGCTTGGCTGGGGGCTTCTGAGGAAAAAGCCTGAAGCAGATCCAGCGTACTCTGCACCTCTGGGCAGGAGGGCCAGATGACGGCGGTCCGTCCTGCAGCCCCGGGGAGTGCGTGTGCGCGTCCGGCGGCCTTATCCAGCCGCACAGGACACGCGTCAGGAAGGTCAGCGGGACAGTGACTGCGCAGCAGAGTTCTCTCTCCTGAACGTCTGAAGTCAGACACCCGCTGCTGATTGTCTGAGTTCTTGGGAGCATTTCCTTTAGTGTCCGTGCTGGGAGCCGGAGCTTGAGAGCTGGGCTCGGGGAGGGATGTCCTTCTTAAGCTGAGGCTGCTGCAGGCCTGGCCATTTGTGCACTTTCTTTGTGTTTTGCTCCCAGCTGCAGATTCTGCACATCTGTGGGTGGGAGGAGAGTTGCTACTCAGGACAGGATTCTGCGGGGTGGGAGGTCCTTCTCCAGGAGAGTGGGTTGGTCCACGTGGGACCCACCAAGCTGAGCGGCGCGGGGCGTCGGGGGAGACGGTGAAGTCACCTTAAAGGAAGGATGGCACCTGCAGGTTTGGTGGAAGAGGAAAGGAGCGGTTCGGCCTGCAGTTCACATGGCGGCTCCTTGGTTACGGCCCAGCAGCCTGCCCAGCACGGCACCCTTGGGCGCCCTGCAGCGCGGGGAGGCCGGCGGAGTGCCCGCAGATCCGGGCTTTGGCTTGCCAGTCCCCACCTCGGTTGTGTTTATGAATGCAGCAGCGGACAGGGAGGGCCTTGTCCTGGGGACTCTGATAAGTGACTGAGACGCGGACCCAGAGGCCAGTGCAGTTTACCGGCGATTAGCCCCAGTGCCTTGTCGGGAGCGAGGAGGACGCGCTCCCATCCTGGAAGCCCGGCTGGGTCTTTGCGGCTCAGCCAGAGGAGCAACACTTCTTTTCCTACCTCCCTTCACCCCTGCCCCGCAGCCAGAGCCAAGACGGGGAACGTACGCTGTCACAGAGCGAGAGGGAGACAAAGGCAAGTTCAAGAGAAGCATATGGCAGAAATTAGAAATGAAAACCATGTGTCCTAGCCACGGAGAAAAGTAGTAACCTGCAGCGCATAAAAATCAGTGCAGTGATCTGCTCCTGGGCTGGCTGAGCTTCTAGCCATCACACAAGTCTGCAGAGGTGGGGAAGGGCCCAGGGAAGGGCCCCCTGGGGATGCCGGTCGCTGGTGGTGGGTCCTGCCTGCAGCTCAGCGCAGGAGAGGATGTTGATGAGAGGTGAGGGTGAGTGGGGTGCAGTGAGCGCAGGGAAGGTAGCCGCAGGCGACGCACCAGCCGTGCATGCGTGACGTCTCAAGGAGCGCTTTGTATTGCTCTGCGCGCCGTACTTCCTCCTGCATTTTCAGGGTGGCTGGCCTGCTCAGTAACACATGCTCCAAATAAAGATTTTACATGAAAGTACCTGTGTCCATTGTCTTTGGCTGTGGGTGCATGAGCTGCCCTGTAACCTCTAAAGGCTGGTCCCAGGAGGGGGGCAGGAGCGGCGCAGGGAGAGGTGGCCGGAGGATCCCAGCACCTCTCATCTCCACCGAGTGTTTCCTGGGGATTAAAGCCCCTGGTCGTGTCTCCCCCAGAGGCTCGCGGGTGGTGAGAGGACTGGAGTCACTTCTGGGATGGGCTCCATCGCTGGCCACGTGGCCTGGCCGGTCACCCCTCTGGCTCGTTTGCTCATCTGCCCTGCTTGCACTTGGAATATAAGACTCCTGGCACATCATGGTGTTCAGTGCATGGAAAATGAATCTAAACCTGTACCTTCGGGGAACTCTTCATTCTGGCAGCTTGCAGCCCTCTCAAAACCAGCTCGGTCTTCGTTTAGGGATCGGGCAGCAGATGAGATTCCGCATCCCCATCACGCTCCCAGTTGGTTGTTTCTGGTAATCAGACCAATATGCTAATACACTGTTGCTTCTGAGTTTTTAAAAAGTTTGGTCCTTTCCAAGTTTGGCTGCTGCTTTCTCCCATTCCCTGCTGCAGGCTGCTTTCCTCATTTCTCAGAAGCCACCATGTGTGGGTCTCAGAGTTCCCGGGCTCCAAGGGCCTGTGAGTGGGCTGAAATTTCAGACTGTGTCAAGATGCGGACTTTAGAGTAAGGTCTGTTCCCAGCTGGCTGGTTACTGAGTCCATATAGACAGTGCAACTGCACAGGAGGTCACTCGGCCAAATTGAGCCATAGGAGTGAGTAAGGGCCCCAGCCGGGGAGTCGGGAGACCCAGTCCGGGGCTGGCTGCCCTTCACTGCTCGGACCTCAGCCACGGCCCCGGGCCTCCTGGGACTCCACGCTATAAAGTGGAGAAGGGGTTTGAACTCAATTAGCTGGTTTCTTCCAATTCTAAGATTATATGACTTTTGGCAAAGGTGGGAGTCCGCAGGGTCTCCGGCCCTGCCAGGAAAGTCCGAGAGTCAAGGAATTTGAAACCATGGCTGTGTGTCACAGGAGCAGGCCCTTGCTGGGTGGGGCCCTGCCGTTCTCTCCTTCACGGGATGTCTCCCATGTCAGTAACTGATCTTGGTTCTCTTCCCCCTCGCCACATCTACGGGCCAGCCAAGGGCCTTGACAATGTGGAATTCTCCCAACATACTTTTCTTACAGCAGGGTCGGGCACTGGGGCGTGTGTGAGCTGGGCAGGCAGTGTCCGGCGTGGACCTACAGTGGCCTGTGTAGACTCTTCTGGCACTTTGGCTGCTATGCTGCCTTTTATGCACTTCAGTTCAGCAGTGGTGGGGACTCAGCAGCTAGGCCAGCCTTTCTGCTCATGCTCCATACACACATCGTCTCCAGACGCTCAGCTTACACTGCACAGGCTGGGAGTGCTCTCCGCCACCCCACTGCTGAGCATTTGGGGCACATGACTCCATGGAAACTTGGTGAGCAGCGGCCCTCACTGGCCCAGGGGGCCCTCCGGTTCTGTTTTGCCTGCTTCCCAGGCCTTCTTTGAGCTGGAGGAAGTATGTTCCAGATCAAGCGGAGACTCCCATTTGCTGTTTCTCCTCTAGGCTGCCTCCCTCTGCCCTGTGTTTCTTGTTGCACTGTGTGTGGGTGTTTTTACCCCAAATGTGCATGAACCTAGAATTTCTTTTGAGCATTTAAAATCAAATGCTCAACATGGGGGTGAAGGAAACAAGCATCGTTGAGCCCCTCCTGCATGCCAGGTATGTTATAGGCATTAATTTAATACATACCATTTTACAGAAGATGAAACAGGCACAGAGAGGCTAACTGCCCAAGGCACCCAGCTAGCAGCAAAGCAAGGATTCAAACCCATTTCCATCCACTCCAAAGACCATGCTGTCCATCTTAGCATGCTGTATCCCAGGAGGAAGAGAGAATGATTCTCCAGTTAGTCAGGAAATCGAAAGGCAGTTGTCTTAAAATACTTGTTAGGTTCAGGTTCAGCTGCTTAAGTCAGAAAACCATTCCAGCATCCTAGCATTGTGGCTTCCATTCTCAAGGTAACCTCATGGCCTAACATGGCTGCTGGAGTGCCAGCCATCTTTGACACTTTCCAAGTAACTAGCAAAAGGAAGAGGTTTAGATGCATTAGCTTCCTTCAAACAAGCTTTCAGGAAATTCTGTTCTCTTGTGCTTATAATTCATCGACTAGATCTTTTTTTTTTTTTAATAGTTACACCGGTGCATTTTAATAAAGTTTTTAACACTCTAGAGTACTCTGTTCAAAGTTCGACTGCTGATTACCCATTACCCTGATGATTCCAAGGATGAAGCTTACCTTTTCTATTTTCTTTTTCTTTTAAAACCACTCTCAGGAGATCCTTGGTCCACGCACTGACTGAAAGAAAAATTTCGTTTTCAGTTCCCCACTTTGGGCACCATGTGTTGGCATTCAGGAACTGGGTCCATGAAAACGGTGCTGCAGATGAGAAAGAAAGAATAAGACAAAGAGAAGAAAAACTGGGATCAGGGGACCCTCCGTCCAATATGGAGAGAAGAGCCCATCGACTAGATCTTAACCACATGGTCAAACTAGCTGCAAGGGAGGCTGAGAAATATAGTCTGAATAAAATCAAAGTGTTGTCACTAATAAAGAGAGTGACACTAGGTATTGGCAGGACATCAACTGCCTCTGCCACACTTACCCTACTGCCAGGCATTAGCCCTGGGGCTGGTGAACACACAGTGCAGGGGTGTGTACCTCACTCCGTGTGTCTGTAGGAAGCATGTGTCTTGAAGGCAGCACTGAAGATTTTCTCTCACCAAACACCAAACACGCCACCCCAAAGAAAAGTGGAGCGTCCAACAGCAGTGCTTTCAATCCAACTAGGGAGCAGCCACGAGGCCAGCAGAGCCGGCCCAAAGCACTGCCTTTTCAGTGCACTCATACGGTCTGTCTTGGGAGATGCACCTTCAAGCTAAGGCAATGAGTTTGCCCCTTTTGTGGTCCTTGGTGTTCACAGGAGGGGAAAAGTTGAGAGAGCGGAGCATCTAGATGCCAAGTCTGTGAGTCCTGAGGACAGCAGACTTTGCTCCCCTGTGCTCTCCTGCAGAAAGAGCTGCCTGCACTGAGGTCACCCAGCCATCTGCAGGTGAAAGCCTGCAGTGTGCGTGGGAAGAGGGGCCACGGATGGTGAGAGTGGGGTGTGGATGTGGGTGGCTGGAGACCCCCATCCTCACCAGAAAGTCCCTGGGAGGGGTTTGCATCTGTGCCTTCTGCCTGGGAAGGACTCTCCAGCCTCGAAAATCCCGCCTTTATCACAAGGCTTTCCTGCGGAATACCCAGCCTTTCTACTGAATTATTTCTGCCAGTGTCAGTTGCAGGGGAGCAGCTGGAAAGCCTCTTTCCTGGTTATTGGGATTTTTATTTATAGAGGTGTCCCTATACATGAAGAAGATGCTCCCCAGGAACGCTTTATCTCTAGCACAGAAACCCAGGCAAAAATGGCACCGGAGCTGCGAGGAAACAGCTAAAGATGTTAGAGGAAGAAAGTGCTGGCAGGCAGAGGTCATGCGATACAAATGAACGAGCAGTCAGCCATTCTGCAGGATGTCAGCTCTGCCCCACGGTGGCTCTTTTATGAAAGAATGAAGGCAGGGAGTAGAGCCAGGCTGAGCGCGGGACGAAGGGCTCCGGGGGAGTGTGGGAAGAAAGTGACATTTATTCCAACAAATCTAGAAGACACGCCATTATGTGCTTCAGCCGAAAACAGAAAGAAAACACTGCCAATTAAATCCCGACCAGCCTTGGATTATAAAATGCCTCCCAATTTCAGAGATGTTGCAGGCGAGAAAGAAACGTGTGCATCCAGTTGGTTCATTCATTCGCTCACTGAAGCACCCCTCCCTCGCCCCCACCCAGCGTGGGGCTGGGGCTGTGCTGGTTCCAGGAGGGTGGGGACGAGGTGCTCCAGGACTTGCACCCTGGGAGGTGGCTGGCCACGGTGCACGAGTGGGGGTGGGGGGCTCCGTGCTGGCCTCCCCCACGCTGCCGTGTAGTCCCACACCTGGAACTTATTAAAAGAGAAGGGGAGGATTGCGGGGGTCTCCATTTTAAACTAGTGCCTTAAGTGGTTTTGATGCAGGCAGTCCCACTAGGACGCTTTGAGAAATCCTTCTAGAGTCTTCCAGTGTTTCAGGGGGCCAGACGTGCGGCTCCTACTCCCTGGGGCCGCCTGTTGCTTCTCTCACCTGATGTTGTCCGTCTGTCCTTCAGGTCTCAGTTGAAGCCTCCGGGTTCGCAGCAGCTTTCCCTGACCCCCCAGGTGGGGCTCAGTACCTCTGGGATGTGCTCTCCCAGCACCCCTTGCTGCTTCTCCTTGGCGTTAGGACAACCGTAATTAAGCATAATTAAGTGTCCCCTCCTCCTAGGTGACCAAGGCTTTGCCTGTGTCTGTTTCATGACTCCACACAGCTTATCACAGTTCCCAGCCTGGAGCACGTTCTCCACAGACATTTGCTTTCAAGGTAGAACACAAACGTTCAGGTATTAGATCCAAGGGGGAGGTAGAGACACCAGATCCTCCACTTTATACTGGTCGGGCAAGACGTTAGTGCCATAGTGCGACCACCACAAATTTAGAACAAAGTCCGGAAGTTTTTTCACCAAAATGTTACCAATGGTTATATCTGGAATTGGGATTCTGGGCATTTATTTATTTGTGTTTTTGTTGTTTGTTTATCTGTATTTTCTATTAGAAATAGGTATTGCATATACAAAAGAAGAAAGTTAAAAAAAAAAAAAAAACAGAAAGAAATGTTAAGTTGAGCTGGATCCTGAAGGCAGTGGAGGGGGCAGGAGTTGCACAGGTTTAGAAGGGGTCACTGGGATACCAAGTGAGGAGGGAGGCTCGGGACCGCTTTAACACAGCAGAAGGTCCAGGCTCAGATGTTCAGGGACGGTGAGCAGACGACTGTGGAGGCGTGGGCCCAGGTGAGGAGGGCTGTGACATTCTGCACCCCACCTGCTGTGGCTGCTTCCCATACCCAGCCCCAGCTGGGCCCTTCCCCAGCTTGAGCGGTGGGGTGGGGGTGGGGGATTGTGCAAAGTGAGGACCCATTTCCTGGAGTGGCCAGTAGAGCACTCGCATCCTCTTCTGCCATTCACCTCAAAGGTGACCCCATGTATGAGTCAGCATACGGTGACTTGGGGGGGTCTCCATTCCTACTTCCTAAGGCCTACAATTCTTTTATCTTTTATTACAATTAGAGAGAAAATCCACTGCTGGCTGATGTAACTGACTGAAACCCACACGCTGAAGCTGTGTAACTGATTGACAGCAGATTATTTTCAGTCTTGTTAGGAGAGAGGAGTTTTTTTTAAAGTGAGCTGAGAGTTGTGGTAGAGCCAGCTTCCAAGATGGCTCCAGTCATCCTCACTTCCAGGCATTCACACCCTCGTGCTCCCCCCTCCTACTTTAAATAAAGCTAAACTTTGTGACCATGAGGACATTGCAAAAATAATGGTTTATGGAACCTGGGGCTAGAACATAAAAAAATACCAAGGCTTCCACCTTGCTCTCTTGGATCTCTTTCTCTGAGGGAAGCCAGCTGCCATATCATGAAGACACACAAGCAGCCCTACAGAGAGGTCCACACGGTGAGGAACGGAGGCCTCCTGCCAACGGCAACCATCTTGGAACGGGCTCCTCAGCCTTGTCGAGCCTTCAGCTGGTGGCCGCCATCTTTAATGCCACCTCACCAGAGACCACAGAAACACCAAGCTGAGAGTATCCCAAATTTCAGACCTACGGGAACTACGTGGAATAATAAATGCATATTGCTCTTCTAAACTGCTAAGTTTGGATGAAATTTGTCACACAGAAGTAGAAAACGTATTCAGGAGGTTTGACCCGAACCTGAGTAAGGACATTAGAAACTAAAGGGAAAACTTGTGATTGCTATTGGGGAAAGAAGAAGAAATGTGAGACTGAGAACTGGAAAGATTCATTTTGGCAGCTTCATAATTTTGCCATAGGGTCTGTGTTTTTTTGTCTTCAATTCTGGAAGAACAAATAGAAGCTAGAAAGAGTTATTTCTGCCCCAGGAAGCCTTGAGTGCAAGAACTTACAAATCTGTGCTTGAATCATGCCAGTATATTTAAATGTCTGCCTTTATAGTAGAGGTCTGTCCCTCTCAAGGAATTCCCTATAATTGCCCATGTTCTAGCTGGTTTAGATCCATCCCACATATATAAGGTTGTACTGTGAATAAAAATAAGCCAGAATGTGTTAGTTCATCTACTACAGATCCTTTATTAAGTTTGGGTACCTCCAATAAATGGCACCTGTGATGGTTAGGCTGCATCAACTCGGCCAGGTAACTGTGCCCAGTTGTTTGGTCAAGCAAGCACTGGGCTAATGGTAATACAAGGACGTTTATGGGCTTTAGTCAGCAGTGAGTTTACTGCATAAATGGCTGATGACATCTACATCAACCGATTGCTGTCAGCAATGAGTGATGCTTTATCCAATCAGTTGAATGCCTTAAAAGGGGAAGTGATTTCAGCATCCAGAGAGAATTTTCCAGCTCGTCTTTGGACAGCCACCATCTCCTGGAAAATCATCAAGGACCTTCACTGGACTTTCATTGGAGCCCCTGGTTTGCAGCCTGCCTGCAGAACCTGGACTTGTGCATCCCCACGGTCACGTGACAGACTCTTAAAAAATCTCTTACTATTTACAGATATCTCCTGTAGATTCTGTTTCCCTAGAGAACCCTGACTAATAAGCACTTATGGGAGTTTCAATTTTCTCTTAATCGAGAAAATTCTCCAGTCCGAGAACCCTGGCATCACATACCAGGGACAGAGACATCTTCTTGTGTAAGCAGAAGGTGTTTGCCCAGGGCAGGTGTCTTAGATACCCCTTGTCTGTGCCCTGTTATCTTCTACCCATTGATTAGTTCACACATTAGAGTCTGAAGATGTGCAATTGTTTGGGTTACTGTCTAAAAATGTTTACTCTCCAAGCCCTGCTCCCACCCAACACACATACTGAGAGCAGAGTATATGCATCTTTGCCCATTGCCTTTTGGCTGGGCCCCGTGGTTTGCTTTGGCCAATGGTATGTTAGCAGATGTGAGGGGAGCAAAGGCTTGGGGTGCACTCCATGGCTGAGCCTCCTCCTGTGCTTCTCCTGTTGCCATGAGAGGAGCACGTCCCAGGCAGGCTCTCATTCCAGGGACGAATGAGAGACACTCAGAGAGGAGACAAGCTGAAGATGCATAGCTTGATGTAGGGTTGCCCCAGCTGAACCACAGATGTGTGAGCGAGAAACAGATGCTTACTGTGGTGTGTCCCTGAAATGTTTGTGATTTTGTTACACAGCATGACAAAAGCAATAGCTGCTGAACGACATGAGGGCTAATGAATTAAAAATTCCAGGTATGTGCTACTACATTCACGGGGAGACTTGGATTCTCTTATGATATCCACGAATTTTCTGATTTGCAAATGCCTCAAGTCAGGGGTCTTTAGAAATATCACGGAACTCCGGGAGAAGGCCTGTGTTAAGGGATTGTCCCTGGTCGTCGCCCTCCCCAACCCCCAGCCCCGTGACTCTGTGCCTGGACTGAAAACAGCAGGGCTCGGCCGTCCCAGGCCTTCAGCCTTGGGAAGTCTTACCACTCACCTCCACCACCCCCCTTTAAACTTGTAGGTCAAATTGAACTCGGACTTTTCCTCCTATATTTCGAAGAATAAAAATCATTTGAGGCTTCCTCTGCTTTTTTGTAGACTGGCATTTTTCTAAAATCCTGACATGCATTGTTGCTTTGGTCCTCAGCAGGCAGACTGATTTCTCTGGACATAGACTTGGTTTCTAAAGGGAGAGAATAGGAACTATATCTGGAGTGTGTGGGGTCCACGTTGCGGATCCAGTCACATGTCAACACTTGTCATTAGCCATCGGGGGTAAATGGCGCCCGGGATGACGGATGGCAGCAAACGGTGTCCAGAAACCCCCGGCGGAGGAAAACCCCCTGGTGGTGGCTGAGGGCGGCCCCGCAAGCACGGGGCTCGCCCGGGCCTGTTCACGCAGGGCCCCGGCTGCTCGCTGGGAGAGGCCCCTGGGCGGCGGCCAGTCCTTGAGCTCCGCGTGCCCCTCGCAGGTAGTGCCTGCCCTCCCGGGACAATGGCCCCCCAGCAGAGCAGGTACGCGGCTGCCCCTCAAACGCTAGAGGGCGGCCTCGGCTCACGCCCGGGACCGCGTCCTCCCGCGCCCCCAGCCCGGGCTGGCTGCAAGCCGAGCCCCGCAGCTCTCGGTGGAGGCATCTTACCACCACGGGCTGGGGAAGAAAGGCTTTCAAGAGGGTCTGCTCCTGGACCCCCACTTTATTTGTGACAATGTGCAGGAACGCACATGCCCTTTGTGCCTGAGAGCCTCTTGGAGCTGCACGTCAGAGCTTTGTCATTTACTGTGCGACTCGGGCCGCTGTGAAGATTAAAGAAGATGATGCCTGTGAAGGGCTTCGCGTCACGCCTGGCGCATGGTGCGTGTTCAAGCTACAGCAACAGGCAGTCACGTGGGGGCGGGGCAAGAGGCCTCCCGCGGAGCCACCTCCACGCAGCTGACACCTGGTGAGCCACACGGAGCGGCCTCGGCCCCCAGGCCAATGACCCCCTGGGCGTGGCCACCTCGGCAGCACAGAGCCGCCCAGGTGTGGCTCCGCAGCGCAGCAGGGCGGACGCCTGCGGGGCCAGTTGCTCCAGGGACCTGCGCGCCCCCTGGAGAGCCCTCTGACACCCGGTGGTGTGTCTGGAGCGGACCCTGGCAGAATCTTGATAAGGCGGCACAAAGCCTACTTGTTCAGTACACACTCATCACCTGTTTTCAAATGAGGTCTCCAGTGGCTGTGGCGGGGAGTGTTCACGGGTGTTACAATTTGTGGATTGTAATGGGGATGAATGAGGCTTGGGTGTCGTCAGGGAGCCTCTTGCCAGTGGCTTGGAAGAGAGGGCAGGGTCTCTGGCTCCGTGTTAGACATGGCGAGTCACCAAAGAGCCTCAGGAAAGCCACTTAACCTCTTCACACCCAGGGCTTCCTAGCTCAACAAGGGGCACGGGGATGTCGTTTTTTCCCCTTTCCTCCTACAGGACGATTGCCAGAAAAAAGGCAATAAGAATGCCTTGTGCACAGTGCTTCCTGTTCCCTTTCATCGGGAGACAGTTCCCACGGCTCTCGCTGACTGCCCTTGTCCTAAACTAGCTCATCCAGGATGGCTGTGTGGCGAGAAGCCTCGAAGAGGGCGGCAGTGGCATCCTCCAGAGAGGAAGGCAGGTCCCTTCACTCTCCCGCATAGTCAGGACAATGTCTCCATCTGGGACCCTCGCCAGGCAGGCTTCCTGCTCCTTAGGCAAGCTTGGGGTCTCCTCAGCAGGATTCCTTTCCTGTGTGCCTGGGCTCAGAGAGGCCAGGGTGCTGGAGCATTTCCTGATTATTCTTGGGCCTCAGACAGGTACCTTGGAAGTCAGAAAAAGTCGTGGGGTGCAGGGGAAGAGAGCAGAGTCCAGCAAGGGAAAATGTAGAAGAGTCTGATTTTCTCTTCTATCAACTTTGGGTTGTTATTATTTTTTTATTTTTTAATTAAAGTGACCTCTGAGGATCCTTTAAATTCAGGCTCCTAATAGTGTGTGTGTGTGTGTGTGTGTGAAGAGCAGAGAAAGAAATGGGCAGAGTTAACAGCAGCCCCAGGAGTTCAGGCAGAATAGAATTCATATTGTGGTGCCTGGTACTGATTTTGTTTGTTGTTTATTATTTTGCACAGTGATATTTTAAAATAATGCCCCAGGGACACGCTGCAAGGACTGAGGACCGAGGCTCTCTTGTTAGGCTGTCCAGTGAGGGAGCTGCCAGGCACGTGTGGCTGGTTCAGCTTGTGATGTGCTGTGAGCCTGAAACACACCGGATTTAAAAGCTTCACACGCAAAATGAATATACAAATATCTCGGTAATTTTTATCTTACCTGTTGAAATGATGCTGTTTGGAATAGATTGAGTTAAATAACATCTTAAAAAATTAATTTCACCTGTTTCTTTTTACCTTTTAAATGGCACTGCTAGAGAATTTCTCACTACAAGGGGAGCTTGCTTTGTGGCTCAGTCTGCACTTCTGGACAGCGCTGCTCTACCAACCACTTCGTGTTACAGAAAGAGGGGAGACGAGCAGCTTGCCCCACCTCCCAAGTCCAGTTAGTGGCAGAGCGGGGTCTGAAGCAAGAACTCCCCTCCCTGATCCTGGGGCCGCCGCCCCCGAGCCCACATAAAGCCCAGCTCCTGAGAGCCGCCCCCCGAAGCTTCGCCTGGGAGGAAGAGGCATTTCTGTGTTCTTCATTCTGGCCCCTGACGCCTGGGCACGGGGCCTGGCACGTAGCAGGCACTCCATGCAGGCTGGAAAATCGATTGTCCTCCCTGCTCGTCCTCACGCAGTGGCCTCCTCCTGCAAAGCCTTTGCAATGCTGCCCCCTGCTGGCTGGTTCCTGGAAGTGCTCCCTGAGCACCCTGGGAACCAGGCTTGGGTGCTGCTGTGTACGCACATATTGTGTGAGCGGTTGCGTGTGCAGTCGGGTGTAGTGTGTGCATGTATGTCATGTGTTGTGTGCGCATCTGCATTTTTGTTGTATGTGTTATGTGTTGTGTGTATGTGTGCTGTGTGTATTGTGTTTGTGTGCATTTGTTGTGTGTACATGTGTTGTGTGGCTTGTGTGTGCATGTATTGTCTGTGTGTTGTGTCTGCATGTGTGTGGTGTGTTGTGTGAGTGCATGTTTGTGTTGTGTGTGCACAAGTTGCCTGTGTGTCATTTGTGCATATGCTGTGTCTGTGAGTGTGTCAGGTATGTTGTGTGTTGTGTGCACAGGACCAGGCCTCCTTTAACACTCCGAAGGTGACAGCATGCCTTAGCTCAACTCTTTTCTCCCATCCCTGTACCAGCAGATGCCAGGTCAGCCATCCTCAGGCGATTGTGGGGAGAGCCCTCTGTTCACAGCTTGGGAGCCCCAGACCCTGCGAGGGTCTTGTTGCAGTGTCGGCTCTTCTTTCTTCTACGTAAAATCATCCTCACAGTTGTGCACACCTGTCCTTTGCAGGGTGCAGCAAGGCCCAAGCAGGAGATCCCAGGTCAAGCTTGCCTAGTGGTTCCTGGCTCCGTGGAAACTGCTTGCTTTCAGGCTCTGGGTGATGCTTTCTTGGGGGAGGTGGCAGTGAGTGGCAGAAGGCAGAGGTGGAAGAGTCGGGTTCGCTGAGGCAGAGGGAGTCTGGGGCTCCAGCAAGCAGCCCCGTGTTGTGCCAGGCAAGGAAAAAATGGGAAAAGAATGTTTAATGGCTGAGCCTCCTGGGGGACCCAGAAGTGTGGACAGGCTGGCTGATGGCTCTTGTCTCCTGCCTCAAAGCTCCGAGTCTGGTTCCTGGAAAACGCAGTGGGACCCAGTTCCTTGATGGCTTCCCTTCATCAACATTTTTGAAAGTAAAATTCAATCACATTAGCTCTAGAAACCACATGGGCAAGGGACAACCCACAAGTCCACTGTAAGAAAACATTATCTTTTTTCTCTGAGGGGCAATTACTGTGGTTTCTGTATAAGAATCTACCGACGGATCTACATGTGATCTTGAGCAAACCATCTCCCTTTCTGAGATTCTCCCATTATCTATAAAATGTCCCACTTTCTTCATGCACAACCAGGATGATCTCTTGAGCTCCTAGAAGTCAGGGATTCTCAGCCCTGGCTGGGGGGCAGAGTCTGATGCCTGTACCCTGCCACAGACCGATTCCATCCAAACTTCCAGGCATCAGTGTTTTTGTAAAAACCCTCCCAGGTGAGAGTGCAGCCCCAGCTGCTCCGTGGGAACCACAACCGGCTTCACAGGCATTAGAAGTCCTCCAGGTCACTGGGTCATGGGCATGTGGTGACCAGGCTTCCCACAGGGAGAAGCAGCCAACGACCAGTCTCTTCATGTCCACAGATGTGCTGACTCTACCGGGCTTCCTCAGTCAATCCACCTCTTCCCTAACACCTGGCTTGTGCAGAGCCCTCGGTCTACTGTCCTCTCATGTGCTTCCAGCAGCAGGTGATAGGGGTGAGGGGCCGGCTCTACGAAACGGTAACTAGGTGGGCCACCATCTTACTTTACCTGGGCATAGGGCAGTCTTGGCTGTGGGTTGAATCAGAATCAGATTTCCCCATGGGAAATGATCAGCCCGGGGCCGGGGCCAGCAGAATCTGAGGAGGGCCTCATTAGTGCTTCCTTCTCCAGTCCTGCCCAGGCATGGGTCTCAGGACTTTCTATGGTGCTTGGACCAAAAAAGGAGGGCAAGGAGATGCCCTTTGGCTCTTTTTTTCCAAATGATTATTTTTTGCTTGCCTTTTGGTTATGCACAGCTAGCTCCGACTCCCAAGGAGAGGTTAAGAGAGTAATTCCCCCAGCATAGAAACACTTCAGTGGAGAAGGAAAAATGTTGGGGGGGGCACTGTTGTTGTTCCCACTGCTTGCTTCATACCCCCTCAGCACGGTCCCCAATGTTGCAAGTGAGGACCCTAAGTGTCCAGAAAGACGAGAAACACTCCCCCTCCTCCTCTCAAGGGACCTCTACGCTCTAATGCAGGGCTTCTTAACCTTTTTTGTTCCACGGACCCCTTTGCCAGTCAGGTGAAAACCACGGGCCCCTTACTAAGTCCACACTATACGTGGATTGCTTAATAACTACATCACACCCGCCCAACACGTCCCCACAAGAATAACGTTTTTTTGAATTTCAGTTCAAGCTCACGAACCTCTTGTTAAGAGAACCTGTTCTAATGGCTTAAGCATCACTTCCTCCAAGGAAAAACAGTAGTGTGTTGTCTTTGGTCCCAAATCAGAAGCATGTTGAAAGTTTGGGGAGATTAAATATGATCTAGAGAAATGATCTTTTCTGCAGGGTGATTTACTCCTTCAGAACTTTGAGTTTGCATTCCTAGTCTGGTAGAGGCTGGTTTCCTCCCCAGGCCTGATCCCCACCCCCCCCAAGCTGGGTGCATGACCCCCTGTCAAAGCCTACACCTCCCAGCCTTCCTTGTGGCTGGGTGTGGCCACGTAACTAGATTCTCAGCAATGGAGTGTGGACAGAGGGAGAAGCGCCATTTCCACCTCACTTGCTCAAGGAAGAATTGGTGCCCCAGTCTCTCATTTTTTCCCTTCCCATGATATACTTCAGCCAAGCAGCCATGGGCAGCACCCAAGAAATCGGTGGAGGACCACGAAGGAAGATATTCAGGTCCTTCCAGTGAGTGGCAAAGCTCTTATTTACCTAGCACAGCTAGCCTCCCAATTTGTGGACTGTTACACGAGTGAGAAATAAACCTCTGGCTTCCTTAAGGCACTGTTTCTTTGTTTCTTTGTTGCAGCAGCTTAACCTTTACCCATACACACTGGTTCACATGGAACATATCCTCCATGTTATGGTGTCACTCCTCAATTAATTCTTTACTCCCACCCTCTCTAAAATGTCAATGACCTTGCCTCTGTTTTCATGTTATCTTGACTTCTACGTCTTTCTTGTAATTTCAGGAGAGGCAGAAGGTTATTACAATGGAGTAGCATCCTATTTTGTGGTTAGGGTCCAAAACTAGAGCATAAGGCAAAAACCAGATGTAGTCAAAGGTATCCTTGAAAAGTCCTTTAGAACGTCTCCTTGTAAAGGATGAAAAAATGGCCTAGGTTGGGCCAATTTTTCGCCCAGCTCAGGTGAAATGTTTGGATTGCATTCACCAGCCAGGTTGCAGAAGGAAATGTCTTTAAGTCATGCTTGGCTTGGCACGGTGCCCACCACATGAGAAAGTCTTGGGGTCCGAGACAGAGCAGAGAGCGGATTCTCATGCCCAGCTCACTGTAGGGCAGGGGTCCTCACCAGGGGTGAGGTTGCCCCCCAAGGGACATTGGGCAGGTCTGGAGACGTTTCTTTGGTTGTCACACCTGGCGTGTGGACACTACTGGCACCTGATGGGTCGAAGCAGAGATGCTGATGAACATCCTGCAATTCACAGGACAGTCCCCACAGCAGAGAGTCATCCGGCCCCAGCTGTCAGTAGTTCTGAGATTGGGAACCCTGCTCCAAGGCGTAGGCTTGCTGAGAGGAAGGGCAGGGTGATTATTGTAAGTGTACTTTCCAGAACTCTCCCCAGCCCCCTTCCCTGACTTGCACACGTTTCTTTTAATGTAAGTTAAATAATGGATCCTTGGCAATTCCTTGAGGTCTTAGTGCTTCAGAGACCAAATATGTCCTCTTTGGGTGATTACTCCATCCCTGGCTGGCTCAGGAAGTTCCATCAATAACAATTCGCAGTGCTCTATCTTGCCTAAGGTTGTGCTTCCTAAGTGGACTAGGCTCCTACCCTCTGTTGAAAGAACGCACTGCGGATCTGCTGCTGTCCTTGTCAGGTACACGTCCCACAGCAGCTGGTCTCAACGTGTCTCTCAGTTCACCCTGTGACGCTTTAAGGAACACCGGCCACTCTCCCTGCTGGTGTCTGCTCTCAGCCTTGCCTCGTAAATCAGCCCATCTGCCGTCCTAATCAGGCTCCAGTGGGTCTGCGGGACATGGATGGACAGTGCCTGGTGTGATCCCATGGAAGGCTGTAGAGCAGGAGACCTGGGGGCCCTTCCTGGAAGCCATGGGGCAGCAGCCAATGGGAGGGGAGTGGCAAGAACGCAGGCAGCCGAATGCGCTAGTGCCCGAGAGGTTCAGTCACCTCATCCCAGGATTCCCGTGGGTATCCTTTGATGATGGACAACCCCAGACCCTTCCCTGGACACAACGTGAGCTGCAGAAAGGTCACCTGCCACCACAACGCAGACATACAAGGACGATAAAAACAGCTACACTGTTTAGAAGTTCTCTTGTGCATTGGATGCTGCGTCTTTCTCATTTCATTCCCACTACCTCCACTTATCTATGCTGGGGCGGGGGGCGGGGGGGGGAGCAACAGAGAACAAAGCAGATAAAACTCCTTGCTCTCAGAGGTGCTGCATTCTCATGCCGGCAAATAGACAAGCAAAAATAAGTTCAATGAAAATAAGTATTTGAATTCAACACCCATTGGTGATAAGTAACAAATTGGGAATAGAAGAGAACTTTCTTAATCTCCTAAAGGGTAACTCTAAAAGAACTTCTAGCAAATGTTCCACTCAATGATGAAATATCAAAAGCACTCCCCTTGAGATGAGGAAGGAAAAACAGAGGTCAGCTATCATCATTTCTATTCAATCTGGTATAGAGGTCCTAGTTAGTGCAGTAAGTCTTGAAAAACAAAAACAAATAAATTTACAAGAAATGATACTGTCATTCAGACAGGTGTTATGATTCTGAACTTAGAGATAATACGATTAGAATAAATAAGCGAATCTTTCAAGGTCTCTGGACTAAAGGTCAATTTAAAGAAATCATTGTGCTTATAGCAACAAACAATTGGAAAATTAAATCTAAAAGGCCACTTAGAACAGCATTAGAAAGTCAAATATGTAGGAATAAAACTAGCAAAGAGGTGCAGGGTCTCCACACTGACAACTGCAAAAACACTGAGAGAACTTAAAGAGAGCCTAAATAAATGGAGGTATACCTCATATTCATGCATTGAAAGACTGAGTATCATAAAGATTTCAATTCTCTGCAAATTAACATATGGATTCAGTGCAGTTCCATTTAAAACACCAGCCACTTTTGGGGAAATTACATGATTCTAAATTTTATGTGCAAGTGCAAAGGGCCAAGAACAGCAAAGGTAGTCTGGGAGAAGAACAAAACTGGAAGAAATATATGATCAAATATTAGGCTTATTACAAAGAGAGTATGTTATTGGTTCAAAATGAGAAACAAAGACCAAAGGAAAAGAACAGGAAGTCCAGAAATAGATTGCCATGTATACGGTAACTTGATTACTTGATTTGTGGCAAGATGGTGCTATATGCAGTGGGAAAGGATGTTCTTTCCTGTAAATGATGCCTGGGCATATTAGATATTCACATGAGGAAGGAATGACTCTTGACCCCTCCCTCATACTACTAGCACAATCTTTCCCAGATGGGTCATAGATCTAAATGTGATAGGTAAAATCAATAAAGTTCTAAAAACTAATATAGGAGAATAGCTTCCTGACTTTGGGTAGGCAAAGCCTTCTTAAACACACAAAGAAAAGCTGACTTAAAATAAATTGAGCTACATTAAAATGAAAACTTCTGTTAATCAAAAGATACCATTAAGAAAATGAAAAGGTAGGCCACATAGTAGAAAATATTTTTAATATATATTTCAAAAAAGGACTCAAATCCAAAGTATATAAAGAGTTCCTACAAATCAATAAGGAAGAGGCAGGTAATCCAAAAAAACAAAACAAAACAAAAAACACTGCAAAATCTTGAATAGGCACAAAAAAGAAGAGAATATCTAAATGGCCATTAACATATGAAAAGGTGTTCAACCGCATTAGTCATTGAGGAAATGCACATTAAAACCACAATTATATATCTGTATACATGCACCATAATGGTTCAAGTATGAAAAGGTTGACAATATAAAGCATTGGTGAGGACAGAGGCGATGGGAACTCTCAGACATTGCCAGGAGAGTGAATTGTTACAACTGCTTTTGAAAACTGGCTGGAAGTATCTCTTAAAACTGAGCATACATGGACCCTATGACCCAGTAATTCTACTCTTCAGTCTATACCCCATCCCAATAGAAATGCATACCTATGTTCACCAAAAGACTTGCACAAGAACTGCCCCAAACTGGAAACTAAATATTCACCAACATGTTAATGGATAACTAAATTGTGGTAGAGCAATACAATGAAGTATACACAGCAATAAAATTGAACAAGCCACTGTTTCTTCCAACAATATGGACGAACCTCACACACAATATTGAGTGAAAAACGCCAGACAGGAAAGAGTACATGCTTTAGCATTGCATTTATATAAAGTTTAAAAAGACAGGCAAAACAAATCTATAGTGAAGGACGATAGGATGAGGGATACAGTTAGGAGACGGGATGGAAAGCGAGGTGGTAGTAAGCGAGCTGGCTACATTTGGGAGTTGGGTGGTCAGCGTGGAGTGCTTGGGATGCCGAGAGAGTCCTGTGTCTCGAGCAGGTGGGGCATAGGGTGTGTGCATGTGTAAAAACCAGCAAGCCCCCCACCGGGGCACAGGGCCCTTTCCATATTTCACTCTGGGTATGTAAGACCTTGATTTAAAGAACTGCTTAATGAAATAAACCTACAGGGTTTTAAAAACTGCCCCAGCAACCTCTTTGTGAGGATGGTGTGCGGCCATGTGGAGGGGCCGAAGCTGGGCTGGCCGTCTCTAGACAGAAGGTGAACGCCCTGGTCTTCTGTAACACCCAGTGACCTCCTCCTCTACCAGCTCCTGGAGGGAAAAAAAGAGCCTGGTCATGACTTAAAATTGCTCTACTAGCCAAAAATCCAACCACTGATCATATCCAGAGTTATTTCTGGGGGAAACTGATGCTCTTATACCCAGTTGGTGGGAATGGAAATTGGAGGACAATTTGGAAATTATCGATCAGAGGTTTTAAGATGTATAACCTTTGACCCAGCGATTATCGTTCTAGGAGTCTGTGTATTTGTGCTCAAACAAACATTGTCTTGAAAAGGAACCAAGCACTTCCATAATTCTAGAACTTTCTAGAAGCCTTGGGGTTGGAGAGTATAAACTAGCTCTGAAGGCATTTCTCACAGGGGACCATCAAAGTAATCCCCTTGGAAGTAAGTAAACCTCACTTAGATGTTTATATTTTGTATTTACTTGTGGGAATATCCTTTACTTGGGCAGTATTGTGAGAAAATAAGGCATGTGCCACACGTTCTATGTTTTAAGGAGCTTAACAATCTAATTATCCATGAAAACTTTTAATAATGCAAGCCAGGGTACCACAAATATGGCAGAGGTTAGTAGTCTAAGCGGGCAGAAGAGCAATTAGGGAAATCTGAGAGTAAATGGTACTTTAGCTTGTCTTGGAAGACGGGTAACCTTCCATAAAAGTTGTTGACAGGGTGAGGCAAGGTGGAAAGTAGAAACTCCAGCACCTTTGGGGGAGACTGTCTCCATGGGCTGTGTCTCTACCTCCCCCCTCCAGTGGAATGGACCTTTTGATTAGAGCAGGTGGATTTTGGAGCTTAGGTTATGGAAGCGGGGAGTTGCCAAAAATACATAATGAGCCCCATGCCGTGCTGGAGCCTGTCCTCACGAACACCAGGGTTTTATCCTGAAGTGGCAAAGAGCCCTGGAAGGCTCTTGGACACGTGATCAAAGCAATGTTTTAGAAAATGAGTCAGATTGGGTGGGGACAGCAGAGCTCAGAGACAGTCCTGCGATGCTGGGAATGCAGCTGGCGGGGCAGGAAATACGGCGCGGAGAATGGGGCTTGAAATGGAGCGGGGGCAGGAAGAAAACCCTGGAGATGAGAGATGCCCAGGGGAGCAGGCCATGGCACCCATGTTTTCACCAAATTACTCCAGATGATTCAAATGACCAGCCCCATTTGGGAATTCCTGGTCTTGGGGATTTTTTTTTTAAAGGTTTATTTTATTTATTTATTTATCCCCACTGCCCTTGTTTTTGCACTCACTCTCTGCTCTCTGTGTCCATTCGCTGTGTGCTTTCTGTGTCTGCCTGTCTCTTCTCGTTCCAATCCTGGGACCTCTGATGTGGGAAAGAGTCACTCAATCGCTTGAGCCATCTCAGTTCTCTGGTTTTGTTGTGTCTCTCCTCTGTCTCTTTTTCTTGCACCAGCTCTGAACAAGCCAGCTTTCCGCACAGGCCAGCATGCCGCACGGGCCTGCTCGCCTTCACCAGGAGGCCACGGGAATCGAACCCAGGACCTCCCATATGGTAGACGGGAGCCCAATCGCTTGAGCCACATCCACTTCCCATTTTGGGGTTTTTTAAGGTTCCCAACTTATGATTCTTTGGCTTTGCTGTTCAGCTTGAGAAGTGGCAGAGAAGTCATCTCAGAGGTCGCAATTCCCCAGGAGGACTTGTGATGTCACTTGCCAACCTTATTCCATTTCAAGCAGATTTCTACAATCTTTAGATAAGGAAATTGAGTAGCTAAATGTTTGCTTGAAATCACTCTGGCGAGTCAATGAATGGCCTACAGAATCCATCCTTGCTCTTCCCTTGTGCTTGGTCCCTAGCCACATGTCCTTTTCCTCCTGTGGCCTTTGGGTAAGCTCTGCCACAGGCCAGGAGTGCTGAAGGTTGCCTGCTGTTTAATGCCCAGACCCCTCAGCTGGCATTCAACCCCAGGGCCATCTAGGTCCTTGGTTCTCAAAGTGTGGTCCAGGGACCAGAAGCATCAGTGTCACTGGAAGCTTGTTAGAAACGCAGAGTCTCAGACCCCACCCCAGACCTGATGGATCGGCTTTGCAGTGAGATCCCAGATGATTCGTCTGCCTTTGATGGTTTGGTGATCTCCCCGCCACCTGCCAGGCTCACCTACCTTTCTTTCCCCACCTTGCCTTTGCTGCCCCCTGCCATGGGCTCCATTGCCATCCCCCAGGCATGGCCTGGATCTCTCCATCTCTGGGCCCTGAGTTTTTCTAGCCAAGAGAGAAAATCATAGGATGGAGCAGGTATTCTATTTGATGGTCCAGGCTTCTTGCAGTGTGTGTTTCTCAAAAATGTGGTCCCAGAGGGGCAGCGACCACATCATGGGGAACCTGTTAGAATTACACATTCTCAGTCCTACTGAATCGGAAGCCCTGGAATGGGCTCGACAATCCTCATTTCAACAAACCCTCCAGGCGGACCTGAGACATGCTCAGGTTTAAGAACCACTGCCTAGCAAGTTCTTCCTATTTCCTTGCTAATCGGGAGCGGTTTTGTCTGACAGGGCTCACTTAGTAAGGCACGCCGTTTCAGGCGAAGTCGCCAGCGCTCTTCGAGTGGGTGACGATCAGTGTATTGATTCCCACCTGTCCCCATGTGTTTATTGATTTTGTAAAATAAAAGACTTATGAACCACTGTTGAGCAGCAGATCTCAGTATCTTGAGTAGGCTGTGGGTTTTTGGATATAAAAATACAGTGAGGCCTTTTCAGACATCGGCCATTGATTTGAAAGCCTGAGGAGCAATTTCAGCCCCATTGTGGGAACCTGGCTCCCTGTACCACTCATTGCTCGAAGAAGAAGGCAATTCTGTCCTCCCTACAATAACAGGCCCTCCTGCCTCGCCCCATGGGGTGGGAAAATGATCATTGGGCTGAACATTGCGAGGAAAAGGAATATCTGATTCAGAGGCAATTATTCTGTGCAAAAGCTTTTGGTTTCTAAAATGCATTTCCTTCCAATAATGCATCATTTTGTAGATCAGAGATGGCTGGTGAATGAAAGGAGAGCTTAGAAAGTGGCTCAGCACTTACATCCTATCAAACGAAGCAAAGCTTCCATGTAAACACATTTCAAAAACTGACTTTTCACCTTGGAATTAACTTTCTTCAATAGTCGGTGAGGTGGTCGGGCTCCCTCAGCCATCTTGCTCTCAGGATAGTTAAAGCCACCGTGCAGGTGAGAATCGGTCCTGCATCCTGGGTCCTGACCCCAGGAAGGGGGTGGGTGGGCTGCGTCCTCTGTGAAGTCCACTCCTGCCAGGCCCAGCGGCCATTTAATCACCAAGTCCTGCCTCTGCCCCACCTTACCCTGTACCCCTTCCTCTGCCCCCATGGCTAATCTAGCTCACCCTTTGGGTCTCCATTTCTTTGTCACCCCACAGAGAAATTCCATGACTGCCCAGGTTCAACTGTGTCCCTTTGCACGGCTTCCCCATGCCACCCTTTCCTCCTTTTCTGATACGTCAGCAGTTTACTTCAAAGCGCATCAGCAGATTGGAAAGCGGATGTGGCTCAAGTGTTTGAGCATCCGTCTACCATATGGGAGGACCTGGGTTTGATCCCGGGAACTCCTAGTAAAAAAAAAATGGCGAGTGGGAGAGCCGGGCCTGCGTGGCGAGCCATGAAGCAAGATGACGACACAACGAAAGAGAGACACAGCGGGGAGTCTAGGTGAGATGCGCCAGAAACCAGGAACTGAGGTGGCACAAGTGATAGGGTGCCTCTCTCCCACATCGGAGGTCCCTAGGATCGAATCCTGGTGAAGCCTGGAGGAGAAAAATGTGAAGAGAAAGCAAGAAACAGATGCAGAAGATCACTCAGTGAATGGACACTGACAGCATGTGAGGGTGGGGTGGGGAGGAGAACTCATAGAACTGTACGACAAAAGAAAAGAAATAAAATAAAGTCAATTTAAAAAAAAAAGCGCATCAGCAGAGACTGCGTGAAAGTGTGTCTCCTGAGCAGGTGTGACTGGCTGACGTGTCGGGAAGGCCATGGTCCACGGACCCCGTGACCAGGGCCCTGCCTTCTTTCTCCATCTCATGTGCCCTCATGGCGCATCAGCGTCCACATACCAGAAAGAGGGCTTTTAAATGGTGGAAGCGATGCGTTGTTGACTGTCGTGTTGGCTGTTGGCAACCCCGCATTAGTGAAATGGGAAGCCTTCCGTTTACGTGGACTGGCTCAAGTATTTCAGAAGTGCTCCTCGGCTTTGGGCAAGACAGTAGAAGAAGGCAGGAGGCCGCAGCGTTGACCTGGATGGGGCCCAGCTGACCCCTTGGGGTCTTGTTTCTGGCCACTGCTCTAGGAGGGTTTTCACTGCCTGACACCAACAGAGTTATGGCGGAAAATGCTCCTGCTGGAGTTGCTTTTTCATGCAAAGGGATGGGCAGCAAGCTGGGATGCCATCAAACTTTCAAATAAGTTAAACTGTTTGGGGCCTGCCTGCTGAGGAGTACTTGCGTACTAAATTTGTGTGAGGCAAAATTTGCTCTAAGACTTGCTTTTATGACTACCTTGTCGGGAGGTGGAGGGGATTAGGCAGCTCTTAGCCATCTTGAATTTCTTCCGAGGCTGCAGTTAACCCAACCAAAAAGAACCCAAGAGTTGGTCAGGGCCTGACTGAGACGCCCACCCTAAGGCTGGCTGTCTCTGGTAAGCTCCATGAGGGTGAGGGGCTACTTGGCACAAAAATTTATTTATCAAAACAAATGCTGGAATGCATGACCCAAGGAGCCGGGCTCATCTAACAGCTCCCTGGAGACATCACAGGAGCTCACCAAGGAAGCATAAAGAGGCGTGCACAGGAAAGGCAGGAGGCCCCTTTTGCCAAGGAGCTGCTGTGTTTTATGTAATTTCACAGAAAAGAAGGATGGCAAGGTAGCAAAAGAGCGATCGTTTTCATATCTATTACTTTTTATTGACATGCTTTCTCTTTTGCATTTTGGTCCTTAGTGCCTGTAATTTGAAATTCTCTGTTTCCAAGATAGTTGGAGATTATATGCCAGTGTGGATGGGGGAGAGAGATTTTAAATCTTTTTAAATGATTGAATTCATAATAAAGTTATCCCACACCTCATTTGCTGTCATTTTCTTATACTTATTTACAGAATTTACAGAATTCAAGGTATTGAATTTAGCATGTGTAGGAAGGAAAAAAAAACAGGAAAAAATATTTCTAGTGCAATAATTACCTGTTAGGCTGAAGAGGGAAAGGCCTAGAATTCCTTCACTCTTGTCTTCACTGTCTTCATCCATCAGCTAAGGGCTTGGACCTATCACAGTAGCCAAAAGCTCGGCAGACTCTGACTACGGATGATTCCAGGACAGTGACTTGTTCCACCCCGCGGCTCACTTTTTCTGCCTAACCAGGAGTTGACGCCTAGTCAGCGTTGCTGTAGATAAGGCGCGAAAGCTCCTCTGTCCAATGTCGCAGCCTCCAGCCACCGGCAGCTGTTGAACACTGGAGATGGGGCTGGTCCAACTTGAGATGCGCCAAAAGTATAAAATTCACAGCGATGTCCAAGGCTTACTGTAAAACAAAAAATATAAAACGCCTCAGTTATAATGTTATATTGACCTCATATTAATATAATAATATTTTGGAAATCCTGGGTTAAAGAAAATAGATTTAAAATTCAGTTCACCTGTTTCTTATGCCCTTTTAAATTCAGATTCTAGGAAATTTCCAGTTATGTATGAGGTCCACCTTTGTGGCTCACGCTATTTCTGCGGGGCAGGGATGCTCTAAAGGAAGGTTTGATGGGACCGTGCTGGGGCACCCTCTGCGGGCACCCGGCTCTGGCCTTCAGGGTCCTTGCTGAGACGTGCCTCCTAGGACTGTGTAATCAGGCCAGGCTGAGGGTCCCTCGCTCTGCTGAAGCCCATGTTTAGCCTCCGCAAATGCCAGATGACAGCTAGCTCAGCTCGTGAATTCATCTTGTGAGTGAGCAGGAGGTGCTGAAGGGCCAATGTGTTCTCCCTTTCTATGCCCCGTTTCTGCAATCAACATGGCTCTTCTGGACATAATGATTTGCCACTCATTCATTCAACAGATATCATTGCCTATCTGCTGTGTGCCAAACACACCATCAGTTACCAGAGGCTCTCAGTATCTTCTCAGAGAAAGAGACAGAGAGAGATGGGGAGGGGGGGAGCAGAGGGGAGAGGGAGAGGGAGGTAGACAGAGAGAGTTAAGGCGGGGAGAGGGCAAGAAAGTGGGGAGAGGGGAGGGAAAGAGGTGGGAGAGGGAGACAGGGAGAGGGAGAGAGTCAGAGCGAGGGAGAGAGGATTTTCATGCAGCGAGCAAGATTCTAGAGTAGAGCTGTCTGCAATGGATTTGGAATCAGGGAAGATGAAAAAGCTTGTTGCCCAGAGGGTTCCAGGATGCCTTCAGGGAAGAGCTGGAGTTGGAGGAGCATTTTGCATAGTGAGTGATCTCCAGGGGGAGAAATGGGGACACCGCCTGGACGGCCCTGGCCCATCTGGGGCGGGAGTTCTGAGCCCCCAGAGTAAGCCAGGCCACTTGGGGCGCCCCGACTCTGGGTCACCTGAAGGTGTTCTCCAACTCTTGCTTCTAAGGGTTAAGGAGGAAGAAGCAACGCCATGGGTAATTGATATGAAGGTTATTTCTCTCCTGGCCCTAGAATTGGGGGTGAATCCTTAATCTTAGCTGAACAAACTCTTCCAGGACTTCTTAATTTCCATGGAAATTTCCAGGAAATTCCAGGAGGGAGTGAGGACTAATTTCCTATGAGACATTTAAGGCACCTGAATTAGAATAATCTTTGATTTCTGATGAAAAGGAAAAACAAAAACAAACAATCAAGGAATAACCCCGTTTAAGGGAAACTTTTAGCCCAGGCCAGGGGACAAGGCTGGGCTTTCCAACCTGGAGCACCTGCCACACATTTGAAGAAGGAAGAGGAGATGAAGCCCCAAAGACTGGGCATAGCTTTTCAAAACCTACACAGGAGAAAAGTTGGGGTCTTAGGCTGCAATGAGTGCAGCCCCACATGGCAAGAGTGGAAGTGTGTGTTTAATTTTATATGTATAAGGTGTACATCTCATCTAGGGAGCGGGGCGAGGAAAGAAAACGCTTTCTCTGTACTGGGTGGCTTTCTAGGATTTCTTTATCGAGGTCTATAGGATCTGGAGTGAAATGGTAAAGGGAGGGTCGGGGGTCTTGTGTTGAGCAGACCCTGGAGACCCTGGCCTCCAGCGTGCCTCAGGTACGGTGCTGGCCTGCAGAGCCACTGACACCTGAGCTCGAGGAGCCCCTGCTCCAGGCGTCTCCTGAAGGTGATCCTACATGTGAAGTGAGGGGTCACAGGGCCAGGGGAACAGGACTTCCCAGGACCCATGAACCCATTTCTAGACCAGTCTTTGGGTACTCAGAAACCTAGAAATCCCTGCCCCAAAGTCCAAAGTCACCGGTGGACCTCAACCCTGTCCATCCTCCAGAAGGCCTGTCTGCTCAGGGGTGTTCACCTTGAGGCCCAAGCAGGTCCAATGGGAGGATGTTGGCAGCTTTCCCACCTCCCTCACCACCAACAGCGTGGGCTGGGGTTGGGACCGGAAATTAGGAGGATAGACTATATATGGTGTGTTAGCTTAATTTATAACTTTTAAACATTAGGCGCATGGTAGGTGGACTCATAAATGTCAGGAGAAGGGCTGATACCATATTAATATCTGCATTAATATGCCATACTATTATCTACAATATACCATATTAATTTTGCCCATAGGAAAAAAAAAACACCATCTCTCCAAGGTGTTTCATAGTCTTCCTCTCTACTATATCCTACTCAAAATTCAAGTTTTAGCTTACGCAAAACCTCATCCAGGAAATCTTTGTTGACCTCTCCAAGTCTAGGCTGATGTTCTGTGTAGATGTTCCACCTTGTCTGAAAGAGCAAGCATCCTTCAGTAGTTTGGTTGCCTGTTTACTTGTCTCCCTCTCTTACCTGACCTAGTGATGCTCCTTGAGGGGCTGGGCTTGCTCACCTTCAACTATTGCTGTGATGAGGCCACATAATATCATCTCATTTGCTTACAATGACATTTGCTTTCTTCTTTCTGAGTCCTCAGGCTATGAGTCAGGTTCAAGTCTGTTCCATGTGTTTCTCCTTCTAGGACCCAGGCTAAAAGGGCACTGGCTGCCTGGGCAATGGGCAAGCAATTCCCTGGCAAATCTCAGGGATGCAAAAGGGCAAGACAAAGCACAGAGGCACCTTGAAAGCCTCTGCTCACATCCTGCATCCCAACAATTTGCATTCTGTGACTAAAGCAAGTTACAAGACCAAGGCCAGCGCTCACTGGGTGGGATGTGATTACCTCTGGCAGAGCAGGGAAAGCACAGCAAGGGCCAGGGTGGGAAGAGGAATTGCAAACAAAATGGTGAAGGTTTCTACAGCACAGAGAACCTGCTGATTCCTGTGGTTTGCCATGAGAGAGGGTTGTCATGGTCTGAAGCCGAGAGAAAGCTAAGAAATGCCCAAGGGTCCCAGGGAAGGTGGCCTTGCTGGCAAAACACAATGAACAAATATTTATCAAGCTCCTGCTATGAGCAAGCGGTGAGCTGGGTGTTATGAATGAAACGATCCCTCCTGTCCTGAAGCTTAACGTTTAGCAAGACAGACATTCCATGAAAAACACACGAATAGCTCTTCCTTCAGAGCGGCCCATTGCGATATTCATGAGACAGGCCGCAAAAACCTTATAAGCATTCTAAGTGAGTGGCCTCACCTAGCAGGGCATCAGCAAACAGTTCCTGAAGGAATGACATTTAATCCTGGCAACGGCTGGAAGGCACATGTCCAGGCAAGTGGACGGCATGTGTGAAGGCCTTGGGCAGGAAGCGGCCTGGTGGTTCCCGGGCAGAGACGGGGCCAGTCGTCCTTGTTTGCCAGCGCTGCTACAACAAATACCACACCAGGGGGATTTCTTGGCTCACGTTTTTGAGGCTAAGAGAAGTTCAAAGTCAAGATGTCGGCAAGGCTTTCTTTCTCCTCGGAGACCGTAGCATTCTTTGCCGGCTGCGGTAGTCTCGGGGGTTCCTTGGCTTGCATTTCTGTTTCCTCTCCTTTCTCTGGCTTCTGTGATGTCCAGTTTCTCTTTATAAGGCCCCCAGTAATCCAGATTAAGACCCACCCTGGTTCAGTTGGCCACACCTTAACTAAAAGTAACATCTTCAAGAGGTCCTGTTTGGTTCACACCCACGATATGCAGAGTAAGAGTATGAACCCGAATTTGTTGGGGTACATCGTTTGACTGTACCACACTGGTATAGCCATGGTAGAGCACATAAAAGGAGAGTGGCAGAGATGAAATGAAAGATGGGCAGAGGCTAAACCAAGGGCTTGTATGAATGATGTTTGGGCTTTTTCCTAACAGAGAAGCAGAGCGTCAGTTGATTTTAAACTGGATTGAAAGGTAGTGTGGAAGATTATTTTATTGTTTACAGGTATTCCCCATCCCATGAAAGGGCTCTCCATTCCTGACTATTGCCAGCAGATCCCCCCGTGTGCAGTAATGAGTCCTGGCAGCCCTAGGATGATTCTAAGACACCACCCAAGTGTTAGGGAGCTGGGCTGTTCACACCCCACTGCTACCCGTCATTTGTTGAAAGCCGGGGTGTTCATTCCTTGCCAAGTCTTATCTTGTTGGGGACAAAGTAGATTCTGAAGGTAGAGAAAGCCCTCAGGGAAAGGACTGGGGCGTGGAAATTAAGGATGAGGCCATGGTGGTGGGGCTTTGACAGCACCTGTAGCCCAGGTGCCCTGCAGGCAACCTGCTCCTGCAGGTGTCCTGTCCACTGCAGAGACCACTGGAGACCACGGCAAGAGTCCTTTCCACAGAGGGGCAGAGGCATTACTAGCATGGGGAATGCAGATTCCTCTTTCATCACAAAGAGGGACAGGAGGAGATGCAGGTCTTCAGCCTTGGTGATAAGAAGCTGCGCAAGCTCTGGTTTTGCTATTTTGTACAGCAAGTCTGAGGAAGGACGTCGGTGCTAGGAGAGAGGAGGAAAAAAACCGACAGAGACCAACCTCCTAACCCTGCCTTTTCTAAGTTCCAAGAGAAATGTAACCTAATAAATCTTGACCTCCAGGTGGACACAGTCCAGAAACTTAAAAATACACAGATGCCAACCTGTGGCTGTATCTCCTGAAGAACAGGAAAGAGAATCTTGTTCTCCAGTCACAGCCTCTCTTCTCGTGTTCGGCTTGCTCTCCTCCCTGTTTTCTTCTGCCCACCCTCTGCCCCACGGTAGTTCCAGAAATTTCCTTTGCCTAAAACACTCTCCATCCAGACAGCAAAGCTTCTGACTATGTAGAGATCAACCTAAGATTCACAGCCCCTTCACGCCTTCCCTCGTGTTTGCCCATTACCTGATTCTTTGCCATAAAGGCGAACTAGAAAGGGAATAAACAGGAAACCCTACCTCTCACCCCATAAACCCACCTTCTCAGTGCCCATATTACTGCTTTGCCTTTTTAAAAGCCGGGGTCTGTGCTGGCAAGAACACACCTTCCTTGGTAGGTGAGGGAAAGGAAGATGCTTTAGAAGCAGAGACCAAAGTCCCCTGGGGTGAGAGGAAGAGAATAAAGAAAGGAAGCTGGGTAAGCAAATTGTGTATTTCTGGGAACTAGAGAGTGGAATTCTCTTTAAAAATAATGTCTTTCCGGGAAAGTGCCATCGGGTAGGACAGCCATATTCTGGGGGGAGGGGAGGTGGAGGGAAAGTTCCCTGCAGAGGCTGATGCTGCCCAGGAGCTGCCAACCCCACAGCAGCCATTCCAGCAGGTGCACAGCAAGGTGGGGGAGGGGGCGGAGTGAGGGCGGGGGTCAGTGCAGAGTGAAGGGCCATAACGGCTGACTGCAGGGAATGCCTGTTGGACAAGAATTAGTCGAGGCAGTGGTCTTGTGACCCACACAGAGTCAGCCCAGGCCTGGGGGTGGAACCCAATGGCTGCACCTGGAGCCACAGGTACTTTCGTTGGCAGCTGCCGTGAGCAGGTGGGTGGCCGGCCCATGGGCCCAGGGAGGCTGAGTCTGTGGTCTATCTGTGGGTGGGGGCTGCTGACCTGTTGTTTTCTGTTCCCCACCTGCTCTCGGCTGCCTCCTGGTTGGCCTGGTGCCCCGGGAGCCCTCTGGCTCTGGTGCCTTCCTTACAAACCAAAAAATGCCTAGAAGTTTCCACCATCCAACTTATCATCTGGAAAAAATTCAATCCTATAGAAAAGTGGAAAAAATTGTACAACAGATTGTGTGTCCTTTTGTACATGCTGTCTCCCTCTTAGCCCGCTTCTTTCTCCCTCTCCCTCTCCCATCTGAAAGCCAGAGGCATGACAATACCTCATTCCTAGGTACTACTGCCCTTATCTCCTAAGAACAAGGACAATCTCCTACATAGCAATATCACATGCCATTATCATAGCCAAGAAATTTAATGCCAATATTATCTAATAGAGAATCCATATTCAAAGTCCCCCAATAGCCCCAGTAATGTCCTTTTGGCCATTTAATGAAAGCTTGCATATTGCATTGGCTTGACAAGCTTGTTTAGTCTTCTTTTTAAAAAATGATCTTTCATGGCACTGGCTTTTGTTGAAGAGCCCAAGCCAGATTTCTTGTGGGATGCCGCCCTTTCTGGATCTGTCTCATTTTCCATGGTTGTTAGATTGGGTTAAACATTTTTGGCAAGAAGACTACTGTACATAGGGGAAGCGTGTCTTTCCCACTGCATCTTGTCAAGAGCCATGAAGTCAGTTTGGGGGGAGAGTAGACTTTTGTGAGTTATGTGCTTGGAATTTCCCAGGTGGGGGATAACCCTGAACAGTTCCAGCTGCACAGCCCAGGTGTCATGAATCACACACCTGAGAGGACTGCATTTGCCCCATTATTTATTAATAAAACATAACTTCGACGTAGAGATGACAGAGAAAAAGGAAAAACCATATGTCCTTTTGGGGCTCCTGTCTGTGATGGAGAGGGGTCCTCCTCTCTGATCTCTCGAGTTACTAATTGCATGCTAATATTATGGTAATCCCCTCCAGCTCCTATTAATGAAATGTATTCTACCAAGCACACAGCTTTGCCTGCACAAATGCTGGCCGGGGGTTTCTCCTTCCCCTAGGGAGCCATTTGCTTCCCTTGCACATGTGGAGCTGAACTTTTCTTCTTCCCTCTCATGCTGCTTAGTAAGCAGAGCCTGGCTAGTGCAACACCTGCATCCTATTCGCTCTGCAGGCTGAGCCAGAGGTTAAAGAGGCCGATCTGCGAGGCGGGGCGCCCGGCTGGGTGCAGCGTGGGAGCTGGAGGCCCCTTGCATTGCCTCTTTTCCTACAAGGGGGGCATCTGGGAGGTTTCATGGAGAGCAACGACGCAGTTCAGTGGATAATTGTGTTTGTTTAGCTGTGCGTACAGGTCTCCTAGCTGATGCCTTCCGATGGGCAGCTGAGTAGCCCCTGCTTCCTTGGTCCTTCCCATTCCACAGACTAGAAATGTAAATCTTTATTAGGATCCTAATAAGTTAGACTTGGGAACAGAGGAGAAAAGAAAAACAAATTCTTGCCTCCGCAAATTTAGAACTTTGAACGCTCACATCCTAAAAACACTTGCACAGCTGATATAAAAAACAGTAGCTATTGCTGAAAGAAGCAAATTGCTGGTTTGAGAATAGACTCATCACCATAGATAGTGTGGACTGCCTAGGGGTGGGTACAGGCTCCAGGCACATGCATGTAGACATTTGCCAGATCAGGGCAGATCACAGCAGCAGTGTTATTTCTGGCATCTCAAATCACTGCTGCCAGGGTAATTACCAGGGGTGCTAACATTATCAGGCACGTAGCCCCAAGTAGTATTTGGGCCATACTTACCATCCATTTCTCCCCCTCCCAGGGATGAGCCAGGCGGCTTTGATCAGGTTCCTGCTGATGGTAGCTCGGAAGAGTGATCCCCACGCACTGGCCTTAGTCATTGCCGGGGGCTGCACACCCATGGGCAACTAGCACTTGCTCCCTGTTGGGGAGGGAATCGTGTCCCCCACAAAAGGTCCCAAGCCCTGGCCTTGTGGGTGTGAACCATCTCTAGAAAGAATGTTTGGAGATGAGATTAGCTAAGGTATGGCCCAACGGAATGAGGGTGGGCTTTAATCCAGTAAGCCTAATGTCCTTATAAGCAGAGGAATTTGGACACACAGAGGGAAAGCGACAGGAAGCAAGAAGCTGAAGGGAGCAGAAGCCAGAAGAGATAGGAGACACTGCCATGTGCATTGCCTTGTGGCGGAAAAGCCAAGGACCAAGGCCCGCTGGCAGCCAGCCCCGGAACGCCACAGCCTTGCTGATGCCTGGACTTTGAACTTCTCCCAGCCTCCAAACTGTGAGCCAATCAATTCCCGTTGTTTAAGCCAACTCATTGTAGGGCATTTGCTTTGGAGCCAGGAAACTAGCACACTCCCTGTGGCAGTTTGATATTATTTATGAATCCCCCCCTTGCAAAAAAAGAGATTATGTTTGTAAACTGGTCGTTCCTCTGGGTCTGAGCCCCTTTGGTTGTATTAGATTCATCTGAGATGATTTGATTAAATTACCTGTTAAGATTAGGGTTTTGATTCGACCACATCAGTAGGGCAGGACTCAAGTTTGAGTCTCTGCCCCCTTGGTAGGCTGATGTAAACAGGCACTCACTCAAGAAGACACAAGAGGAAGAGAGAGAGAATTTTGTAAGTTTTGAGCCTGGAGCCCCGGGGGGAGAGATTAGCCATTCACCTGATAGTTTGCAGCTGAGCAGCTGAGGAAGCCTGGAAAGAAATGAGCCCTATGCCAGATATTAAAGGAAGCCCTGAGAGAGGAGCCCTGTACCAGCCTACAGCTGAGATCAGAAGCAGCTGGGCCCCCGGGGCCTTAAGAGGAAGAAGGAAGGAGAGACCAGGCAGAGGTTGCCCGCCATCTTGCTTCGGCTTGTGGCAGCTGACTTTGGTGAGAAAGTACCTCTTATGGTACTTTGAGTTGGACTCTTTAGGGCCTTGTAACTATAAGCTTCTACCCCAAATAAATACCCTTTATAAAAGCCAACAGACTCCTGGTACTTTGCATCAGCACCCCTTTGGCTGACTAACACACCCCCTCAGGAGATACTAATAGCTGGGTTCTGGGTACATGCTGTGTACTGAGCTAAGTGATTAACAGACGGGCTCATTTATTCTCCACTTTTTGAGGCTATTAATCAACCGGAGACCAAAAGTAAAAATACTGTGGTGTAAGAAATTGGTGTTACAAAGAGATTTTCTTGTTTGGAAGTTTGTAATCATGATCCTTTTATCCACACCCTACTTCCTATAGTTTAACCCTTTGGATTTTAGAAGTAGAGATGGTTTCCATAGAACTATCTTTGTAATACTTATTTCAATGTCCTAAAAAAAGGAAGTTTCTCTCTTCGACTTGCCATTGTATTTTTAATTTGCCTCTGAACAACAGGGCAACTTGCCTCCCTCCTCCCTAATGCTCACCTCCTGAGTATACGCCCACCCCCTCCCCAACAACCTTGAACAGGAGGGTCCAGCCTGCCTGGCTTACGGCCCTCGGCCAGGGGTCCAGACCTGCTGGGCTGCGGAGCCAGAGTTGGAATCTTTCCCACTGAAGATGCTGCCGTTGCTCAGTGACCAAGTCAACAAGCTAAGGGGGAAGGGGGGATTTTATCATGATGTGGGTATTTAAAATCTAGTCTTCAGGTAAGGCATTCTTTGGAAATTTTCTACAATGAAGGCCATGGTAAAATCATTAAAGATTCCTCATCTCCTTCGGAGACTTCTTATGCTTTGCACTGGTTGATCATTCCTTGTTATTAAATGATCATTTGTGATTGCGCTTGACTATTTATAAAGAGCCTCGATTTGCTTATTTGATTTTCTCACCTTCACAGGGTGGGCCGTGACACATGATATTTACCAATTTTTTAGACAAGGAAAATAAGACTCCAGGAGGTTAAGAGATTTGCCTAATGTTCTCACACCTCAGAGTTTTCAGAAACACAGACTGCTGGGCCCCAGTCCCAGAGCTTCTGACTTAGTAGGTCTGTGGTGGGGCCTGAGAATTTGCATTTCTCAGAAGCTCCCAGGTGATATGGAGCCAGTGTCCCTGGTCAGGGCCACCCTTCGAGAAGCCCCAGCGTGAGGTCACCGCCATTCAGTGGGGAAGCCAAGCCCAGGGTCCTTTCCAGTGCGAGGGCTGCCTCCCTGTTAAACTGTGTGCAGATGTGGTATAAATAACCCTTCCCAATGCAGGCACCTGAAAATCAGGCAACTACTCTTCAAGCCCCTTGAAGGCAGGAATCAGATCTTTCACCCCAGTTCCCTGAGAGTTTCAAGCCTAGTGAGCCACAAGAGGCTATTCGTCCATAATGAAGATACAATTTATCAAGATAAATACTTTTCCCAATCAGGATATTGATTTCTCTGGGGTACTTCCAACCCCTGGGAAAACCGATGAACCTAGCGTTCCTCCCATCACAGCCAAACCTGCCTGGGAGTTGTTCGTTGTCGTGGAGCTCGGCTTGGGCTGGATGACCTGAGCAGCTGCCCACCTCCTACCTGCGGTGCGGGAGGCTCCTGGAGACTGGCTGGAGCCAAACGCTGGGACAGCCGGGAACGTCCTTCAATGAAACGGGCCTGCAGGCTGGTCACACACGAGGCAGGGCAGCATCTGCCCCGTCGGGGGGCGCCGGCAACAGCAGGGGGTCCTCGCTGTCCTCAGGGCCAGGGGAGAGGCCGGGGGCGGCCCAGGCCCCCTGGGCGCGGCCACACGTGCCGCTGCATCCAGTCCAGGCCCGAGGACGTGCTGGGGCCCGTCGCGGCCCGGGATTTTGTCTTTCTCTCTTACACACACGTGCGAGTGCTGATTTAGCTGCTCAGTCTCCTACGCAGACGCAGATCTAGCCTCTGTGTGACACAAACCATCTTGGCTTTTGTTGTTTTCCCCGCCTACACAAACACACAGTTAAATAGTCATCGCGGGCGCCTGTGCGTCTGCGTTATGGGTGAGGTCCAGAGACCTGGGAACCGGAGTCTCCTTGCCGCCCCACTTGGGAGCTCGGCAAGGCCACCCGCTCCGGCCCCGGCCCCGAGCTGCACAGCGGGACGGTGACAAGGCGCCGTGCTGAGCGTGTTCTTCCACCCCCAGGCCCTGCCAGCAACGAAGAGGGGCTCGCCGGGCTAAGCGCCGGCAAACGCCGACAAGCAGGAGCAAGAACAGGCCGCTCCTGGGCACTGAAGCGCATCCCCGCAAAGACGTGGCCAAGTCCAGGACCCGGAAGACGTGGCCGTCGGCCAAGCTGTGGACTCATTGGCGATGCCATTTAGAGGAGGCCGAGGTGAGTCGGGTGGCCATGGTCCCCATGCCTGGGGCCGCCTAAGCAAGGGAAATTCGGGCACAGCGAGGGAGTAGAAGCCAGCAGCCAGCAGGAATCGGGGACCAGACCCAAGGAGGGAGCGATGGCCGCGGGAGGGAGGGCTTCCAGGACGCCACAGGCTCGGGAGAAAGCCATCCCGGATGGTGGGCTTCTAGGCACCGCGAGGCGGCACATTCTCCAGGAAGCCAGCCCTTTGAGGGATCTTTCTCCTAGCAGCCCTGGCAAGCGGAGACACCTCCGTCTCTGAGGTGCCCAAAGAGGGAAGAAGAAATGGGGTGTTCCTGAACACGTGCTTGACAGTTGGAGCTTTCTCCACAGTCACGATTCAGAGAGAAGAGAGCGTGAGAGCACGTGCGCCACGCCCTGCCAACGCACACTTGCTGTCGTATTCAGCAAGAGCAGAGCGTGCCACCTGGTCCTTGTGCGTGTGAGTTTGGGCAGTGCTCGGCCAGATCATAGTTGACCGTGACACAAAAGGAAACTTCAGTCATACTGATCCTGTCTTTATTTAAAATGTGGCTATTTTGTTCATGTGTCCTTTTACATTAATTTTTATTTTTTAATAGCCTTTCATTAAATAAGTTTTACTTAATTACAGTTTTGCGTCATCCCCTTCAGTTTTGCGGCTGAGTGCCTCTCCTGCCTCCCCCAGGCCTGGCTGGGAGTTTGCATACCATTTGCAGGCGGCCTCGGGCCTGGAACTTGGGTACCTGAAGGTCTTGGGTAAAGGCTGGGTGAGACGGGAACCCTTTTGTTTTAGACAACGCAGCTGAGATTTATTGGGTGCTTTCTGTCTGCTGGGAACTTCTCATGTGTTTCTTCATTTTGTGAACTCCAGGAGAGTGAACGCTGTCTGTTTTATTCCAAATTATATTTCCCAAACAAGAACAGTCCCTAGCACCTACCAAGTATACAATGGGTATTTGTTGGATGAATGAATAGCCCTACGAGGTTGGCGCTGTTATTCTCATTTTACAAGTGAGGAAACTAAGATGATTTTTAAAAATTGTGGTTCTGTATATATGCATGTATATATAAACTTTACCATTTACCTTTTACCATTTTAAGTGTACAATTAGGTGGTATTAATTGCATTTACATTTTTGTGCTACCATCGCCACCATCCATTACGAAAACATTTCCATCACCTCTAACAGAAACTCTGTCCACTTTAAACAGTAACTCCCTCTAGCCCTGCTCATCTCCAATCTACGTTCTGTGTCTACAAATTTGCCCATTCTAGATATTTCGTATAGGAGGAATCATATAATATGTGTCCTTTGTGTCTGCCTGATTTCACTCAGCATAATGTCTTCAAGGTTCATCCGTGTTGTAGCTTTATCAGAACTTCATTTCTTTTTATGGCTGAATAGACTCGCATTGTATGTATGGGCCACGTTTTGTTTATCCATTCACAGGTTGAATGGACACTTGAGCTGTTTCTACCTTATGACTATTGTGAATTAGCCTGCGATGAACAATTGGAATACAAGGATCGGTTTGAGTCCCTGCTTTCAATTCTTTGGAAAATATACCTAGCAGTCGAATTGCCTGATCACATGGTAAATCAATATTTAGCTTTTTGAGGCTCTGCCAAGCTGGAAACTAGGTTTGGTAATTGGCCCAAATTCACACAGCTAGTGAGTGGTGGAGTCTACCGCTTGAGTTCCTCACAGCTCAATCTACCCCCTGACCCAGGGGACCCTGATATTATCACATAAAGTTGAGGATGACGTCCCTCAAAGTTTCCTATTGCCCATCGGCGCTGATGGTTGTGACTTTTTGAAAAACACGAATAACTCTGTGATTGAATGTTTTGCACTTTTCTCTTGTTTCAGCCTCGCAGGACTAGAGCATTTTCTAATTCCACATAGCTGCCAATCCCACCACTTTATTTTTGAGAAATGTTTTCAGATCTAGGTGGTCCAGCCAGCCTGTTATTAGGTGCAAAGACATACAGCCACCCGAAGAGACCCAGATATGCCACTGCTTCCCAACCGGCGGCCGCCAGGAGCAGCTGGGCACCCCCGCGGTACAGACTCTGTTACCTGGGTACCAGCAACTCTGACTTCGCAGGGTCCCGCCACAATATTCTATTTACCCTGAATGCTGACATAAAATAAAATATCAAGACCAGTCACCTTCCTGCTCCATTTTGGTTTATTCCATAAAATGAGAAGACATGGAATTGTAGCTAGCTGTATGCACTTATCTCCATCACTCCTCTCACCTACGCAGAAGAGCAGGTGCCTTTACCTGGCAAGCAGAGGTGGGTGAGGAGCCCGAGTTCTCAGGGCTGGGAAAGCCCCAGAGAAGGGGTGAAGGACTTAGATGCAAAGCCTCTCTCCCCGGGGCCTGCAGAAACTACTGTCCACCCTTGCCCCTCGCACCTCTCCCACCACCTGGTGCACTCTCACCTGGCCGGCACCTTAGGGGCCTAGCTGAGCACCCCTCCCTCCACTCTTGCCCTGTCCAGTCTGTTTTCTACCAGAAGCCAGAGCCATCTTTTAACAGCATAAATCAGATCCTGGCGTCCCTGTCCTTAAAACCCTTCAGTGACTTCCCACTCCTTTGGAGATGAAAGCTGAAATCCACCCTCTGGCCCGCTGGCTGGGCTGCAGCCACGGCGGCCTCGGGAAAGCGCCTGGCTGGTCGGCTCCTCGCCTTCCCACACTCCGGACCTTCCCACAGCAGTTCCCTCTTCCTGGAATTTTGCCCCTGTTCCCCTCTTCTCCTACTTAATTCCTCAGCATCCAGCTCAAACCTCACTGACCCCAGAGAGCCTCCCCTGACCTCCAGACAAGGTGAGGTGCGGCTGCTGTTTGCTCTCTCAGCTCCCTGGTATTGCCATTCATACTGGGAATCGCAATCGATAAATTACCGTGCGTTCCCGGGGCTCGCACTTGGCTCCTGTTAGACCACACGCACCATGCTGGCATGGACAGCGACTGCGCTAGCCAAGCTCTGTTCCCAGCACCTAGCAAATAGCCTGGCACAGACTGGGCGCTCCATAAATACCGGCTCTGTCAAGGAACATGGAAACCACATCAAGGTGTGGATGTCTCCAGCGCAATCAGTCCCCACCCCCAAGGCAGCGACATTGTGCCAGGGTGGTTAATAGAAAGGAAGGATTCACAGGACGTGGCAGTGGCTGAGACCCTGAGAGCATCATCCAGCCCAGAGCCAGGTGGCGGAAGGGCAGAGAGCAGCATGCAGAGGGCAAGGGGGTGGGGGGGCTATAAAGTCAAGGCCGAGAGAGCGAGTGGGCAACCCTGGGAGGAAGACCGGGCAAACGGTCTGCTTGGCATTGGGAGAGAGACATCTGGGTCAGGACAGAGAAGCGGCCTGAAGAGACACATTTTGCCATAAACCGGTTGAAAGCATTCCTCTTGCGGTTTCCTAAGCTAGCATGCCGAGATCAAAGTCTGCTGCTCAGGCCCCTGTGACCCTAGATAGAGAGTTTGCCAAAGAGCCGCTTAGACTCAGAGTCTAACTCAGTTACAGGTTCTGACAGAAGCTTACTGTAAAAGGAATAATGAAATTTCAGCTTTTTAGTTTCTTTTCTCAGCCGTATTGAGGCATCGTGGTATAGGGTTAATGGCCTAGAAATCCCAACCCCACTGCCTAGAGCTGTTGCTACACCATGTCCCACTGTCTCCATCCATAAAATGGGGAAAACCGTAGCACCCACCGCAAAGGGTGGTTGCGAGGCTAAAGTGACACAATCCATACACAGAGGGACGCCAGTGCCTGGTTCTATATGACAAGCTCCCAGGCACGAGCTTCACTGATATTGCAGCAGATTCATCAGCTTCAGCCTGTGGGGGCTGTCCAGGCCACGAGCGAACAAAACGACGTAGGAGCCATGTCTGGGTCTAAAATACATTTTTCTCATGAGAGTTCAGCGTGGTCTTGGGATCCCGGGGCAGCACACATCTCCAAGCCCTAACTGGGTCCCTAACCAGACAGGGCTAAGGGGATGGGAATGGGTGAAAGTGGCACACAGCTTTCTCCCTGCACTCACGTGGTGGGCTTCGACCAGCAGAAGGAATCACCAGGGGGCAGAATCGCAGGCTTCCTTTAGACTCCAAAGGGGCACGTTAACGGAGTGGAGTGCGGAGTGGAGCTTCTTTGATGTCTGTCCCATCCATTCTTTTCAAAATCACAGACCCAGGACCTCCCGCCAATTTCTGATCTTTTGTCCCAAGTCAGTTCTTGAACAGTCATAAATTGCTTTGAAGATAAAAGGACCACGATACCACTATTATTTTAATAAGTGGAGCCTGCACATGTCTCCTTGACATATGAGCTGTTCGAAATATTTGTCTTGTTTTTCAGTTCAGCTGCATGGGAAAGTGCTTGCCCTGTCTCTCGTGGATACTCCTCCATGTGGCACTGTGTAGTGTGAATATTGTTTTCATAAAAATGTTTGCCTTTTCTCCAAAAAAAATAAATTGATGTTTCTCTGGGGGGTACCTCTCTGTTAGCCAAAAATTATGCAATTATTTTTAGACATATGCATTTTGTAAATGTCTAATTTACTGCAATGCTTATAAATGCCAATAAAATGTACTATCATAGTCACAAGGTCAATGAAGTTCAATGCACGCTGAAGAAAATCAAATGAGAAGTATATATGTGAACATAATAACGGGTTCATCCATGAGCACAATGGATTCCACTTGGAGACGATGAAGAGAATAAAGCATTTTATTCTCCCACTCCATCCTCATGACTTTTCTATACCCAGGCTAAGAAGGGTCCTTTTCAAGGAATTTCTATGGGGAACGTATTTGACCATGTCATGGCACATTGCTTTGCCCACCTGCGGTCCCCTGCAAGTCCCTCCCACCTGCCACAGGCTGCCTGCTTTGTGCTGTCCCTGCTCCAAGCCTGGCCTCCCATTCATTTCAGCCTGATGTCAGCTGCCATCCAGTGAGAGTCCCCGTTGGTCTGATGAGCCACTGCTGCAGGAAAGTAGAATGGGCTCGTTCTGTGACGGGGTCCCTGAGCTTTCCCGGCCAGCCAGGGCTGGCCTCGGATTGGGCTGAAATTCCGGGAGTTCTGGCTGAAACAGTTTTCCTGACTCCAGCTTCTTTCATATGTATCCTCAGAAGCTGACCAAGCTCTCCTCTGACCTCGTCCTCTGGGTTGAGCCAGGACATCCAAACGGGGTTTTACCAACTGCTCTCAAAGCCCAGGAGCCTCGCCAGCCGTGGAAGCCCACGGAAGCCTTTCCTCCCTTCCGCTCACCCTCCTGGGCACCTACTCCTGTCCCTTCCCTGGACTCTGTTGTACACTGCCTTGGAGTATCTTGGGCACTGTTTTTTTTTTTTTTTGTATTGGAATTCAGCTTTTTGCATGTGTCTGGTTTCAACGCATTTGCATGGAGCAAGGAAGGAAGATGCCATCTGGTTAGAACGATGCCTGGGAATTTCTAGACCCGTCTGCCCAGGTCTGGCATCTGTTCCAAGTCTTGCTGGGTTGACACACGTTAGACTAGACACATCCTGGAATATTTTAACACCCCCACAAGGCAAGAATATGTTCCAGCACACTCCCTTAAACACCTACTCAGGGAGCTACTCTCCACTCTTAGGAAAATAGATGAAGACACGCAAAGGCCTCTGCCTTCCCTCTCACAAGAGCAAATAATCCCTGGCTGTCACAGGCGAGCTCCCTCCCTTGCCATGTGGACACAGAAAGAAAACTGAAGCCTTGAGTCCTTGGGCACTTGTTGGGCTCCATTTGAGAGATGTGGCATTTCTGGGAGCAGTTCCAGGAAGTTAAGCAAAGTTTCTACCCTACAAGCAAAGGAGTGTTGTAATCTGCTAAGGATTTCCAGAAAGGCCACAGCTTATCCTTCAAGATGCCCAATAATATCAGGTCCATAAGTGAATTCTACTCCTCTCTTCCCCCTGCCCCTCAGGCACGGCTGACTGTGTCGCCTGCTACAGACTGTATTTTCAGCTGCAAAACTGCCAACTTGCCTTTTGTATTGATCTTCCAGGGATCAGTCTGTTTCCTGGCAGCACCAAAACTTACAGAGGCCAGATGCCTTTTTCACTCTGTGTAAATTTAGCTGTGTGCAGCTGGATTTGCTGGCAATTTTGAACACTGCATGGGAAATCTATAACATTCATCTGTCCAGCCAAGTATCGGCTCGTATCCCAGTGGCCACATGCCGCAGCCTGAGAATGCTGCCCCTCCTCTAGGCCGCCCCATCCTCTGCGGAAGAGCCCAGAAGACAGCCAGTCATCCGCGTGTGATGGATGACAGAAGAGAAACTGCTCTGGCTGCAGGAGGAAATACGATATGGCATAAATCACCCTGCCAGGGTGAAAATGAAATTGAGATCCAAAATTTAAAAATAATGATTGCACTTTGGCTCATTAAAGTCACCATCAGATAAGGGATTCTCCCCAAACCACAGACTCTCTGTCCAGAGGATTTGGTGCATGGGGACAGAGGGAAAGTTCTACACCATGTGCTGGCTTCCACGAGTAGGCCAGACCCTGTGCCAACTAGCCCCCCACCCACCTGCTACAATGTGACTTTCATTGACCTCATTTGACAAATTTGGAAACTGAGACTCAAAGAATTAAGAAACGTGCCTGAAGTCACACTACAATCAAGCAATGTATAAGGACTTCTCATCTGAAGTTTTTCTATTCAGTGCCCTTTACCAACACTGCAAGGTCAAAATGAAATGGGGAGCTTAGGTTCCTGAGAGATGGGGAGGAGGGGGACACCTTGGGGAGGCCCCAGTGAGAGCAGAGGGAGGGGAGAGGGAAGCGGAGGCAGATGGAGAGAACCTGTGGGGCCGGGCAGGCGGGAGCCCGAGGGCATCGGGCTGGGAGGACAGTGAGGGGCCTTCCGCGCCCCAAGTAGCCGAATGCCTCGGTGTGAAAGCGCTCTCTCCGCCATGGCAGCGTGCACGTCGGGATGGGCAGAGGGGTCTTGTTAATCTCCATCTCCTCTTCTTTCCTCCTGCCGTGCCTACTAGAGGGCTCTGCATACAGTAGGTGCTCAATGCATGTGTGCGGCTGTCTTTATGGAGCCCAGGGTGAACGTCACCCTGTCCTTGTCGCTCACTCTCAGTGTGCATCCTGTGGTTAAACCGCATCCAGGTCAACTGCTCATCTGACACCCGTAATGGCCAGGGGCACACACCATGTCACCGCACCCTGGAGCACATCAGCATAGAGAAGGACGCCGAGGGTGTTTCCAGTGGGGACCTGACAGCCACCAGACTTGGTGGGTTGGACAGCCAGAGAGGGCTCCTTCGTTCACTGACCTTTCCCCTTTCAAATACCTTCTTTCCTTTAGTCTGTTCACCTCCTACAAGACACATTCCTGAGACATACAAGGGGTAACCGGCTTGACAACTTCTCCAGGATGGAAATGAGAGGCAAGAGTGTCCAGGGATGGACGGCCACTACTCCTGGGGTGGGGGCTCAGACCTCCCGTACACTACCTCTGGCCACACCCGGGAACCCTTAAAGAGGTGTGAGCCCTGCCCAGCCCTGCCCCTGCAGGGGCCCAGGACCCCGGCATAGACTGTCCAAGAGTGCTGGGCACAGCAGAGTCAGGCCAAGGAGGAGTTGGCAGAGGAGGCCCCTAGCGCCAGAGATATGGCAGAGGCGCAAAGCAGGGGAAGATGAAGAGAAAAACGTCCTGAGGAGGTGACTTCAGTGGTATCATGTCACAAGGCCCGAGTCATTCAAAAGAAAAGTTTCCAGTGTGAGCAAAATATTTTTCCTATCACTAAACACACCAGGCATCCATGTCTGGGCTTACACCTGCTCATTTCCAGGTTTAGTAGCAGCTGGAAAGGAGAGCAGGAAAGGGGGAAGGGGTGGTAAGCCTTCCCAGGCTCTGTGCCAGGGGGTTTCTCAGTAGACCCTACCTTAGAAGCTGGGAGAAAGGAACCGTCCTCCTGGAAGGCTGGGTGGAAGGATTCTACAATGACGACTAACATTGTGTACCAGATGCTCTCGTGGGGACAAGAGAGGACCAGGGCTTCTGGCCTGGCAGTGGAGCCCTAATTAAAGGATTCTCGTCGAATGAGCATCTCTAAGTGTGCCGGCCTGTGTGCAGGCTGGTAGGAGATCAGCCCATAAAAAGTGACAGCTTAATCCGCTAAATAGCAAGGGACGTCAAAATGCTCACAGTAGTTACATCTGGGTAGACGGATTTTAGACCATTTCTTTCTTTGTTCTCCTTTCTCTCCTTTTTAATGCACTTTTCCCTTTTCACTTTTCTGTCTAAATTTTCTGTAATGAACATAAATTACTTATGTTACTAAAAGTTTTTTTAAAGATCAAGGCACGATCCCTGCCCCTAAGGAGCTTAGCTGGATTCTGCTGAGGGAGACAAACTAAAGTAAATCATGTAAGGTGTGAGCCAGCGTGAGGTCGAGTTGTGGGGTGCGGTGCAAGCCTGAGCACGGCATGTCCAGAGAAGGGGGTACCTGGGAGGCCATGGTCCAGACCTCAGAGCCGGCTTCCCAAAACAGTGGGCACATTCTCCCCTCCCCTCTCCTGCTCCTTCATGGGCATCTGTGCCTTCCCATATCCTGCTTCTGTCTCCTGGGTCAGTGTTTACATACAGTAGGTATTCAAATGAAATGGGAGGAAAGGCGGCTCCACACCCCCCACCCTGCAGGCAGGGACACACAGGGACACTCATCTTTGGTCTGGAGTCTGACTGCTCCTCCCCAGGACAAGAACAGGAATCTCCTGGTGCAGAATTTACAATGGCTCAAGCTTTACAGCCTTCTTCAAACTGGGATACATGAGCCCTCTGGGATTCAGAGACTTCCCCATGGGTACATAGGCACCGAGAGTTTTAAGGGAATCAATTTCCAGACACTCAACTGCCATGTGCACTCCTTTCCAAGATGTTTACAAGAGAACCCACTCCTGGTTCATCATAATCAGCTCTCTTTCTCACCTCCCTTTCACTAACACCCTTCTCGCCTTTTATAGAGGAAGGCTGTGCCCTTCACCCACCCAGACTTCACTATAGCGCTAGTCAGGGATGTTTTCCTTAACTATTGCTGCGTAACAAATGGTCACAAACTTAGACCTTTAATATCCCGTGGTCGCTGTGGGTGGGCAAAGCAGCCGTGGCTGGGCCGAGTCCTCTGGCTGGGGGGCTCTCTCAAGGCTGCATTCCAGGCGTCTGCCGCACCCAGGCTCTCATCTGCGGCTCATCTGTTCCTTACAGGTTGTCAGACTGAGCGCCATCAGCTGGTCTTAGTTCCCTGACACCTGGGCTTCTCCGTCTGGCGGCTTACTTCATCCCAGCAAGACAGGGAGAGAGTTGAGAGAGGGAGTCTGCCAGCAAGACGAGTCACCATCCTGTGCAGTGCAGTCACGACAGTGACATCCCCTCCTCCTTGCCACATCCTGCAGTTGGGAGCCAGGCACAGCGCAGGGGATGCCAGGAGAGCGTGGGTTCAGGAGGCGGGGCTCCTGGGGGCCACCCCAGGGCCTATCTGCCACACGGGCATCTATAGGAAGGGGGCTTTAGAAATACTGGCCTCAGCGACACGGCTTTCCTTGATGGCGCCTTAACACCCCAGCCAGCTCGTCAAAGACGCATCGCCAGCAACATTTTACCTTTATGTTTAATAACCATTTTAATCAAAAGTTATTCCATATGTGTTTGTTTTGATCAAAGGTGAACCGATATTGAAATGGTAACTAGACCGGGAAGAAAGATATCTTTTTAAAATTCCCTTTTATATGCGTATTTCTGTGGCAAAGAAGCACGATGGGCAATCAGTAAAAGATTTTCAACCATAAAATATGTATTTTCTTGGAATAAAATTCCAGGGGGGAAGAGGAATGGAAATGCAATTTAAAGATATTAAATTTCCAGCAGCTAAAGAAGAGAATATTTATGTATTTTTAAAATAGACGACAGTGGATCTCAAATCACTATAGTGTTTATATTCCGTTAGGCATATTTTAAAGAGTGATGAAACCATTTTATTTTAAAATATCAATATTTACATTATGCTGGAAATTCTACCCTGTGCTGCTATTTAAACTTATGAAGAAAAAAACTGTACATGTCAACTTAAAAATGTGCAAGGGGAAATGTAGTTTCTCAAAATTCTTTTAGGGCGTAGGCTAGCAAAAGTGTTGGAAGACCATTGCTTTATTGAATTCAGGGTAACTGGATCTGAGATACTGGAGAATGAAAACCCATTATTGCCATGAGATATACATACACACACACACACATATATATATATATATATATATATTTTTTTTTTTGCTATGATATATTCGTAAGAAAAACTGTCAGTGTTTTATATCAAATTAACATCTATTTTTGCATATATTTTTTATAATAAGCTTTATTTTTAAAGATTTTTTAGACTTCAGAAAAGTTACAAGTATAAGGGATTCCCATATACTTACCCCTTCTCCTCCCACATCCTCTCCCATTAACGGCATAATAACCATTAATAACCACAGTGTGGTATATTTGTTATCATTGATGGATGAATATTGAAGCTTTGCTGCTAACCAAGGTCCGTAGTTTATATTGTGGTTTACACTTAATTCCAATGCCCTATAACCCCCCCATGTCCCTCCCCCTTCGCTCAGAAGCCCTGGTAACCACTATCTTTGTATCAATGTTACATGAGCTTCTGTTACTACAATATCAATAAGTTTACTTTGTTCATGGTTGCATTCATGCCTTATGTCTGTTCATTCCTCAACCTTGAGGATTTGGGGATGGTGATGCCCACTTTGCCTCACATTGAAAGGGGCCTAGATCTTATGGAGTGGATGGAAGGAACTGTTTTGCTTGTAGTTGTAGATACTCTCTGTTTTGGGGGGTTGGGGTTGTCCATCATCATCATTTTGTTCATTGTCCTGTGCAAGTTCGATGAACTGGAGAGTAGGTGTTGGCAGCAACTCTGCTGAGATTCAGGGCTCAACCAGCATATGAACAGACTGAAGATTTAAGTCTCTGGGATATATATTTAATGGATATAGTGCTAATTATAGGCTCAAATAAATGGGGTAGAAGAATCACGTGTAGGAGAATAATAATTGAGCCTAACTCTGTTACATTGGGGAAATATGTTGTCATATATTCCAAGGTAAGGCCCACCTATGGGGTGCTGATTTCAAGGGGTTGTGTGCCTTGCCTACAGTGTCTGGATGGCTCTAGAGCCCTCAGGGGCACCCCTATTTGAGGCTCCATTTACTGTGGCAGTCAGTTAGATCCACCTAAGACATGCATAAATGTAACCTCTGGAATTACCTCCTAACTCATTTCGAAATCTCTTAGCCATAAAAACTCTTTTGTATTTAATGCTTCCCCTTTGGGTTCAAGGTGCTCCTCCAAATGCTTTGCTGGTTGGCACCTGGCATTAATCCCTTGGTGCCAGGGAGGCTCATCTCTGGGAGTCATGTCCTATACCTGGGGCAAAGTAGTGTGTTTATTTGCTGAGTTTGGCTTAGAGAGGGGTTTTCAGGAGGCAACTCTTAGGCAATAGTTATTAATAATTATTAGGTTAAGTTCTAATAATAACTAGTGAATCTATGAATCAATGCATTAATATTGAGGGCTTGGCATATTAGTCTGTTTTCTTTTATTAGGCACTGCCTATGTACTTGAGAGAACTATGCCACTCTATTTGAGAATGTAGCAGGACTCTCCAGGATGTGAGTTTGATATTTTGTTGTTTAGTGTGTGGGTCTCCACCCACTGAGATAACACCCTACCTTCAGTTTCTAGAGGAGGAGTGCAGCCTGCTGTTCTCTGCACTGCCATCTTGGTTCTCCTCTATTTTTGATATTTTTTGACATACAAATCGCATGTGTTGTTCCCAAACAAGATGAGGCGCTTGGCTCTGTTCTTTTCCCCTCAACTTGTTTTTTATCCTCAAATGCTGTTTCGGATTTGGGCAGCCTGGGGTAGGGTTGGGGGGGCATTAGTTTGGCTCCGTGTAATTCAGCCACAATTGACTATGTCATGAATGTAACATGCTCCTCTTCTTGGACAGAGACACCAAACATATGGCTGTTCCCTTAGAAATACTATTATAATCTTGATCAAATGGAAAGGAATTGTGGCAAATTTTCTACTGCTACCTGGATTTCACATAAGAAATTGGTGGGCTGGCAAAACTTGGCTGGATAGAGTATACTGCTAGACCAGGGCTGGGGCTCCTGCCCATCTGACCTGGGTTTTTGAAAAAATGAATAACATTTAGTAAAAAGCCAGGAGGAAAAGAGAAATCTGGAGAGCCTGGTTTACTCTGGGCCGCCTCACCTCATTCCTGGTCTCCTGTCACTGGTGGGGAGAAACAGACGGGCCCGGGCAAGAGCATCCACTCTGCTGACCGCTGAGGCGCCTGCTGATCGACAAGGTCAGCCTTGTTTGTTTCTACAGAGTGGCAACACCTGCTGGGTCCCAGGACGTATCTGTATCCTTGAGGGCACGTGCCATAGCTTGGGCCTAGGTTGTTCTCTGATCTGCTCCCAGGCGTTTGCAGGGCAGGCAAGTGGAGTCACAGCCAGCTTAATACTCTCCAAACAAAGGGCTGTGGGAGGCAAATCTTTGTCCCTCATTTTCAAATGCATCCAAACTTCCTGGATCCCAAAGTTCCCCCACCACCACTCCGCCCCCCAGTTTTCATCTTTGAGCATTTCGAATTCGCTTCCTTTTAGTACACTGCCTGGCTGCCAGCCAGCTTCCATTGTACTCATCACCTTTGAATATAGTCATCTGCTGACAATTCTAAGTAAGGAATGGTTTGGGGCCTATGTTTCTAAGAGGGCAAAAAAGCAAATCAAACTGTATGCCAAACAGGACAAGTGCTGAAGAAATAGCACAGTGTATAAAGTGTAAAGGAATAGAGTTCTGTGCTCCAGAAAACAAATAAACAGAATCCAAAGATGCTTGGTTTACTTATCTCTAAAATAGGAATCATGATACTCCTTAGCCCCTGTAAAAAAATTCATAGCTTGCTGATGAATTAGAAAGAACTTTGTCATGTGCTAAGCATTTGTATATAGCATTAAGACGTAGTGAAACAGTACCATGAAAACCAACTTTACAAAGAGCTCTCAAAAAACCTGAGCCCTTGACTCCATTTAGCCTGAAAAGTGAGTAATACGTTCTTCCTGGTTAACAAATTATTCTCCCACCTGGAGGAATCGGAACACAGAAAGGATGTTTAAATTCCCCTCTTCTTCCACTTAGCCTCCCCAGAAAGCTAATGTGTGTGTGTGTGTGCACCATCTCCTACCCCAATAAAGCTGATGTCTGATGCTTCTTAGAATGAGCCTGGGGTCTATATGGTCTTGGGTTAGGGGGGAGGACAGTTCCTTGCTACCACCACTACCCTGAAGGTTCACACACTGCTTAGAGCCTCTCTGCCACGGTCTTTCTCTCAGGGGCAAGATGGCTTCCGGGGAGAGTTGTCCATTGTTTGGATAGAGTAGTTTTCCTCCAGCTAGACATTGGCTGGGGGGACGTGGGTTTGCACCTACTGAACCCAAACCACCAGGGGAGTCCAGGCTAAAACCCTAATGGGGATTTTGGTTTGGCTCACTTGCCCCGTGCGATGGCTTGGTGAGGCTTCAAGGTGTTGTCACAGGGATTTCTCAGGAAAAGGAAACCACAGATTGAGTTCAGTGTAGCGTATCTGGCACGTTTATCCTCAGCTGGACATAAACCCAATGCTTTGGCCAAGTTTTTCTGCAAAACCACAATGTTTCATGGGAAAAAAATGTACATTTTGTGAGTGGGGCAAAGGCTTAATATTATGGTTTGTAATAAAGGTCAAAGGTCTGGAATAAATTTCAGTAAAATGAGCTAAGGTTGTTTGCTTGGCTTGAACCTGAAGCTAGTTGAGGTCTCAGATTTCAAAAAGAAACTTAGGCCCGGCAACAAGCTTTATTATGTGTCATGTAGAAAGTCTTCATATCCCAAGGCCTCTTCAGTATGTCTGTTGCTTGAAAATGCTTTAAAAACCACAGGGAACATTTTCCCAATGAATCATAATCTGTCTGGAAATAAGAAAAACCAATCAAATAAGCTTCATTTTTTCCTTGGACCATTCAGATAACAGTGCATTGTGGTCTCAGTCCACATGTTTTCAGACCGAAATCCAAAAGTGTTATTTGAATTTGTTATTGAGGCAGGAAGCAAATGTCTGCAAAGGCAAATGGAAAGGGGAATGATTTGAGCAAACAGACCTTAGATGGATTTTCTAAGGACTTTCTTAAGATTCATTGGTCCCTTGTCCAAATCCAACCAGATGAGGGATGTCCAAATTCCTTTGCCAAACAGTACCTGGATTCTTTTCCACCAGAGTCAAAGGAAGCTGTTAATTAGCCTAGGAGTATCTCTGAACTGAAAAGCAAAATAGCCAAGGGCAAAGGATTGTAAACAGACCTTGCAAACTTCAGTCTCTTGCTCTCTGAGCCCTGGCCTTGTGGTATTGGCATTCCTGACACCTCATCAAAACCAGGCAAATAGTAGCTGCTATTAAAATCAACTCTTTCGCCAAGTCCACCTGTGGCTGATTTCTTTGGGGCCTACCCAAGCAACCTAAACAGCTGGTTCCATGCCTCAACCTGCCTACATGCAAAAGGCTAGTGTCCTTCAACTGGAGAGAAATTAGGTACAGAAAACCCGAAGGTGAATGTGGGATGGGTTTGGGGAGTGGCTGAAACTTTACACCATGGCAGGATGGTTAGTAAAGCAAATTCAGAATTTGAGCACAATTCTTCATGCAGGCACACACACTTTTTCAAGTGTTTTTTGAAAATACCTCTGTATGTAACAACAAAAGCTGAGGACAAGTGATTCTTCTCTGGACCCCAAATCCAGGCTATTTTAATACCATTGAGCATTCCGGGTCATTCAAAGACGCATCTGGAGCAGTTGGCAAAGATTTCCCACAGGTTTGACAGGGGCCTAATAAACTGGAGCTTCTTCAAGAAGGATTGCACATGGTAAAGCTGCACATAACAACACAAGCTTTGGTGCAAGGGGTGGACTGAATCACGCGCCCCACAAAGACTCATTCAGGTTCTTGCCCTGGGTCCTGTGGGCATGGACTCATTGCTGAGTAGGATCTTTGAAGATCCTATTTAGATGAGGCCACACTGAATCCAACATGACTAGAAATTTTATAAGGAGAGGAAATCTAGATGGAGACACAGGCAGCCAAGCAGGAGGAGAAGCCAGGAGAGACAGAACGAGACAGAGCGCCAGCTGGCGGAGGCAGAGACTGATTCCCAGGAAGCCTCCGCCAGAATGCTACAGATTTTGGAGAAAACGCGGCCTTGTAGTACCTCGATTTGGACATCTAACCTCCAAAACTGCGAGCCCATGAGTCCCTGTTGTTTAAGTCAACCAGTTTATGTTTGTATTAGCAGCCCTGGCTAACTAAGACAAATGGGTACTAAGGAGAGGAAGACTGGTCAGAAGAATGATTTCATACCCAAAATATATCTAATGGCCTCCTATATGTTTTTTTTTAGGGACAGGCCACAACCCAGGCTGTGAAATTTCTAGCAGCCCGTGTGAAGAGGAAAATACAATTGGCTCCACTAAGCCGCAGTGTCCGCAGTTAAAGGTGACTCATCAGCTCAGGACAAACAGAACTATCTAGATAGGCAGGTGGCAAGAGGAGGAGCAGGCAGTCCAGGGCCCACGGGTCTTGGGATCGAGTGACAAATTGCCCCGCTATGCCTTGTACTGAACGGGGTCTTGGGGTGTCCATCTTTCAGTGCTAAAACCAGGAAAGTCCAGGAGCAAGGTTCCCAGCCAGCCTGTCCTGGCCAGCGTTGTTCTGCCTCCACCCGGCAGCCGGACGGCCTGGAGGCCTCACGTTGATTCCAGACCCCTGTGCGGCGGGCGCCACGGCTCCCACAGACGCTGACCTTGGCGTCGGGCAAGCTGTTGGCTGAGTGTTTGTGAAACACAGTCAAAACCATAGGGTGTGAGGGACTGAAAGGGAAAGGAGGTTCCTGGCCTCCTTCCCTCCCGTGGAAACCCCGGCAATGCTATGTCTTTGATTCTACTCAGGCCGCAGCTGCAGGAAGAGAAAGCTGTGAGGAAAACTGCTCCTCAGGAGCCTTTGCAACTCGGCCTCCAGTCACCGGCCTCCAACAGGCCGGGCAGATGCCGAGCGCCTCCGGGGTGGGCACGAGGTGCCAGCAGCTGGTGTCCCCTCCCAGAGCTTCAAACCAGTTTGGATTCTGTCCCTGGTGAGTCTGCCTGACCTCAGTTGACCTCCGAGCTTCCTGGTGAGCTGAGGAGAAAAATCCTTAGACTGACCGTTGGTGACGAAAGCTAGGGGTGCTGGGCTGGCATCTCAGACTAGATAAAACAGCTTTTGTGGGGGCCTTTTACCCAGTGTTGTGGCTAAGAACTGAGTGTTCCCCACAGAAGACTCTTCTTCCCATTCGTAACGAGTGCTCTCCCACAGTGACCAATGAGCCAGAACATTCTGTCTTGTGCCAACAGAGTCCTCTGGGCTTTTGTTATTCTGTTCCAGAATATGAGACAATCCCACCCTGGCCCTCAGACTCCTCTTCCTTGGACAGGCACGAAGGCTGCCCACAAGCACGTGCCGCCTCCCAGTAGACATTTTCTTCCTCAGACTGTTGGGGTTAGTGGCCCAGCTCTCCCTTCCACCATGTTGACAGTGCCACCGAAGGCTCATGATCGACTTTCATTTGTAAATCTTTCCTTGCAAAAATCCCACTCAGGGAACTTTCTGGGCATCTTTACAGAAGGTGAAAGCCCTCATACAATTCATCATTTCAACTGACATGTATCTGAAACTGGGAGAGACACTGGGGCAAACTTATTTAAGCAAGTCTTTTGGGCGTTTCTTAAATTCAAGCTTTTAAAATAATAAAAATTTCTACTTCTATATTTCTCAAAATAAATCACTTGCCAAATTAAAAAAAAAAAGTTGTTTGTGACCTCAAAATGGTTTAGACCATGTCCAAAGCAACAGTTTTGTGGATATTTCTGAATAAGTACCCTAAACTGAGTATTTTGCACAATGTGTCCTGGATACTGAAGGGAGGAATTTACAATTGGTTAAAAGAGAGAGAAACACCATCACAATAACCGTGAGCAGAGGCGATGTGGGCTTGTGCGTGGGGTCTTTGGAGACCCAGAGCCGGCAGGGACACTGGGCTAGGGAGAGGGGTGGTGAGGGCTTCTCAGTGAAAATGAAGTCTGAACACAGCCTCGGGGGACAAGTGGAATCAGCCACCTCGAAAGGAGGAAAAGCATTTGCCACAAGTGCTTTGCCCTGAAAATGGCAGGATGGACGCTTGGAAAGGGAACGCGGGGCAGGACCTTGGAGGGCCCGTGTGCCCGGTGAAGGGATTTAGGCTTTAATCCTCAGGTGTTTGGAGATTTATCCTAAAGACTTTGAGACAAGGGCGCATCGTGTCCGCATTGGCGTCTGGCGCCTCTGTTAAGAAGGGGTTGCGCAGAGGAGAGCCCAAAGCCTAGAGCATTCTGCAAAGGCGCAGAGGAGGCTGAGGAGGGGCGGAGATGCGGAAGCATCAGCACATGAGGTTCAGGAGGAAGACTAACAGGCTTTCAGGGGGCGGTGTCCGGTAAAATAAAGAAAAATATAGAAGGCACACGTGCCGCCAAGCCCCACATGCAGGTGTGCCAGGCCCCACCGAGCCACGCAGCAAGATGATGATGCAACAGGAGAGTGACACAAGGGAGAGCCAAGACGAGATGCACCAAAAAGCCAGGAACTGAGGTGGCGCAGGCAGTAGGACGCCTCTCTCCCACATCAGAGGTTCCCAGGGTCAAGTCCCAGTGAAGACAGGAGGAGAAGGATGAGAGCACGGGAAACAGATACAGAGAGTTGCCCAGTGAATGAACACAAAAACAGCAAAAACCAGGGGAGGGGGTAAAAATGGATGAAAGTAAAAAACAAAACAAAACACTAACAGGCTTTCCCGAGTACTGCTTATGAAAGGGGAGGAGGAGGGAGGCATTGAAGAAAACAATCCCCTCAAAGGAAGGCAGCACTCTGAGAGCAGGAAAGAGTGGTTTCCATGAAAATGAAGATGAAGGCCTTGGAAAGACTCAACAGGAGGAAGTCAATAAAAGTATTGCTGTTGAATTATAATACTGATGAAAGAACTATAAAAATAGAGGGAAATAATACTTCAGAAGGATGCTGGACTCAGCTTGCTTACCACATGTTTTTCAGTTTTCCCTACACTTTTAAGAAACCCAAATTGTGGGTGATGCTTTGTGAGTGTGGTTAATACCAGAAAGCCAAAAGGGGAAGCTCCCACAGCACACCCAGACCCCAGGCGAAGGGGCTGGCCCTGTACCCTGGACTGGCAGACGAAGGGACATTTGTGTTTTGGGTTAAAGTCGAAGGTTTAGTGAGTACATATATACATATAACTTTTTATTATTGTTATTGATTATTCCCCACCTTAACTCGTTTGATTAACAGACAAACAATTGTTCTTCAGTCCCTTGTCCTTTATCACAACACTCATCCCGCCTTCCTTCTTTTACTCTTAGACTCAGTTCAGTTCCCCTCCTACTTGACCAACCCTTCCTCACCGTCCCACGCAACCCCATACCCTGAGCTGGTGGGCAACCTCTCACCCCAGATACTGGCTCTCCAGGGCCCATCAGGATCCAGGTTTGGAGTTAGCTTAGTTTTGCCTGAGTTGCTATCACAAATACTACACAATGGGGTGGCTTACCCATCAGACATTCACTTGGCCCACAGTTTCAGAAGCCAGAATCCAGCATCAGGTATGCGCAAGGCTGGCTTTCTCCCTGGAGACAGTGGCATGCTGGTACCGGCTGCCAGCGATCCTCGGGGCTCCTTTACTGGTATCCCTGCCTCGTGTCTCATGACCATGTTCTCCTTTCTCTTCCAGGTCCCATTGACATCCTGCTAAAGGACTCCAGTAATCCAGGTTAAAGCCCACCTCATTCAGTCGGGCCACACCTTAACTAAAACTAACATTTCCAACAGTCCTATTTACAATGGGTTCACACTGGCAGGAATGTGGATTAAGGTTAAGCACATGTCTTTTTTTCTGAGGTACAAAACTCAATCTACCCCAAGGTTCCCTGGATTGTCTAAGCTATAGGCTCATGCGGTAGACTGAATTATGCAGCCCAATGTAGACGTGTTCTTAATCTTAATCTTCATTCCTGTGGGTGTGAACCATTGTAAGTAGGATCTCTTGAAGATGGTATTTCAGGTAAGGTGTGGTCCAGCTGAATGAAAGTGGGTCTCAATCTGGATCACTAGAAGCCTTAGAAAGAGGACCCAGACATCATGGAGGCCAGAGAGGAGAGAACATCGCCATGTGACTAGAGGCAGAAATGCCAGCCAAGGAAGCCAAGGATTGCTGGCAGCCAGCATCAGAAAGCTACAGGTCCTCGGGGAGAAAGCGAGCCTTGCCCATATCTTGATACTGGACTTCTCCTAGCCTCAAGATCAGGAGCCCATCGTCTAAGCCAACCCGTTGTGCGGCATCTGCCAAAGCAGCTCTGGCACAACTAAGACAACTGGCTCCCACTCTTTCCTTAAACCATCAGGCTCCTTCCTGCACCAAGGCCACCACACAGGCCTGGCTTGTGTCCTTCAGCTTCTTTAGACAGCATTAAATGCCATTCCTCAAAGAAATGTTTCTGAAAACTTCCTCAAATTCTGTCTCATGCAGAAAAACTCTCCTACGGCACACCCCCAACTTGTTTCCCTTTTGCAAATGATTTACCTCCAGTCAACCAAACCAGTCCTGTTAGCATAATGTGGGCTTAATGTATCTGGTGTGTGGACCAGTTGTCAGAGTCCAGGTTTGGGATGAGGACCTTTGGCTTGTGTCCTCCATCTGTGCTGGGGTTCTGGGCCAGGTTTGTCCATGTCTCCGATCTCATGCCGCCGTGGCATGTTTTGGTGGCAGGGAAAGTCTTGAGAAGGAAGAGAGAGCCATTAGCAATGGTGAGCCAGCGGGTAAGGGGGACAAGCGCGGTGGGGGCCCAGGTGGACCCTGCCTCACTGAACTCTAAACTGCCATGGGGTGCGTTGTCCATAGAAAACCAGTCTTGGAAGACTGAAACTGCTGCTCCTAAAGAGGCGATTCCCTCATTCTTCCTGGCCCCTGCCTGGCCAGGCCATGTGCTCTCAGCAGCTGCTGCCTTTTATTCTCTGAGCTGAAAGTTTTCCGCCTTTTTTGGTGATGCCTTGGGCTCAGCATCCCCTGGCAGACGTTTCCCTCCTCGAGGAGGCTGGAACTAACTCTGGGAGCCCTGTGAAAGGTTGTCTGAATTCTAGAAAGCACTGTATCAGGGCTTGTGGGATTAACCTGTCCTTTCCATATAAGCATGGAAGAACTTTAGCTGTGGGAAATGTGGTTACATTTTAGACAAAAGTCTTGTCTGAATAGTGCTAATATTGGAGAGAGCTGTGAAAACATTAGCAAAAGCAAGCATCATTTAGCCTGTATTAACTTCTTTTGCTCTCTGTTCTTTTAAAAGCCATATCAAAAACACATCCAAACAAAACCATCCCATGACTGAGGAAATACATCGCTGCTGCACTGGGAGGGTTACACGTTGTGACTCCACGTGGTGAGAACACGGAAACGTGTGTGTGAAACCCCCCCTCCCCGGATTTCACTCTATGTCTCTCTTCTTTTTTTTTTTTTTTTTTTTTGATTTTATTTATTTATTCATTTATCCCCCCCTTGCTGCTCGTGCTCGCTGGGTCAGCTAACCACGCCGTGCGGGCAGGCCCGCCCTCACCAGGAGGCCCCGGGGACCGAACCTGGGGCCTCCCATATGGTAAACGGGAGCCCTACTGATTGAGCCACAGCCGCTTCCCATATGCCTCTCTTCTTTTGGCTTCTTCTTCTTTGCATCCTTTTGCTATACTAAAACTCTAATCCCAACAAGAGCATTAGCCATGACATGCATGCCACCTGAAAAGCAGAATGCCATCATTCAGGCTGTGAATCAACTGAAGGGCATCTCGTTTTCATGGGAAGCATGTGAACCCACTACTCATGCAGTCACAGGAAGCCTCTTGGAAAAATGAATGTGCTGCTGGGAATTGCCCGTGGCTGCTGGATCTTTCCTTCTGGAGGGAAGAACCTGGGGGACACACTCATATAAGTCTGTTAAAGAAGTATATTTATAAATGCAATAAGGTAAGAAAAAATGGCTTTGAGACTAGAACAGAAGAGACAGAGCTATCTATTTTCCTAGGGAACAAGATTATCTATGTAGATAATCTCAAGGAATCTACCAAAAAAGCTTATAGAGCTAATAAGTGAGTTTAGCAAGTTATCAAGATACAAGGATACAGGAGCACAAGGTCAACATTGAAATATTTAGTATAAATCTAAAGAAAATGTGTACAGAATCTATATGCTGAAAACTACAAAATGCTGATTAGAGAAATCAAAGAAGACCAAATTAAATGGAGAGCCATAGTGTGTCCATGTATTAAAAGACTTGCTATAGTTAAAATGATGTATAGATTTTTATCCCTCTCCAAGTTGATGTATAGATTTAATGTATTCCCAATCAAAATCTCAGCATGATTCTTTAAAGATATAGACAAAATTTATTCTAAATAAATCCTAAAATTTATATGGAGAGGTAAAAAAACCATTATGGTCTAAAATTTTTGAAAAAGGAGAATAAAGTTGGAGGACTAACATGACCTGATTTTAAGACAGTCTTTAAAGCTGCAGTAATCAAAGCACCATTGTGTAGGCAAAAGATAGACACAACAGAACAGAATCGAGGGTCCAGAAACAGGCCCACACAAATATGGTCAGTTGAGTTTGACAAAGGTGCACAGGCAATTCATTTGGAAAGGATAGTCTTTCCAACAAGTGGTGCTGGAAAAATTTGATATTCATATGCAAAATAATAAACCTCAACCTATACCATATTAAAACATTATCTCAAAATAGGTCATAGACTTGAATGTAAAATTTTAAACTACAAAACTCTTAAAAGTAAACAGAGGAGGGAGGCGGCTGTGGCTCAATCGGTGGGGCTCCCGTTTACCATATGGGGGGCCCCGGGTTCGGTTCCCGGGGCCTCCTGGTGGGGGCGGGCCCGCCCGCGTGGCGTGGTTGGCTGACCCGGCGAGCGCGGGCAGCAAGGGGGGGATAAATGAATAAATAAATAAAATCTTTAAAAAAATTAAAAAAAATAAAATAATAATAAAAAAAAGTAAACAGAGGAGAAAAATCTTCATGAGATTGAGTTAGGCAAAGAGTTCTTAGATGCAACACCAAAAGCATGATCTATAAGAAGAAAAAAATGATAATTCATCAATATTACAAAACTTTCGCTCTGCAAAGGATAATGTAAAGAGCATGAAAAGACTGGGGGAAAATGCTTGCAAATCTCATATCTGTTAAAGGACTAACACCCAGAATATATAAAGAACTCTCAAAACTCAAGAACCAGAAAACAAACAACCCAGCCAAAAACTGGCAAAAAACGTGACACAACAGTTTCCCAAGGGAGATGTGCAGATGACAAATAAACACATGGAAAGACGTTCAATACCATTAGTCATTAGAAAAATGCATATTAAAACGTCATGCTTATTCGAATGGCTAAAATAAAAAAAAATACCAATAATCCTCTGGCAGAGATGCAGAGCAGCTGAAACGCTCAGACATTGCTGGTGGGAGGGCAAAAGGGTACAACCGCTGTGGAAGATAGTTGGCAGTTTCCTATGAAGTTAAATATACATAATCATAGGACCCAGAAAATCCCACCCCTAGGTAGTTATCCTAGAGAGTTGAAAATTTATGTTCACACAAAAATCTGTACATGTGTTTAGAGCAGTTTTACTTATAATTGCCAAAACCTGGAAATAGCACGAATATCCCCCAGTGGGTAAATGGATAAACAAACTGGGACATCCATAACAGTGTAGCATTAGTAATAAAAAGAAACAAACTATTGACACATGCCAAAACACACACACACACACACACACACACACAAAAAAAAAAACCCACACATTTAATCAATCACACAAAAACCCTTGTCATATCTGAAATAAGTACTCTAAAGACGATTCCATGAATTCTGAATATTAACAACACAACAATCATAGCAGCTACTATTTATTGGTTCATTAAGCAGTGCACTAAGTGCTTCGTTTTCCTTATCTCATTAAATCTTCAAAATAGTCTAGGGAGGTAGCAACTGACAAGATCCACGTGAAGTTCTTTCTGTCTCCCAAAGTCCACGGTCACTCCTGAGAGGGCTCACAAGTCACATTCTTACAAATTAAATAAGATAGTTTCAAAGAACAACTAGCATCAGTATACCCATATCTAATTAACTAATTAGATGCACTTGTTCAAAGAGATATTTATTGAGCAATACATTTAGCAGTGGGACTTGAAGCAGAAAGTTTAGTCTGCAGGAAGTGGTAAAAGATGGTGGCGACTGGCTGTGTGTGAACCGGAAGAGGAAGCAGCTGAGCGGAGAGACAGGAATGAGGAGGTGACCACGCAGACCCTCCGTGTGCACGTCCAGGTCCCAGTTCATCCTCAGGAGGCCCAGCTGGACTAGAGGCCCTACCTTTGAATGGCCAGGAGGGTCTATCGTTGATCTTACAAGAAATCCCCACAACCCTTTTTCTTCTTAATAGTATTTTGTGAGGCTTTGGTTCCATTAAAATCAATAGACCTTGATAAAAACACTTAAAATAGCATAAAATATATATGTATTTTGAAAGAAATGTCAAGATCATTCGATCCATCCTCTTCATTTTACAGACGAGACTTGAGACCCAGAGATGGTCAGGGGTGTCCCCAAGGCCACCGAGCTAACTGGCAGAGCTGAGGTTCCAGCCTAAGAGTGCTGCGCTCTGTCTAAGCCGCCTGGCTGCTTCTCACCTGGAAAGACGTTAGACACACAAAAGAACAACAGTTGCAAAACTGTACAGTGGAATCACTTGTTTGGACCAGATAATGTGTGTGCTTTTTACCTCTATACCTCTATATTCCTCTTAGATCCCGTTAACTTGAAATTGATGATAATTTCCCATTGTCTTGAATTGTACTTTTTTTTTTTTTGACAGGCTGGTTTAGGAAAAACAAATTGTTTTTGACTGCTTTTCAGTGCAAATTTTCATGTGAAGAAAATCATTAGTGCACTAATTACCTATAATCCTAGTCTGTTTATCCAAATAGAATAGTCTTTAGTCTTTTTTTTTAATAGCACAGCTTATTATGGCATAAATTTCTGGCAATACGTAACTTTATTGTCTGAAGCTGTCCCTTACTGAAACAGGCCCGCTTGGCAGAGGCAGTCTAGTGAGCGTGCTGTTCTGAGATGGTCAGGATTCCAGGTAGAGGTTTCTAAAATGAGACGAAGGTTAAGTATTTGTGCTTTTACAAAGGCGACACATATCCGTAGAAACATTGGTGAGTTTGGGCAGTGGACTGAGCCATGGTACCGTCTGTCTAGAGAGGGCTGGTTTTCTTCACCGCAGCAGATGCTGGGCCAGTCGCTGGAGCCTCTGTCCCTGAGGGACATGATGGGGTGTCGGGCAGTTCTGGGGGCGGTTAGGGACAAAGTCTCAGAAGCTGAAGCAATTGGCTTTTTGGGAAATTCCCGGACGTATGATTGACTTGGAGCCATCTCTTGGCCTGACAGCCTGGCCTGGGCGGTCTGTTGGACTAGAGGCAGGGTCTCAGAGTCTGGCCAGCCTGAGAGATCTGCAGGTCCACCAACACAGCCCGAGGAGATGGGCTGCCCTGCAGCTGTGTCACGGAGACCTGGGGGCCAGAGCCCGGGCTTGAGGAACCTCAACAGGTGGAGGCTAACAGGTAGAGAAATGGAGGTCCCACACATTTTGTTCACAAACACATGCCGTTAGAAAGTGCGCATAAGAGAAAGCGAAATTCTAGCCTGAAGTTAAGATTTTGCGTGTGTTTTGAGCTGGAGCCTAGGAAGTAAGCACAAAGAGGAGCAGAGCAGGTGAGCCTGGGGAGAATCGAGCTCCAGGGAGAAAGACAGAGCTGGTCGCCTGAGAGTCTACAGCTGGCCTTGTACAGAGAGCTGGGCAGTTGAGCCCGGAGAGAAACACGCCCCGGGAAGCCTGAACTCTTGGCAGTCGTTGGCAGCCACCTTGCTCCAACATATGGCAACAAACTTTGGTGAGGGAAGTAACTTATGCTTTATGACCTGGCAACTGTAAGTTTCTAAGCCAAATAAATACCCTTTATTAAAAAAAAAAAAAAAAAAAAAAAAGATTTTGCATGTGTTGGCTGTTTTTGTTCAATTTTTAGTGTTGGTGTTTAAAAAAAATGGGGCTGAGAGATTTCAGATGGAGTCGGGAGGTCATTCTGGAGGTTCCTGTCATGTAGGTCTCAGCCAGGTGTCACCACAATGTTCACGCCACGCTGTGCCTCAAAAGCCCAAGGACATCGGACACCATAAACAAACCACAAGATAAAGAACTCAGTTAACTGTCTAACCTGACAGCATTAGGGTACCCCAAATATTCACCAACCAACTTGTGTGATCTTCTCCTTTTCCTTTAGATTTTTTTTTTTTTTTTTTTTTTTATTCATTTATCCCCCCCTTGCTGCTTGTGCTCGCCGGGTCAGCCAACCACGCCGTGCGGGCGGGCCTGCCCTCACCAGGAGGCCCCTGGAACCGAACCCGGGGCCTCCCATATGGCAAACGGGAGCCCCACTGATTGAGCCACAGCCGCCTCCCTCCTTTTCCTTTAAAATCCTTGCCAGGAAATGCCAAAACGGAGCACGATTTGGGTTGCTGCCTGGATCTGTGCTCCCCAAATTGCAATTCCAAGACCCCAAATAAATGCTTTTGTTGCCTTGCAGCTTAGTTTATTTCTGCGTTGACAGTGGTTTCAGTTTTTGCTATTTCAGCTGGATCTTCCCTTCAACAAGTTTAAAATAGAGAAGTTCTATTTTATATAAGAAAGGAAAGATTTTAAGAAAAGAAGAAACATGTGTAAATAATGGTCCCAAACTGGAAGCAACGGGAGACTGGATGAATAAGCTGAGGCCTAGTCACAACGGAATGTGACTCAGCAAAAAGAGAAAGGAACCGGGATGGATCTGGAAATCATCCTGCTAAGTGAAGGAGCTTTGCACAGAAGAGTATAAAGTGTATCATTCACTAATATGGAGCTCTAGAACAGACAAATCATTTATGGTGGAAAAAATCAGAAAAGAAGTTTCTGCTGGAGGGGGAAAGGTAGGGGTAGGAATTGACTGGAAAGGGGCATAAAGGAACCTTCCAGAGAATGTTTTCTATATTGAGAGGGGTCTGAGTTACAAGGGCGTGTGCATTTACCAAAACTCAGCCAATGTGCAGGTAAGATCTGAGCCTTTCATCCTGCCTAATTTTATATCAAAAGGGAAAAAAAGTGCAAACAAATATTGAACTCTAATTAATGATATGCATGCAGAATTAATGAGGGCAAGCGTTCTAGTGACTGTAATTGACTTGGAGTGAGCCGTATAAAGTAAGCTAGACTAGGGGCTGGCTGGGGAGAGATGGGTGGATGGATATATAATGAAGCATATCTAGGTATAAGGGTGGCAGGTGTACGTGTCCACTATGTGATTCTTTCCGCTTGCTGTATGTTTGGACATTTTCATAATATTTAAAGTTGAGGGGGACCCCAGGTAAGAACAGAGCAGAAGAGAAAGGTGTCTAGTTTTCCTTCCAGGAACTCCCGGGCCATCGGCCACGCAGAGGGCTGGGTATCTGTGCTTCTTGAAGATCATCCTATCTTACCCCAGAATGTTCCTATGGCCACGAGACACAAAATGATTACTAAAAACCAAAGATAGTCCCCTGCTCCAGTCTTTGGGGGGAAATAAAATAAAAAAAACAACTGAAAAGAGGCAACAAGAAAAGCCTCAATGCACCCCAAACCCCACCGAGATTAGCCCACGCTGTCGGTGGAGACAAGCCCTGGTGAGCTAAGAGGAAGCTGAGCCACCAGTAGGGGCAGGTCTCTCCGGGAACCAAAGCATTAACCTGTCTTCAGCATTTCTGGGAAGAATCCACAGACTTTGAACTCTGACCATTTTGCATATTATTTCCTCTTACCACTAGGAAGAAAAAAGAAAAGAGAACAGGGAAAACAGTTTGCGCACACTCACTTCCACAGCGGGTGTCTTGGGCGTTTGGACCATGTCACTTACTGTCAACGCCCGTCTGTCCGCGCCCAGGGTGGGAACGCTTTTCCCTGCCCCACTCTGCCCTCCTCCGAGTCTCCTTATTTGCTTTGTGAAGGGTCACTCTGAGCAGACCCCTTTCCTTCCTCTGCCTGCCTGGAACGGCCTGGGCTCAACAGGAGGGGCCTGTCCTCCGGCCCGTGCCCCCGCCTCGCTCGTCCCGAGGGCCCCAGGTGACAGCAGCTCCTCAAAGCCCCCACCTGACTCCCGGCACCATGTGGTCTTCTGGGAGGGATGAGGCCAGACACGGACAGCGCTGGGGGCCAAAAGCACCCCTCGACTGGCCCCACTCCCACATCCCCACCCGAAGTCAAGCACCCCGTCATCAGCGACAGGGTTGGGGTGGCATGGTGGTCCATTTCCTTAGAAAGGAATGCCCCCTTTCTAAGACCCCAACTCAAGCGTCCATACAATGTCTGATGTGCCACCGTGAGTACAGAGTAAGGCGTGTGGACTTTGGAGTCAGGAAAACCTGGGCTCCAGTCTCCCTGCTCCATCTTTTCTGGTGGTTAAGGCTTTGGGCAAGAGCTGGAGGCCATGGAAGGAAATGGATGGGACCTCGACGTAGAGGGGTACCCGTGGATGTTTGGGGTGTGCTGGAGGTAACGATGATGGGAAGGTCAGAAGAACAAAGGCCAGTTCAAAAGCAGGGTTCCCTGGAAACGTTCTGTTCCAGTTCCCAGTCACTGAGGCTGGGGGCACTTTAGGACTCATGCTTTGCTCCCCCAGCAGGCTGAGAGCTGAGAACAGGAAGGGGGATGCTCATTTTCTGTCTCTGCACAGCAGATTAGCACCATGCAGCAGCATAAAGCAACAGAGATGTAGGGTGCCACCGCTGCAGGGGCTTGGGGGGCCAGGCACTGCTTAGCCAGGTCCAAGACCCTTCACTCAGGGTCTCCAGGCTGAAATCCAGGAGTGGGCCATGGCTGCCCTCTCCTCTGAGGCTGGGGACTCTCTGCCAGGCTCCCTGACTGTCGGTGACCCTCAGCTCCCTGCGGTTGTGGAGCAGAGGCCCCTTTTCCTGGCTGGCTGCCGGTGGGGTCGCCCTCAGCAGATAGCACTCAGGTCCTGCCTCCCACTTCTTAAAAGCCAGAGGGAGAGTCGCCTCCCTTCAGACGTGCCCCCGTCCAGGCAGGAACCAGTAGAACATAGTTTGTTAAGGAAATGTAAGGATTCCAGGCCTTTGCCTTACAACGGAACCTAATCCCGGCCTGTCTCCCATCATATCCTCAGGTCCCACCAGAGCCCAGGGGAGGGGATTATATGAGCATGTTCACCGGGGGGCAGGAGTCTTGGAGCCATCTGAGAATTCTGCCTAGCAGGGGGGACGTGGGCTCAGAGCACTGGGGCTGCCAGCAAGGGCAGAGAGGGGCTGGGGCACCCACGGTCAGCCTGAGGCCTTGACACCTTCCCTGAGAGTCAGAAGGACTCTGAAAGGGGCTGGCCAAAGGCCAGATTCAGCCTCCAGATCTGTTTCCTCCATTTCCTTGAAGTCACGTATGCTGCAGTCATTTTGAAAGAAAGACTGCCTGTTGAAGGAGAGATAGGGGGTGGCTGTTTTTGCTTCTCCTTCTCTGAATAATGTAAGTCCAGGTCTATTTCTGAGTCAGGTGGCATTAGCAGATGGAGAGGAATCGAGGACTTAGACCCAATTGGAAATCTCGCCAGGCAGCAGGGGTCTTCTTTCCCTCAAAGACCTCCTTAGAAGGAGACGTCGTAAGCTGTTTCAGGTCCCCCCCAGCAGGGTTAATATCTCTAACTGGCAAGATAGATCCTTGTGTTTGCCTGAAAATCCTTCCTGCTGAAGTTTCTTCTTTTTGTGAAGACAGAGAATTATTCATAGATTCATAGCATAGGTAAGTGAGAGAGGCAGAGACAGAAAGAGACAGACGAGGAGAGAGAGAGAGAGAGAGTGAGCTGTGAACCATTCACCCTCTTAAAAGCCTCAGGTTTGGGTCTGAACACATCCAAAGAGCACCAGCCTGGCTGGTTCTCTGGGTGCTGGGCAACGCCCCAGGCCGAGCGGGACAACACAGGCCATCTCCGAGGGAAGCAGAAATTAAGGCTAGGGATAAAGCCATGAGGCGGGTGCCCACCCCTTGAAGGAAGGTTCCAACCCCAGCAGCTTAGCTGGAACCTTTGTGGTTCTACCATGGACTGGGCAAAGTCTTCCCTGCCCACTGTGTGGGTAGGATTGCTTGGAGCAAATCCATTCCATGGAAGCTATTTATTGCATTTTCACAATGTGCTAGGCTCTGTGGGGAGCTCAATAAAGCAGCCAGACATAAACCTGTGAAAAATGAAATAGCAGGACCAAATGCAAGGAAGACAGGAAGAGATACCAGGGACTAGTGAGTGATTAAATTGTCAGATGGTGAAGATGCAAACCTAAAAGCAGCTCAGCAGAGGGCATCTCATGCTGGGGTGCTGAGTAGGAGGCTGAGTTGATTAAAAATTTTCAACATGAGTCAAGTCCAAAGTGTTTTTTCTCTTTTCACCACCCTCCCTCCCATCACCCAGCTCCTGGATAATTAATTGTAAGTAGAGGTGTTTTCCAAGCCGAGTTCTAAGAAGAGGTGACAGTTGGGGGCTTGACCTAAATTGGCTTCCAAAGAGCAGTAAGAAATCTCAAAGAAGTAGCAATTTTTTAAAGTAATGATTATGTTTTACCTGATGAAGTATGTTCATTATAGCAGGAGATACAGAAAGCCCTTGCTTTCTACCTTTTCCTTTGTTAATAACTTTCATGTAAGTAGACTCAAAATGTCCAACCACCTCCTGTTTAGAGCACGGTGATGATGGGTTGGCAATGTTATTAAATCTGGCCCAAGCTGAGGATACTTGATCAGTCATTCAAAAATTATTTTTTTGCCCCCCTTCTAGAACAAGGCAGATCCAGAACTTGTCTTCCAGTTTAGTGGAGGAGAGAGAAGTAACAGGTAACTATTGTGCCAGGTAGGTACAATGCAGTGTCTTTTGGTTATCTTTTACTGCATAACAAACCACCCTAAAATTTAATGGCACCAAGTAACGGAGATTTGTTACATCTCCCAATTTTGTCGGTAACCTGGGCTCAGCATAGCAGTTGCATTCAGCTGAGAGATTGGCCGGAGCTGAAGGTCCCAAGGGTCCCCTCTCTAGATGGAGTAGCATATTTGGCCTTCTGTAGTGTGGCGGCCCCTCAGTGGGGACTGTTCCAAGAGGACAAGCCCAGTGCGCGAGCCCTTTTCATCATTCGCTTCTATCAACTTGACTAATATCCCAAAGGCAAAAGTGAATTTCACAGCCAAGCACACAGTCCGTGTGGGAGGGGAAAACACAAGGTCATGAGTTCCAGGAGGTATGGCTCATTGGGGGCCAGCAAGGTACCAGTCCTGCCCACAGTATCGTAAGTGCAAGATGAGCACATCGAGTGGCTGTGCCAGCCCAGAATTCAAGATCAACAGTGACTTCCTGCAGGAACAGACGTCAAACCCGAGATGTGCAGGTGGGCTGGAAATGCCAGGGACAGCCACAGTTTTTACCTGTTTAGCAACCCCACCACTTGTTATACTGGAATACTACTCATAAGATTTACATAATATACGCTACGTATATGAAGTTATTTTATATTTGCAAGAACAAATCAACTGTTAACAGAACCCAGGGCTTGAATGCATGTTTCTACATAGCAACAGCTGTAAGCAAGATGGACTGATTAGATCACCACCACTTCTCTCCTTGTTACTGTCCCAGTTCCCAGAAAGGGGACCCTAGCTTTTGATTCTGCCTGTCAGCTTTTCCTGCTCTCACTTTCAATTTGATAACACTGGATTCCATAAAGCCAGTTTAATATCCCTATGTTAATTGTGGAACTTTAATTCTTTTAAGATTTTAATTCTCTTAAGATTATGATTTCCTGATTTCTCCACCGATTTTTCTTGGGATATGGAACAACATGTAAGTTTCCTAAGAATGGCTGAGAAGGAATTCCTGCCCAGGAACACTACCACTGTGGCTGGAAACAAAGTTAAAAAGAGGGAGAAAGACTCAAAATGAGGTAGGAGAGGTAGGAGGCACCAGATGAGGGAGGACCTTGCAAGGCAATTTAAGAAGTTAGGTAAAGCTTTATCCTAAAGAAAGAGGACATCACTGAAAAGACTTAAAGAGGGGAGTGATGCCATCAGAATTGCATTTTAGAAAGGTCTTCATAGCTGCGGCATGGAGAGTGGATTGGAGGCAGGAAGTCCATCAGCAGGCTGGTGAAATAATCCTAGTGGGAGATCTCAAGAGTCAGCTCTTGAGTAGGAGCCACAGGGATGGGGGAAATTGGACAGATTTGAGAAAATTAGGAGGAACATTCGACAAAGCTTCACGATTAATTGAATGTAGGATATGGGGGATTGGGTAATGCTTTTCTATCTTTTTTTCTTTTCTTGGAAGATGTTTTTTGTTTTTTTTTTAACAATGAAGTATTTTTAATTAAGGTATGCACTTTGTTTTTTAGACATAATGTTATTATACACTTAATAGACTACAGTGGGATGAACATAACTTTTATACATACTGGGAAACCCCCCCAAAAAGAGTAATGCTTTTCAATTCAGACTTTTGTCTCATACCTGATGACCTGCCCCCAAAAATTCCTCAGGTCATGAACATCCAAAGAGAGCAGAGACAAAGATCATCTCTACTTGTAGCCACTAAACCCACACCTTCCAAATTCTTTCCTTTCATGACCTCTCTCCCCTCCCTCCTTCTATCTGCTTTAGCCTTAGAAATTTTAAAACATGTTGCCTTTAAAATTATGCTTTTTCCACTGAAATATACAAAGCATCTTCCAGAGACAACTCTACCCCATCATATCTGTTTTAGTTTAAATAGCACCTTATCTCAGTATACTGAATATTGGACAAGGGGCAGCGAAAAATATATGCATGATACCTGCCATCTGCAGGGACACAATTCTCCATGGGCCTCTCATGTTTTTGTGCATCTTGCCAACAGAGGCACTTTCTTTTCAAGGATGTTTGTACAGTGAATAGGCTTGGAAGACATAGATATTTTCTTTGTCCAGAGAAAAGTTTTGTTTATTACCCAGGATAATAAATATGTCTTTCTCCAGGGCAAAAGCCAGGCAGGTTTTCTTATCCCATTATAAAGGATTTAAATTCCCTAAGCACAGGATTGCTCAGCTGTGATGCAAACCCACCGAATGTGCAGCACCCATCTGGGTGTCTCTGTTAGCCCTGAGGGACTTCTGGGGCAAGGCGGACCATGCAACAGCACGAAGCTCACACTGCCTCCTGTGCTGTGAGTAACAGAGTCCTTTGTCTCTGACCCTGAAGGCTCGTGTCTTCACCAGCCTCCATGAAACTGGCAGGCTCACTCGTTTGCTCACAAGTAGGGTAAAATCTCAGGCTCTTCACAATCCTGACAGTCTCATGGAGCTTATATCCTAACGGAGAAAGAGAAAAAACAGGAAACCAAATAAAGGAATTGTAAATTGTCAAAGTTGCTAGAAAGAAACAGATTACAGATTGAAATAGAGAACGTGGGGCATGGCAGAAGGTCGAGAGGATAGTGAGGGAAGAACTCTCACAAGTGGCTCCATTTAAACTGAAACCCAGAAGAGGAGTAAGAACCAGCCATGTGAAGAACGAGGGATTAAATAACACACACATCCTGAGGCCTGTGTGAGGACCAGAGAAAAGGCCAACGTGTGGTGAAGGAGAGCGAGCTGTGGGCTGAGGCGAGATGGGGGAGCTGGACAAGGCAAGTGCGTGCACAGTCGTGTGTCACGCAAAGGACTTTGGACTCTTCCCAAGGCTTCCGGGCTGGGGAGTGGCTTGCTGAACTGGCTTTCCTCTTAAGAAGGTCATTGTCTCTGTGGAGCTTAGTGTGGCATGGGAGACGAGTGAAGACAGAGATGGCCAGAGAAACACTGGGGGGAGAGAACATAAACAGCACATACGATGCCAAAGACCTGGCCATTAAAGAAGACAAAAACCATTGATGTTTGGCCAGAAAAGCCGCACTCTTTGAAAATGGGCCCAACTCTTTAAAAAGAGTTGGTGGCTGTGGGAAAACATGTGCAATAACATTTTTAAAAACCAATGTTTCCCCCATGACTTATTCCAGCGATGCCTTTGCCTCCATTGGCTCGTCTATTGGCAACGTTTCCAAACACTTTTCTCCGACCACCCTTCCCTTCTGTCAGTTACTAGGGGCCGGTAAAGAAAAACTTAACTGTACTAGAGAAGTTGCTCTTTAAAGGCACTTGTGAAGACTTAGCTTTACTTTGTCCTGTAAGCTTTAGTGGCGTGATCTTTGGGTGAAAAGCGTGTGTGTAGTTTGGTTAGGATCAGCTGCCACAGTGATAAGTCCACAATGTGACCAGTGGCGGGAGGCAGGGCACTCTGTTCCAACAGGCTCTCAGGTCCCAGGCCTCGTGCAGCCATAGCACCTGGGGAACTTGGTCTCCAGCGGGGAGGAGAAGGGTCGAGGGAGCACCTGGTTGGTTTGTTTGTTTTAATGGAGAAATTGAATGTTTTTTAAATTGTGATTATTATTAAATAATTTCTTATTTTGCTGCAAGGCTGTTGCTTCATTATATGAAAATAGCACCAGCAAACATGGTATGCTGCAAAATTAAGATAGTATTGTTCTGACACGTACCACTAACAAAAACTTGTCTCCTCTCCCAGTTGTTTCCAATGAAAATATCATTAAGTATTTTAACCCAAATCCAGGAATAGATGTAAGCAATAGTTACAATATTACGTAAGGCTTAAGATAATGTTACCCTTGAATTACATAAAGTTTACATGTAGTTTTTTACTGCAGATAATTTCGTGAATTCTGAATATACCTAGCCTAAATCACAGAGTGATGTGAAAAATATGCATATTGTGTTTATCTGCTATCATTAGAAAGCTATGGAATTTTTTTTTTTCAATAGCATCATTGGAACAAGTAGATTCTGTTTTTCTATTGCTATTGCTAAAAATTGCTATTATAAATCTCTATCCACTAGTAATTTAAAATATCGCTGGATTAAGTTGTTTCAGACAATTTTATGTAGGAGTTCCATTTTCACTCCTCAATGGATTTTATATATTTCTCGTATGCTTCTTCACTCATTCATTCATCAACTTCTTTTTTTATTGAAGTATATCATTCATACATGAATATACATAAGCAATAAGTGTATAATAAAAGTTGTGAACTTACAAAATAAACATGCATAACATCACACAGGGGTCCCACACATCACCCCTCCATCAACACCTTGCATTGTTATGATATATTTGTTACAAACTATGCAAGAACATCATCAAAATGTTACTACTAACTATAGTCCCTACCTTACATTTGGTGTATTTTCCCCAAAACCACCCTATTTTTATTAAACAAATCAATTTTATTGATACATATTAATAAAGCATACAATGTATCCAAAGTGTACAATCAATGGTATTTGTTATAATCACATAGTTGTGCATTCATCACTTCAATCATTATTAAATCATTTTCATTATTTCAATAATAATAAACAATAAACAGGCAAACAAACAAGAAAATTCCTCCCTTCTGGATCTGTTTCCCCTGCTGTACATAGCTGCTATTTCTGGCTATTCTTGCATAATTATCTATTTGTTTGTTAAGCAGTTTTATTGAGATATATTCACATACCATGTGATCTATCCAAAGTGAATAATCAATGGCTTTATTTTTTAGCTGTTAAAAAGACCTTTATTGTAAAATAAATAGAAAAATAGATTGAAAGAAATTACAAATTTTAAAAGAGAGTGCATATGGACTAGAGTGGACTTGATGGTATTCTGTTGTTCACATATGATGATTCTAGCAATGGAAGAAATTATAACAGTAAAGTGGAGCCAGTGGCCACTGGTCACTTTTGGGGCAGGGAGGGGATGTGCGGTTGAAATACAGGGGCTTTTTCAGGATTTGGAGGTTGTCCTGAGTACCGTTGTGGCAACGGATGTAGGCCATTTTAAATCAGCACACACCACTCAGAACTGTGTGGGAGAGAGTGTGGTCTACGATGTGAACTGTGGTCTATGGTTGGTGGCAAGGCCCCAGGATGTGTAAGTCCATTGAGGGTGGTGGGCCACACTTGTGGGAGATGTTTGTGTGGGATGTGGTGGGAGGTGTGGGAGGTGGGCAACATGGGAATCCCGGTAGGTTCCGTGTAATATTTAGGTAATCTAAGCACCTCTTAAAAAAAAACAAACAACAAAAAAAACCACACACACACACACATATATATATATATATAACATTTTTGTAAGCAAATGCACATATATGCATATATATTTATATATCATTTTACAAATATTGGTATGTATTGTGAAAATTTTTATTTTTACCCACAATAAAAAATAAAAAAATAAATAAATAAAAGAGAGAGTGCAAGGCCAGTTTAGATTTAATATAGTCAATTATAAGAAATAGTATAGCAGCAAACATTTATAAATGTAAATAATAATTCTAATATAATAGAAATTAATTAGGGAAGCGGCTGTGGCTCAATCAGTAGGGCTCCCGTTTACCATATGGGAGGCCCTGGGTTCGGATCCCGGGGCCTCCTGGTGAAGGCAAGCCCGCCCGCACGGCGTGGTTAGCTGACCCAGCGAGCACAAGCAGCAAGGGGGGGATAAATGAATAAATAAATAAAATCTTTAAAAAAAAAAAAAAAAGAAAGAAAGAAAGAAATTAATTATAACATAATTCTAATTTTTATATTACAGCTCTAACTATTGGATATAATAATCTCTAAGAATGAAATAAATTATTGGTTTAATTATTTAACTTCCAATTAGCTCATAATTCTTTCTAGATAATCAAATTCCTATTTGAGAATTCTTCACATCTTATTGGAATGAATTACAGCAGATAAAAGTATGCCAACTCATAATTTTATGAGGCAGAAAAACTCAAAATCTTTTTCAACAGTAGGCATGCTAAATCATTATTGATCCAGATGGGTTATTTTAATTAACGAGTATGCATAAGAAAAGGTTAAAGAAAAATGAAGTATCTACAAATATATCTCTTCTCCAGTCCTCCCCAATTAAAAGCAAGTGTTTATTTTGTAAGAAGAAACTTACAGAGTACTGATCACAGGAACAATTTGCTAGTTGCACTGAGTAATTATTGTTCATATACTATAATATTGTTATTTTACATTTATATGGTCTACTCCAGCTCTTTTTTGGTTACTATTTGCATGGAATACCTTATTCCAAACTTTCACTTTTAATTGGTTGGGTCCTTACATCTGAGGTGAGTCTCTTGTAGACATGGTTCCCAAGATAGTCTCCTCAAGACAACACCATCTACTCCTCTCTGACTTTCCAGCTTACTGACGTCGCCTACAGATTTTGAACACAGGACTTCAGTATCAGTCCTTTTCAGATTGGCCTGCTGACTTCCCCTATGGATTTCAGACTCAGGACTCAGCATTGTGTTTCCATGAATCTCTGGCCTGTTGGCCTGCCCTAAGAGCTCAGACTTGCCAGCCCTCAGTTCCTTAAAATAAATTTCTTACACACACACACATATCCTGTTGGTTCTGTGTCCCTGGAGAACCCTGATTGATACAGATTTTGGTACCAGGAGTGGGTGTGTGTTAATTTGCTTAAGGAATGCCACCACGTCTGGGACACTGACGTTCAAGGAGCAGCAAGGAGGCCAGAATGTGTAGAGAAGAATGCGCACCTGTGTTCATTACAGAAGATGTGCCCAGAGAGGCACCAGGCGCCCAGTTCACTAGGTCCCTGCAGGCCATTTTAAGACTTTCACATTTACTCTGAGTGACATGGGGAGCCTCAGCAGGACTTTGATGTTTGGGAATTAAAGAGGTAGAATTGGGAGAAAACAAGAATCAGGAGCATCCTAAGAGTCTAACAGAGTTAAGGGCGCATTTAAGACATGGTTCCCAAGATAGTGTTTTTTGATCTTCCATCATTTTCCTTTTCTGAGATCGTGGGATGACCAATGGTAAGTGGTTGGATGTCGTGCATCTACAAGCTAAGATGCCCCCTGCTGGCTTTCAGGAGTTCCGCAGGCCAGGCATTTGTTTTTTTAGACCCGGCTGTAGCCTTGTGGGGTACAGCACTCACAGTGCGTGGGAGGTGGGACGGGGTCCTACTTCTTTCCATTACATTCCTTCCAGTGAAGGGCAGCAGCTCTGCCAGCAGAGTCCAGGTAAATGCCCTCTCTCTCCAAGAGCCTTGTGGCAGTTTGATGTAATTATGAATTCCAAAAATATAATTGAATCATGCTTGTAAACTGATCTGTTAATCTGGGCATGATTAGGTTAGGATTAGGGCATTGAGCCCCACCCCTTGGTGGGTGGGGAATCGAATATAAAAGGCAAGGCAAAGGACAGTTGAAGCAGTCTTTTGAGAAGCAGTTTTGATGTTGGAAAGAAGGCCCCAGGAGAAGAGGAGCAAGCCGTTCGCCTGATCGTCTACAGCTGACCTTGTGGAGGAAACAGGAGCTAAGCCTGGAGAGAAACGCAGTCCCGGGAAGAGAGGAACCCCAGAAGCCTGAACCCTGGCAAACGCCAGCAGCTGTCTTGCTCTAACACGTGGCAATGGACTGTGGTGAGAGAAGAAACTTAATGCTTTATGGCCTGGTATCTGTGGACTTCTACCCCAAATAAATACCCTTTATAAAGACCAACCCATTTTTGGTATTTCACATTAGCACCCCTTTGGCTGACTAAGACAAGCCTTCTCACAGGGAAGCCCTCAGGGAAGTGAGGCCCACGCTGACTTGTCCTGGGGTCCCTGACCTGAGCTTGGTTGGGAGTCTTCTCTGCCCTCCGGGTTTCAGTCGTCTGTTCAAGACAAACCAAGTCCTCGGGAGGAGGCAGAGGACAGGCCACTCATTGGCTCCTCATTGGCTCTTCTTCTCCCATCACCTTGCCATTCCAGGTTCTGGGCGAAAAGGGCAAGGGTGCTCCATGCTAGAGTCCCCGAGCCGCCTCCCTCACGGCCCCACTCAGCTCATCAACTCGCCACCCGTAGCTATGGCGGGCCGTGTCCCTGGCCCTGACTGGCCCTGTCTTGAGCTTTTGTCCCCACATGTGCACGCCCACCTTCACGTGGGTGATATTATCTGTGGGCTGGCCTGGGTGAGTGTAGGATTCAGGAATACCTCTGTGCCTATTCAGGAGTATCTACTAGAGTTTGCTCGTTTACACCCCTGCGTTTCTAGGCTGTGAGATTGACGAATGGCCAGAGAAAGGCAGGGGCTTGGGGGAAGAGAGAGAGACATTCTAATGATTTGGTAAGACAGAGTCAGAAGTAAGGGACAGTTGGGAAGGGAAAAAAGAGGAGATGGGACAGGGCCAAATGCTGTTCACCTTTGTCATGACCACACAGGCTGGAGATCTTATCCTGTTTTCCTTCCCTAATTATCATCAGGAGCCTAGAGCGAGGCTGAATTTCCTTTCCTGGTTTCCCATCTGGGGAGGGAAAACTTATTCAGCTAGGAGCTGATGCAATTTCTGCTGCAGCTGGAGCTTTCCCCAGGCCTTGGGCAAGCATTCGTGATTGGACACCCACTTTTCTCATTGAAGTTGGAAGCGTTGGCATCCCAGGCAGGCATGTGCTCGGCTGGGGCTAGGCACAAACAACGCCCTGCATTGCTCAGCTACAGCCCAGCCCCACGTGCTTTTTAAAAATAGCAGCGCTGTATCTGAAATTTTCAAGAGAAGACATGTTGGGTGTGTGCATGTGTCTCTGCCACGCCTGCATCTCGGTTCATTCTAAGGCGATACAAAATTAGAACACTTCAGAAGGGAAAGGAGGAAAGATTACTATCTCTCTCTCTCTCTCTCTCTCTCTCTCTCTCACACACACACACACACACACACCCCTTCACCTCACTTCACAGGAAAAGGACTCATTGTGCATTTCCTCTGGGACATTATTTTAGTAAGAACTGTTCCTCTCTAAGCCACTATGACTAATCTGTAGAGGAATTGGGCTGAAAATAAATAGGTAGACCTGAAGCTCAGCCTCATTGGTTGAGATCAGGGTTGGAAAAAACCTCCGCTAGGTCAGAGTGAAAAAGCCGAAGAGAGAGGAGTGAGCTGAGTAAGGGACCAGCCACCCTTTCCAAAGGCAAGTGCTTCCCCATGCAAACATCCATGTGACCTCAAAGCCTTGACCCCACCTTCTTGGCGGGAATGGGGGGAGCATGCTGGCTGTGGGGCACTCCCCCAGAACCCTGTTCTGCAGGCCTGACTCAGCTCAGCTGCTGTAACCGGGGGCGCATGGACTCAGTGAAAGAAGACCTTGGCAGTGCAAACAGCGCTGCTGGGAAGGGACAGCTGGGATAGCTGGAATTGTTAAGAGAAATTCCAAGAGGGCCAGGCACCTCTCAGGGAGCTTGAATTGAGATTGGAAAGAATGTTCCATCCAGGGAAAGAAAAATGTTTAAGGAACCCTGTAGTTCCCATCCATCAGCTCCAAGCGGCCAACGGAGAAAGCCGCCATTTGCCAGGGAGAAATTCCTTAGAAACTCCACTCCGAACACCTCGGCTGCAGGAGATGGTTGGCGCTCACTGCCACACGGGCTCAGGGATCTTACACATAATGCTCCATTATTCCTACCGGTGTCAGCGCCCCTGATGCAGCAGTTTCCTTCATACCCCCAGCTGCTCCAAAAGAAAGCTGTGTCCTGCCATAGATCCCTCGTGAAGTGAAGGATAAATTCCTATATCTACTCTACGGATTTATTTTGCCAGTTTTGTTTCCCTTGCTCACTACTATTCACTGTTTCCTGCAGCTTTTTCCTTTCTGCTTTCTAAGCAAAGAGAGTCCATTATTGAGGGTTTACTAGAACCATATACCACATACTGGGTTAGGAACTGTCCAGACTTATATTCGATCTTCACAATTCCCTCACGAAGGAGACAGTATTATTTTCCTTTTACAGAGGAGTGAGCTTATAGGTGAAATGAAAAGTAACCCTTCTTATGGAAAGGTTACGGACCTCAAACCCAATTCCAAACATGAATGTGGCGCAAGAGGGAAGGGGATGGTGACTTCCAAATAGATCAGACAGAAAGCTGAGTATTTAAGGACATTTTAAAAAAATCTCAGCAGAAATGGCCTGTTTGGAGAGGGGAGGAAAAGCACCTGGAACTAGACCCAAGTCTCAGACACCCCCCCATGTCCAAACCTCCCCTCCATCTATGCTCCAGTCTCTCCAGCCTCTGCGAGGTCCCAGGCTTCTGGACCTTTCTGATGGGTCTGAACTCAAGGCACAGAGGTAGTGACAGGCCCCGGGCCTTGGGGAGCTGCCCTGCCTTGGGATAGTCTCTCCAGCAGCAATTAGCCAAGGTGGAGGCCAATGAAGGAGGAGTTGGAGCCAGCACCCCACTGAGAAGGAAGCCAGGTTCAGCTCCAACTCTGAGCAGAGTCCAGGTGTTGACGTATGTACTGCCGAGTCTCAAATGCACCCACATTCTTCAGCGTTTAGCTCCCCAAAGGCTCAGTGTCTCACTGAAGTGAATGTTGATTCGTATACTCTATCCCCAGCTTCTTCCCTAATCTCACCTGCTGTTTTCTTAAAATCAGGGGGAAATCATTTGGGCGACTTCCCTCGATAGATCAGGGAGCAGTGAAGCCCAGAGGAGAGCTCCAGTTAGACATAGGGTTAGCTTTACAAGCCCACCCTGGGGGAAGCAACCCGATTTCTGGGTACAGGTTAGTCTCTGCCGCCATGGGCCCTAGGAGTTAAGGATTGAAACCCAAAGAGGGGCTGGGAACTGGAAAAGAGAATGACAGTTTCAAGACCTGCAAGTGGTGCCATCAGGTGCACGTGGAGCAAAAAGGAGAAGAGAGAAGGTGTGGGTGGAATGAGTGGTAGAGAGAGGAACAGGGGAAATGCGGGGGATGCGGGGGGTGTCACGGAAGGAATAATGGGAAGAAGGGGGGAAGGGGCAGGGGAAGAGGAGCAAAATGAGAGACCATCTGTGTTCTTGGAGCCATCCCTTCAACTCAGCGTTCCACAGGAGAGGCTTTCACCAGCCAGCAGAGGCAGCTGGATTTTGTAACACAGGAGCTGAAGGTTTGCAGGGCAGGCACATGGAGGCTGCTTGTTCAGGTGGCCGCTAACACACAGGTCACATACAATTATCAGCTGGCCGGAGGATTGGCGCCAGGACGGGGGCAGCTGGTCCTGGTTAGACTCTGATGGAGTTTCCTGGGAAGAAAAATGGATGCAAAGTCTGATGAGTCTTTCTGGCTCACCATTTGAGACAGAAAATGGAGCCACATTCCCCTACCTTCCTTTTTTTCTAGGAACTGCCAACAAGCTTGTGGGTAAAGAGGAAACGGATGGAAACCAAATGAACACATTCCTTTAGGAAAAGCCTCATCTGCAGGGAAGGGCTATTGGCTGGGTAAAGAGCAGTCTAGTTTAGGCTGGGCCCTGAGCTGTGGCCCTGATTTGGGTGTCTGTGGCTGCTCATTTAGCAATGACGTGCTCCACCTGATTGACTGCACTGCAGTGATGTGGTTAAAAAGTGGCGGGACTGGCTTTTCCGGGGCTGCTTAATGTGCTCCTGAGAGTTCATGCTCATACTGTACTGGACTAGCTGCATGGGAATTTTAAATTTCCATGGTAATAAAGACCCTGTTTAAGAAGTGACCGTAGAATAGGAAGATTGATATCACCATAGTATTCTGAAAAATAATATTGTCTTAAAGCTTCCCTGCCTCCTTTCCAAGCCGTTACTAAGATCAGAAATAAAACAGACTCCCTGCGACTTTAGCAGTCACTAAGATAAACTTTGCCAACAGGTCAAGCAAATAACATGTAATCTTTGAGGGCCTTTGGCTAGGTTTTCCTGGGCAAAACCCACAGAAATGAGACTCGATCCCAGAACTCGAGGCTTTCTGTGCGAAATCCAGGAGAGCAAATGGGATGGCTGGCCACTGGGTATCCATGCAGCCTGGCCAGGCAGGCACCCCTCGCCTTCCCCCTAACTGACTCGAGCCCGTGGATCAAGGCAGAGTTCAAGTCTTTCCACCGCAGCACCTGAGCCTCTGGGGTCCTCCTCTGAGAATCACCGTGGCCCGCTGATCTATCCGCTCTCCTAGTTAGCATTTGCTAACAGGCTGTGCCCTTGGGCTCTGCTATTCAACCAATCCAAGAACTAGCAGTATCAGCAGGGTCCGGGAGCTTGTTAGAAATGCAGAGTCCCAGGCCCCACCTCCAAACCTGCCCTTTTAACCGGATCTCCAGGAGGTTGGTATCAAAGTTTGAGCGGCAGTGCTGCCATGATCGCTGACTGAGGGGCCTTGTTTCTCCTGGCCAGGCCATGAAGGTCCTCGCAAAGGGAGAGTCCAGCACCCAGCAGACACTCGGGCACCTTAAAGCTCTGTTGGTTTAGGAGTCCCTGGACCATGAGCAGGCTGGCTGCGTGCCGTGCAGGCATCGCACCCCCTCTCCTCTCTCCCTCCTTTCTATCGCCCTTACCCTTCACTTCCTGCTTCCTGCCGACTCCCTCCTCAGCCCCCTCTCCCCAGCACAGCTTATTGCTTTCTGCAGGGGTCAGACCTCAAAGTAGCCAGTGCACAAAGGCTGTGTCCATGGTATTATCTGGTTCAGGAGTGTTGCAAACATTTGTCTTTTTCTTGGCAACTCGGCTTCAGAACTCCCTAGGTAAGGAAACCCCCACCTTGAGTCTTGGTGGGAGGCAGAGAAGCAGACAATGCCAGATTTATGTTTTCCTTTGTGGACCACACTTGGGCATAAAGGCTCTGGAGAACAACGGGTGACCTTGGCTCCCAGCCCTGGGCCTTCAGGATGGAGCTGGTTCTGCAAACCCTGGGGACAGGGGTGGTTGAGCAAGATGAAGTTCCAGGGGCAGAGGAGGAGTGAGTGCGCCAGGCATAGGCTCTGGGCAAGGAAAAGAGGCAGTGGTCCCCTCCCCGGGCCAGTCCTGCAGGATGTGGGGTCTTGGTGTGGCAGTGAAATCCCAAACTTGCTTCTTGGATTTTCCAATTCTGTGAGCAACTCAATACGCTTTTAATTAAATTCCATTTCTGCCTTTATGGGTTCTTTCACTAGCAACAAACAATACAGACCTATATAAGGAGATAGATGTTCACTCGTGAAGGCAAGGGCCTCCCTTTCTAGAGGGAGGAGAAACCAGGGAGTCAGGAAGGGTCAATTAGTTCCTGAGGAGGGAGGGATGATGTTTTCTGATTCCCTACTACATTCTCTAAGTGCAGTCCCATCAGTGGCTGGATCACCCTGGAAAACCTTCAGGCCAGTTCTGGGCAGCCTTTGGAGCAATGTGCATGCTGTACTTTCAACTCAGGAAAGGAAGGAGCCATCGTTTTCTTTCCCTTGGGAAACTGCTCCATCTGGCACAATAGAACTCAGTGTATCCGACACTATTTCTTGAACACCTATCATATGCAGACTTGGCTAAAACTTTGCCGGTTGGCTTGGTGGAGAATGGCCAAGCCTGGAATCACATCGCCTGCCAGCTGGAATCAGTTAGAGGGATTTGGAGACTACTTCAGAAAATTTTGAAAAATGAAATGTCTTAGCAAGCCTTCCATTCACCCTGCAGTTCTTTTTCCTCCTCGTTGGGTGACATGAGAAAGAGAAAGAAGAAAATAGGGTCCTCCAAAGCATTTATTCATTGAGACCAGAGCTTCATTGTTAAAAACAAACAATAGACCACAAAGAGAGAGAAATGAATTATCCTCTATTGTCCAGGAATTTGCTACAGTTAGCTTTTGCAGAGGAAGCCTAATCCTCTTTGGCTACAGGCACCGCATTTGTAAGCCTACAATTGGAAGGATTCCCTTAGGGAGCTGTGAATGATGTCCCTGAGCTTGGCGGGTTCTTGCCTGGATCACACTTAGAAAACCTCAAGGTAATGGAACCCAACCAGCCCATGGAACACGGACCGTGACGGGAACCAGAGGAGGTCAGTAGGGCAGCACCTATTCCAAAGTGGAAATCAAAAGACATTTGGAGCCCTGCCCCCAGGGTCGGCAGCAGGCGCGGGGCCACCGGCAAGTGTGCGCAGGGACTCCGGCACTGAGGGCGGCGCGCAGAGGGGCCAGCCTCCCGCGAGCACCGCCACTGACCTGCCGGCGCCATGTGCGCCCTCCCCGGCCCGCGGGGGCCCTCCGCTCCGCTGCCCTTGCCGCTTCTCCTCCTGGTCCTCCTCGTCGCGGCTCACCCGTGCGTGGCAGACGAGAACCCCTCAGATTCACCTTTTACAATCCAACCTGCTAGAGAAGAAATGATGGCAAAATACTCTAGCCTTTCCTTGGAGAGTCATAACATATCACTGACAGAGCATTCCAGTGTGCCAATTGAAAAAAATATCACTTTAGAAAAACCTTCTAATATAGCACTCACATGCCTATATACAACATCTGGAGATCTGAGTTTAGTAAATGTGACTTGGAAAAAAGATAATGAACTACTTGAGAATAATTCTTTCACCAATGCAACGGGGAGCATCCTATATACCCAATACATGGTCGCAATCATTGATAGCAACCAAATGGGAAGTTATTCTTGTTTTTTTGAAGAGCAAAAGGAACAAAGGGGCACATTTAATCTCAAAGTACCTGAAATTCATGGAAAAAATAAACCATTGATCACTTATGTGGGGGATGCTACTGTTTTGACATGTAAATGTCATGATTGTGTTCCTTTAAATTGGACCTGGTATAGTAGTAATGGGAGTGTACAGGTTCCTCTTGATGTGCAAATGAATGATAAGTATGTGATCAATGGAACATATGCTAATGAAACAAAGCTCAAGATAATGCAACTTTCAGAAGAAGATAACGGATCTTACTGGTGCCATGCAATATTCCAATTAGGCGAGAGTGAAGATCACATTGAACTTGTCGTGCTGAGCTATTTGGTGCCCCTTAAACCATTTCTTGCAATAGCTGCTGAGGTTGTTCTATTAGTTGCTATTATTCTGCTCTGTGAAATGTATACACAAAAGAAAAATAAGCATATAGAAGATGAGAAAGAATTTGAACAAATTGAACAGCTGAAATCAGAAGATAGCAATGGTATAGAAACCAGTGTCCCACGGCACAGAAAAAATTAAGTTTCTTTCAAATGATACTCTGAATTAAGGAATCTGCAAATCAATGAATGAGAAACATCATGTCAAGACACGTGGGATGATAAAGAGTTCCTATTTCAGCTCTGTTTTTGCTTCCTGTTAAGAGCATCTAAGTATTTTTGAAAGGATGGAAAGCTTATGTAACATGCTCCGCAGTAGCTTCATGAGTAATATATGCTGTTTCAGATATAAAGATGTATTTTCATTTTGTAATTATTTTACATTAAAACAAGGTAAAGTTCAATATGTTCTGTGAGCTATAACCCAGGATAATTATTATCATGCTGGCCTTCAAGGGACACACAGAACAGACACCAGCAATGCCAGTTATCAGTCATAAAGCAATTGCCATTCAAGACCTAATTATAACCAAAGAAATCATTAAAGAGAAGCCTTGGCCATTTGTCTTTAAAAGTTTTTTTTTTTTTCCCTTTAAAAAATACACTTTTATGTATAAAAGTATTTGTAACAATTTTCACATAAAGTTATCACTTCTGTGATATTGAAAAAAGAAAAAAAAAAAAAAAAAAAGACATTTGGATATCTGACAACAAAATGGGCCTGATTCATTCCTTCCTGGGCATAAGCTTGATTTTCCTTCCTGCAGAGTGACGTCAGTTCAACTCAACAGACATTTTTGAGTACCTTCTGTATACCCAGTTGAATGCCACATAATCAATGGCAGTGTTATATCTGTGTCTTTTTCGCATTAGAGCTTGGTTGTTCATAGAGTTTATGCCCTGGTAATGCTGATAGATTAGTTACTGGTTGAATGGTGAAATTTGGCTTATCAAAATTATTTTTGGGGAACCCACTAATAAGACAGAATTAAGGAATAAGTTGAAAGGCTTTGCTAAACATTACACCTTACATTTTATATAAATATTTATGAATAGCACCTGATCTTTTTCAGTAATCTTTGTAACGCAATCATTTGGAAATTGCTTCTGCTTCCTGCATGGAAATTCTATCGCAATGTTTGGAGTTCTAGCAGCCATTTTATAGCCTTGAGGATGGAAGCCAAGTGCTAAGAATGGTGAAGCAGAAAGGGGGAAGGAGAATGTGTCCCTGATGATTTCATAGCGCTGCCCACATCTGGGGCTCTTTTAGAGAAGAAAAGGAATCCCATATGTTCAAGCCACCGCAGCCAGGTTTTTAGCTGAGCGCAATACCTAATAAAGGCTGTTTATGACTGCATTGTTCAAAGGAGGAAAAAGACAACTACTTAAATATCCAACATTAAGGTATCAACTAAATAAATTATAGTAATGCATACAGTTGACTACCGGGCAGCTCTTTCCTCAGTATTCATTCATTCACTGATAAATTATTTACTAAGAGCTTACTATGTGCCAGACACAGTGCTAGACTTAGGGGATACAGCTATACGCAGATAGGACCCCTGCCCTCCCAGAGCTGTAGGAGAATGTGCAATAGCATGGAAAGAAGTTCCGATAGAAGTGATTGCATCCTGGCAAGGCCTGTCCTTTGGGTGCAGCAATTTCGAGTGGCCATCCTGCACTCGTGGGATGTTTGGTGCCGTGTCTCCTTCTTTTCTGAATCTCATGAAAATTCAGCTTAGACGTTTTTCTCTGCTGAGATCCCACAGCACCTGTGAAAGATGCTATTGACGCAGGCTCTTCTTTCAAGTATGATGGTCTCGGGCAGGCCCCACTCTGGCTGAAATACCCAGGCCCTGATGCCTCCTGGCATTTAAAAATATAAAGAGAGATGAGGCCAAAAGGAAGGAAGTAAAATATTAATGATCCGTGTGCTCTAGAGTTGTTCCCATTTATTTACATTTTCTAAAGTTTTATAGGCATGTTTTACTTTTATTAAGATGCTTACATGGTTCTTATGCATACAGCACACTGAATTTCACAAACTGAGCATCCATAAAACCTGCATCGGGATCAAGAAACTGAGCATTAACAATGTTCACTATACATTTAGTCCTTAAGCGTGAATCCTGTCCTGAGTTCTCACAAAGTATACGTTAACTTTGCTAATTCTTACATTTTATAGAAATAGAATCATACTATTTTGTGTCTAGCTAGTGATGTTGAACATCCCTTCGTGTGATTTTTATCCATTTGCATATCCTCTTTGGAGAAATATCTATTCAAGTATTTTGCCCATTTTTAGATTGGATTGCTTGTCTTTTTATTGTTGAATTGTAGGATTTCTTTATATATTCTGGAAATTAAACCCTTATGGGATATGTGGTTTCCAAATATTTTCTCCCATTGAGTAGGTTGTCTTTTCACTTTCATGACAAAGTCCTTTGAAGCACAAAAGTTTTTAATATTGAGAAAGTCTCATTTACCTATTTTTTCTTTCCTTTGCTTGTGCTCTGGGTATAATGTCCAAGAAACCATTGCCCAATACAAGATCCCCCAAAATGCTTCCCTACATTTTCTTCTATGAGCTTTACAGTTCTGGCTCTTATATTTAGATCTTTAATCCATTTTGACTTAAATTTTGTATATGGTGTGAAATAGCAGTCCTCTTTATTTCTTTTGCATATGGATATCCAATTCTCTCAGCACTGTTTGTTGAAGAGACTATTCTTTCCCAATTGAGTGGACTTGGCAGCCTTGTCAAAAATCAATTGGCCATACAGAAGGGCAGAAGGGAAAGCACTCTCTCAGCCTCTTAGGGCAACTGCAGCTGCTTTCAGACCACATGGACTAGATTGCTGGGCAAACTGGAGACTCCATTCCCACCCCTGGCAGAGGGGGGGGGCAGTGCTTCATCACCCTGGCTGGGCAACTGTGGTCAGTTTTGACCTGCATGGCTTAGTTTGAGACCACACCTGTGGCTTCATCCCCACCCCAGTCAGGGGAGAAAGCGGTATGGGGCTTCATCAATCTCTTCAGGCAAGTACAGATGGTCTTGACCTGCATGGCTTGGATTACTGCACATAGCCGCAGCCCTGTCCTTACCCTGCAGGGGAGAAAGGTGGGAGAAGCCTCATTGGTTCCTGGGGCAACATGGGCAGCTTCAGTCTCCACAGTACCAACTACATCCTCAGCTCCTACTCTGCAACCACCAAGTGAGAAAGGGCAAGAAATAGATGAAAAAGAGCTGAAAAATTCAGATTGGCTAAACATGAGCCACTATGAAGTTCCAAATTAAGTTGAACCAAGTATCAAAGAGGGGCTGTAGAACAAAGCCAATTAAATAAAAAGCCCTAGACTAAAGAGAGAAACTATGCCCAGAATAAATACATCTAGTAAATCAGATGCCAAGACACCAACCAAAAATTACAATCCATACCAAGAAACAGGAAGATATGGCCCAGTCAAAGGAACAAGCTAAGCTGCCACATGACATAAAGGAGTTGAGACAACTAATCATAGATGTTCAAACAAATCTCCTTAATAAATTCAATGAGATGACTAAAAAGATTAAAGATATGAGGAAAATTCTGGGTAAGCACAAAGACGAATTTGGAGGCATACATAGAAAAATAGCAGATCTTATGGGAATGAAAGACACAATAAATGAAATAAAAAATACACTGGAGTCATATAACAGCAGATTTGAGGAAGCAAAAGAAAGGATCAGTGATTCTGAAGACATGGCACCTAAAAGTGAACATACAAAATAACAGATAAAGAAGAGAATGGAAAAATTGAACAGGGTTTCAGGGAACTAAATGACAACAAAGGATGTGTGAACATATATTGCATGGGTATCCCAGAAGGAGAATAGAAGGGAAAAGGGGCAGAAGGAATATTTGAGGCAATAATGTTATAAAATTTCCCAATCCTATTGAAGGACATAGATATCCGTGTCCAAGAAGCACAACATACTCCCATCTGAATAAATCTGAATAGACCTACTCTAAGACACATACTAATTAGAATTTCAAATGCCAAAGATAAAGAGAGAATCTTTAGAGCAGCAAGAGAAAAGCAATTCATCACATACAAAAAGGGATGCCCAATAAGATTAAGGGCTGATTTCTCATCAGAAACCATGGAGGTAAGAAGGGCATGATACATTTGAGATACTGAAAGGGAAAAGCTGTCAGCCAAGAATCTTATATCCAGAAAGATTGTCTTTCAAAAATGAAGGTGAGTTTAGAATATCCATTGATAAACAGAAACAGAGAGTTTGTAACCAAGAGACCAGCTTTTCAGGAAATACTAAAGGGAGTGCCACAGCCTGGAAAGAATAGACAGGGAGAGAGGATTGGAAGAGAGTCTAGAAATGAATATTATATTAGTAAAAGTAACTAAAAGTGTAAACAGAGTGGTAAAAACAAGATATGACAGAAAAAACACAGAGATCAAAATGGGTGAATTAAGAACTACCTTTACTGAAATAACATTCAATGTTAATGGATTAAACTCCCCAATCAAAAGACACAGACTGGCAGAATGGAGAAGAAATAAATATGAGCCATCTATATACTGTCTACAAGAGACTAACCTTAGACCAGGGGTTCTTAATCTTTTTCGTTCCATGGGCCCCTTTGCCAGTCAGGTGGAAACCATGGGCCCCTTACTAAGTCCACACTGTACTGTGTATTATTTAATAAATATATCACACCCACACCAACATGTCCCCAGAAGAATAATGTTTTTTTGAATTTCAATTCAAGCTCATGGACTCCTAGTTAAGAACCCCTGCCTTAGACTCAAGGATACAAATAGATTGAAAGTGAAAGTCTGGAAAAAGATATTCCAGGCATGCAGTAACCAACCAACCAACCAACAAAACAAACAAACAAACAAAAAGCTGGAGTAGTTAAACTACTAATATCAGATGAAAACTGTTATTAGACACAAGGAAGGGCATTATATATATTAACAAAAGGGCCAATTCACCAGGAAGAAATAACAATCTTAAATGTATATGCACCTAACCAGGATGTCTCAAATTACATGAGGTGAACACTGGCAAAACTGAAGGGAGAAATAGATGTCCCTATAATAATAGTTGGAGACTTCAATACACCACTCTCATCATTGGCTAGAACATCTGTGCAGAGGATCGTTAAAGAAACAGAAAGCTTGACTAATATGATAATGAGCTAAAATTAATAGATATATACAAAACATTGTACCCCAAAACAGCAGGATATACATTCTTCTTGTGTTCATGGATCTTTCTCCAGGCTAGACTATATATTGGGTCACAAAGAAGATCTCAATAAATTTAAAAAGTTTGAAATTATACAAAGCACTTTCTCTGATCATAATGGAATAAAGCTGGAAATGAACAATGGGTGGAAAAAGGGAAACTTAAATATGTGGAGATTAAACAACATACTCAAATAATCAGTGGGTCAAAGAAGAAACTGTGAGAGAAATCAATAAATATCTGAGATGAGTGAAAATGAGAACACAACATATCTGAACATATGTGTTGCAGCAAAAGCAGTGCTTAGAGGGAATTTATAGGACTCAATACCTACATTATAAAAGAAGAAAGAGCTAAAATAAAAGCCCTAACTACACAGCTGGAGGAACTAGAAAAAGAACAGCGAACTATGCCTAAAGCAAGCAGAAGAAATGAAAGAATAAAGATCAGAGCAGAAATAAATGAAATTAAAAAAAAAAAAAAATCAAGGGGAACGGATGTGGCTCAAACAGTTGAGCCCCTGCTTCCCACATGGAAGGTCCCAGGTTCAGTTCCCAGTGCTTCCCAAACAAAAACAAAACAAATGAAAAAACCAATTCAGGGGAGCTGATGTGGCTCACTGGTTGAGCTCCAGTTTCCCATATACGAGGTCCCAGGTTCAAACCCCAGCCCCCAGGAGATTGAACCAAAAATTAGTTCTTCAAGAAGATTAACAAAATTGACAAACCCTTAGCTAGACTGACAAAGAAAAAAAGAAACAAGGTGCAAATAAATGAAATCAGAAATGAAAATGGGGACATTACTACTACTCCAAAGAAATAAAAGAGATAATGAGAGGATACTATGAACAACTGTAAGCCAACAAACTAGACAATGTAGATGAAATGGACAAATTCCTAGGAACATATGAACAACTGACACTTACTCTAGAAGAAATAAATGACCTCAACAAACCAATCACAAGCAAAAAGTTTGAAAGAGTTATCAAACAATTCTCCAAAATAAAAAGCACAGGACCAGATATCATCACAGGTGAATTCTAGAAAGCATTCAAAGAAGATATAATATCAATCTTGCTCAAACTTACAAAAAAAATTGAACAGGAAGAAATGCGATCAAACTCATTCTATAAAGCTAATATCACCCTAATAGCAAAGTCAGATAAAGATAATTTTTTGAAAAGGAAATTACAGACCTATTTCCCCAATGAATATGGATGCAAAAGTCCTCAACAAAATGCTCACTAATCAAATCCAACAACACATTAAAAGAATTATTCATCATGATCAAGTGGGTTTTATACCAGGCATGCAAGGGTGGTTCAGCACAAGAAAATTAATCAGCATAATACACCACATTAATAAATCAAAGAAGAAAAATCACATGATCATCTTGATTGATGCAGAAAAGGCATCCTTTCTAGATAAAACTATTACAAAAGATAGAAATTAAAGGAAACTTTCTCAACATGATAAAGGGCATATACAAAGAAAACCTCAGCTAACATTGTACTCAATGGTGAAAGACTGAAAGCTTTCCCTTTCATATCAGGAACAAGACAAGGATGCCCACTGCCTCCACTGCTGTTCAAATAGTGCTAGAGGGATTCCAGCTTCACCACCCTCAGAAGCACATCTAGCTGCAAACCGAGCTGCAGCACCGCCTCCTTCCCACAGTACCCTGGCTTCATCCCGCATCATGTCAGTGCCTGGGCTCAAGCAGCAGTTCCCGAAAGCCACTCAGAAGCAAACCAAGAAGTAAAGGAATGTCAGCACTCTGAATTTGATGACACAATTTTCTTTTAGAAGAAATTGACAACATAAAATATTAAGTACATGTAAATAGAGATTGTAAAACTCAGACTATTCTTACTTATTATACAGGTTGCGGGAGGATAATTTGTAAAGTGATGTTCTCCTGGTATAATTAGGTTATTGCACAACTGTTCATATACATCAAATCATAGAAACAAATGATTTTTTTGCCTTTTCTACAAAGACCTGAAGAATTAGAAGACGTATTTTGGTAAAACACATCCCATCAGAATTAGATCTGTTTAAGTATAAATTTAAATTAACATTCTCCCTACTGAAGCTCCGGTCAGTGTGAAGAGCTGCCCCTGCCCCTGCTCCATCTGGTGCTGCAACCAGCTCACTCTGCTTCCATGAACAGCTATCAATTCTGCTAAAGCTGCAGAACTGAGTTTATTATTGCATTTAATGAAAAAGGAGAGGTTTTACTCATTGTTTAAAGGAAAGAAAACCACAGAATCAAGAAACTGGAAGGAATTAAAGCTGGAAAAAGGGGGAGACCAGCAGATACCGACAAGTGCTTTGCCACATGACAGAGTCCAGGATCGCTGGCAGCCAGGCTTCCCGGACAAAGCATCTCTTGATGATGCCTTGATTTGGACATTTTGCTCAGCTTCAAAACTGCAAGCTTGTGAACTAATAAATTTCTATTGTTAATGGCCAACCCATTTTATGATAACCAACTGAGAAGCTTAGCAAACTAAAATGCAGTAATATAGCCACAAAAGCTTTTGGTTTGTGTTTTATATTCAAATATATATGTGTATATCTATATATCTATATCCATATTGTTTTAAATTTATTATCAGTGTATGCAGTTTGAATATATTTCAAATAGTCTTTCTTACCAACAGAAATTTCTTGTATATATTTAAACCTTATATAGGTAAATAATAATGTGAACATGATATTAATACCATAAGTGCAGTTTCTTCACATGGTGTAGGTTCAACTCTGCCATCAGGATGCAAGACTTAAAATTGAGAAACTCATTCATGACATCCCATTCCTCCAAGCATCAACACTCTCAATAATATATTTATATGATCATTGCTCTATAGTGCCGTCAGTTAGGCATTCATCTTTTCTATAGTTTATAGTGATCATATATATGAGAGTTGGTCCTATTGCAATATCCTCAGCCTCCAGAAATAGAATGGTTGTTTTTCTTTTGTTTTGGTAGGTGCTTCCCATCAGATTAAAGATATTCCATTCACTTTTTCTCCCCACCCACTGGAAAAAAAAAAAATAGTGCTAGAGGGTCTAGCTAGAGCAATCGTGTAAGAAAAAGAAATAAAATGTGTCCAAATTGGAAAGGAAACAGTAAAATTTCCACTATTCACAGATGATATGATCCTATACCTAGAAAATCCTGAAAAATCTACAACAAAGCTATTAGTTTTAATAAACAAGTTTAGCAGAGTGGCAGGATACAAGATGAATATGCAAAAATCAGTAGTGTTTCTATACACTAGTAATGAGGAATTTGAGGAAGAAGTCAGCAAAAGAATTCCATTTACAGTAGCAACTAAAAGAATCAAATATTTAGGAATAAACTTAACCAAGGATGTAAAGCACTTGTATTCAGAAAACTACAATACATTGTTAAAAGAAATCAAAGAAGACCTAAGTAAATGGAAGAACATTCTGTGTTCACGGATGGGAAGACTAAGTATTGTTAAGATGTCAGTGCTACCCAAATTGATAAACAGAGTCAATGCAATCCCAATAAAAATTCCAACAGCCTTTTTTTTTTTTTTTAAAGAAATGGAAAACCCAGTTAACAAATTTATTTGGAAGGGTAAGGGGACCTGAATAGCCAGAAACATCTTAAAAAGGAAGAAAGAAGTTGGAGAACTCTCACTTCCAGACTTTAAATCACATTACCTAGCTACAGTGGTAAAAACAGTATAATATTGGCAGAAAGATAGGAATAAAGATCAATGGAACCAAACTGATGGTTCAGAAACAGACCCTCACATCTATGGTAAAGTGATTTTTGACAAGGTGAGCTGCCAAGCGCACCCAGCTGGGTCAACAAATGGTGCTAGGAGAACTGGATATCCATATCCAAAAGAAAGAAAGAGGAACCCTATCTCACACCTTATACAAAAAGTAACTAAAAAATGGATCAAATACCTAAAATATAAAAGCTAGAACCATTAAACTCCTAGAAGAAAATGTAGGGAAGCATCTTCAAGACCTGATGGTAGGTGGTGGTTTCTTAAACCTTACACTGAAAGCATGAGCAATGAAAGAAAAAAATGGGTCCTCCTGAAACTTAAACACTTTTGTGATTCAAAGGACTTTGTCAAGAAGTTGAAAAGGCAGCCCATTCAATGGGAGAAAATATTTGGAAACTACATATCCAATAAGGGTTTGATTTCCATACTATATAAAGAGATCATACAACTCAATGATAAAAAGACAAGCAGCCCAATTTAAAAATGGGAAAAAGACTTAAATAGACATTTTTTCCAAAGAAGAAACACAAATGGTGAAAAAGCACATTTAAAAAAAAGAGTTCTATATCACTAGCTATTAAGGAAATGCAAATCAAAAACTACAATGATATATCATCTCACACCTCATAGAATGGACATTATTAAAAAAACAGGAAACAATAAGTGCTGAAGAGGTTGTGGAGAAACAGGAACACTCCCTCACTGTTGGTGGGAGTGTAGGATGGTGCAGCCTCTGTGGAAGACAGCTTGATGGTTCTTCAGGAAGCTAAATAGAGAACTGCTGCATCCTCAGGCAATCCCTCTACTAGGAATATAGCCAGAAGAACTGAAACAGTGACCCAGACATCTGCACACTGATGCTCATAGCAGCATTATTCACAATTGCCAAAAGTGGGAAACAACCAAAGTGTCCATCAACTGATGAATGGATAAGCAAAATGTGGCATACACATGTGATGGAATACTGTGCTGCTGTAAGAAGAAATGAAATTGGGACTCATATGGTAACATGGATGAACCTTGAAGACATTATGCTGAGTGAAATAAGCCAGACACAAAAGGACAAATACTGTATGGTCTCACTAATATGAACTAAATACAAAGAATAAACATATAGAGTTAAAACTTAGAATATAGGTTATCAGGAGATAGGATGAGGGCTGAGAAGGGGTATTAATGCTTAATGTATGTAAAATTTTAAATTAGCATGACTGGAAAAGTGTGGAAATGGAAAAAGTTGATGGTAACACATTATAGTGAGTATAACTAACACAGCTAGTTTATAAATGGGATTGTGGCTGAAAGGGGTAGTCTAGGGATGCAAATGTCAATTGAAAGAAAACATAATATAGGCACTAAATGACATAGTAAACCCAGAGGTGGATGAGGTTTGTGGTTAATGTTACAAATATAAGAATGTTTTTCTATGAACCAGAACAAATGTACGTGACTATTACAAGTTGGTGAGAATATGGTGATGCATGGGAAAATACAATTTAATGAAATTTATGGACTATAGTTAACAGCAATAATATAATATTTTTGCATCAATGTCACAGAAGATACTATATCAATGCTAAGAGTCAATAATAGGGGGTATGGGATTTTTTTCTTTCGGATTAAGGAAAATGTTCAAAAATTTACTGAGGCAATGACTGCACAACTCTCTGATGAAAGGGAGAGCCACTGAGTATAAACTCTGAATAGATGGTGCAAGGCATGGCACTTTGTAACACTGTGATCTATGTGGTGAGCGTGGACTGTGGTTAACAATACAAATATGAGAGTGTTCCCTCATGAGCTATAACAAATGTTCCCTACTAATATATGACGTTAATAATGGGGAGGATGGAAAAATATACCAAATGTACTCTATGGACCATAGTTAGTGGTAATAGACTGAAGATGTTCTTTCATAATCTGTAACAATTGTTCCATAACAATGTAAGGTGTTGGTGGAGGGGGGTTGTATGGGAATTCTGCACATTATGAATGATTGTCTTGTAGGTTCACAACTTCTCTAATAAAATTTATATATTTCAATTGGCCATAGATGTGAGGGTCTATTTCTGAACTCTCAATTCAATTCCATTTGTCAATATATCTATCCTTTATGCCAGTACCCTTCTGTTTTGCAACTATAGCTTGTAATATGCTTCAAAATCAGGAAGTGTGAGTTCTCCAACTTTGTTCTTCTTTTTCAAGATGTTTTTGGCTATTCGGGATCCCTTACCTTTCCACATCAATTTGGATAATTGACTTTTCCATTTCTGCAAGGAAGGTTGTTGGAGCTTTGATTGAGGTTGCATTGAATCTGTAAATCATTTTGGGTAGAATTCACATCTTAATGATGTTTAGTCTTCCTATCTATGAACACAGCATGTCTTTCCATTCATTTAGGTCATCTTTGATTTCTTTTAGCAATATTTTTAATTTTTTGTGTAGAAGTCCTTTAAATCATTGGTTAAATTTACTCCTAGATATTTGATTCTTTCAGTTGCTATTTTAAGTGTAAAATGTTTCTTGAATTCCTCCTCATATTGCTCATTACTAGTGTATAGAAACACTACTGATTTTTGCATGTTGATCTTGTACCCCAGCTCTTTTTGGTTACTGTTTGCATGGAATATCTTTTTCCAAGCTTTTACTTTCAACCTATTCGCATCATTGTGTATAAGGTGATTCTCTTGTAAACAACATAGAGTTGGATCACACTTTTTTAAACAAATAAGTTTTATTGATAGATATTAATAAAGCATAAATCCATCCAAAGTGTACAATCAATGTATTTGGTATAATCACATATTTGTGCATTCATCACTTCAATCATTCGTAGAGCACTTTCATTATTCCAGTAATAATAACAACAAACAAAAAACAAACAACCAAAATCACTTCTCAATCTCTCTATGCTTCCCCTGCCAGGCATAGCTGCTATTCTTTTCCCTTCTCTCTAGTATATTTGTATTTATATTTTGTAGAAACAGTCCTATATATGCAATATCACCCATACTCATATTTTACATGGTTTTACTATCTTATACAATTCCATGTTACAGTTTTCAGCTTTCCTTCTAGTAATATACATGATCTTAGACTTTCCCATTCAACCGCTGTCATACCCAGCTAATAGTTCTGTTAGTTACAAACACCGGATCATGCTTTTTAAAATCCGTTCTGCCACTCTGTGTGTTTTGATTGGGGAGTTTAATCCATTAACACTCAGTGCTATTACTGTAAAGGCAGTACTTACTTCAGGCATTTTGCCCTTGGTTTTTGTTTTTGTTTTTGTTTTAAGATTTATTTAATTAATTTATTTATCCCCCTCTTGCTGCTTGTGCTTGCTGTGTCCATTCTCTATGCGTTTTTCTGTGTCTGCTTGTCTCCCTTTGTTGTGTCATCTTGCTGTGCCAGCTCACCACGCTGTGCGGGCCAGCTTGCCTTCACCAGAAGGCCCCGGAAACCGAACCCAGGGCCTCCCATATGGTAAACAGGAGCTCAGCCACTTGAGACACATCTGCTTCCCCTTGCCCTTGGTTTTTATATGTCATATCACTCTTTTCCATTATTGCAAATTCCTTTTCTGTATGGTTGATCTTTTGTGATGTATCTGACTGATCCCTTCCTCATTTTTGTTTCTGTATATTTTTAAAATACTAATTTTTTTTACTTCCAGTGTTTATATTATACAACCTACACCTATAACCTACTAATTTGAAAAGATAGCAACTTTGCTTCAATAGCCTACATGTTCTCTGCTCCCAAGCCCTCTGTTTCCCTTCTTTATTTTTGTCCCACTTTACCACTTTTTATTTTGCATGTCAATTATCAGGATCTATGCCTTTTTCTTGTTCATTTGTATTCTGATTCTTAAAGGAATTAAAAGTAGAGTTGTATAGTGAGGTGTAACTGTTGGGGAATTTGATGTAATTATGAATTCCAAAAATATAATTGAATCATGCTTGTAAACTGATCTGTTAATCTGGGCATGATTAGGTTAGGATTAGGGTGTTGAGCCCCACCCCTTGGTGGGTGGGGAATTGAATATAAAAGGCAAGGCAAAGGACAGTTGAAGCAGTCTTTTGAGAAGAAGTTTTGATGTTGGAAAGAAGGCCCCAGGGGAAGAGAAGCAAGCCGTTTGCCTGATCGTCTACAGCTGACCTTGTGGAGGAAACAGGAGCTAAGCCCGGAGAGAAACGCAGCCCCGGGAAGAGAGGAACCCCAGAAGCCTGAACCCTGGCAAACGCCAGCAGCTGTCTTGCTCTAACACGTGGCAATAGACTGTGGTGAGAGAAGAAACTTGATGCTTTATGGCCTGGTATCTGTGGACTTCTACCTCAATTAAATACCTTTATAAAGACCAACCCATTTTTGGTATTTTACATTAGCACCCCTTTGGCTGACTAATACATGAGGATACAGTACTATTGGGTTTTTCACTTACACTTTTAATTATCCTCACTGATAATCTTAATTTCTTCACACTACTCCAAGCCACTCTTTCCTGTCTTTTCCATTCAACTTGCAGAACTCCCTTTAGTAATTCTTGTAGGGCAGGTCTCTAGTTGATGAACTCTCTCAGTTTCTGTTTTTCTGTGAATATTTTTAACTCTCCCTCATTCTTGAAGGACAGTTTTTGCCAGATAAAGAATTTTTGGCTGGCAGCTTTTCTCTTTCAGTATTTTAAATATATCATACCACTGCCTTATCACCTCCAGGGTTTCTGATGAGGAATTGCTAATTAGTCTTATTGAGGACGCTTTGGATATGATGAATTGCTTTTCTCTTGCTGCTTTCAGAATTCACTCTTTATCTTTGGCATTTGTCATTCTGATTAGTATGTGTCCCAGAGTAGGTCTATTAGGATTGATTCTGTTTTGAGTACACTGTTCTTCTTGAACATGTTTATGTCTTTCATAAATTGGAAAATATTTTACCATTATTTCCTCAAATATTCTTTCTGCCCCTTTCCTTTCTTTTCTCCTTCTAGGACACCCATGACACATATGTTTGTGTGCTTCATGCTGTCACTCAAATCCCTGAGACACCACTCATTTTTTTTCTATTCTTTTCTCTATCTTTTCTTCTGACTGTATGATTTTGATTGTCTTTTCTTCCAGTTCATTGATTCTTTCTTCTGTCTATTCCAATCACTGTTGTATGCCTATAGTGTATTTTTAATCTTTAATTTAAGCTTGATGTATTACATTACATTCACAGATCAGCTGTGGGTCCAGTCCCACAATATCTTCATTCCAGGACTCAGGCAGATGGATCTTCCATTATCTGGGGTATCTTGGTCATTGCATCAGAAGAGAAAAAGAGAGCTGTGGAGGGTTTTGTCCCAGCAATAAAGTGCTCTGGCCCAGAAGTGACACATCTCTTCCAATAAAATAGGAGCCAGAAAGTGCACTCTGTCCATGTTGCAGAAAGGCAGTGGGCTAGAAATGTTTTGTGAGTAGTGCTAATGCCTTTGCAGAGTGAGAAAGGGTCAGAGTTGGAATCTAGGATAGTTATTTTATCATAATGGGCAGGATGGAAAGGAATTGGAAGAAAATGTGGACATGACTGTCATTTAAAGTCTACTTAAGTACTCTGGGTGAAAAATAATGAACTGGTGAAGTGAAAATTGGAATGAAGAAAAAGGAACAAATGTACAAAATGCTACAGAATCAGAATTTATAGAACTGGTAGACTGCTTGGACATGGGTGATAAGAAAAATGGAAGATTTGCAGGTACCTCCAGAGCTCCATTCTGGGGGTTCAGAGGATGGTGGTACCATTTATTGGAACGGGGAATGGGAGAGGAGGCGCAATTCATTAGGATGAAGATGAGTTAACAACAGAGAAAGAATGGTGATTTTACATATTTTGTTGCAAAAAAACACAAACCGAAACAATTCAATTGGCAAGCAATTTGTGAACACCTGCTCTGATCTTAGCACAGCACACTCATTATCAAACATTGTTGGGAATAAGCTAGTGATTTGTGTTCAGATGACTGAGACTTTGCTTATTTTAACTATTGTGGGTGGAAATTTCCCAAGGTGCATTATAGACTTCCTAATTTATTGCAAGCTCCTTTTACAAAGAGCATTTTATTAATCTGTCTAATCCCAACATCTTTCATAATATTTTGAAATATGGAAGGTGCTTAAATTCAGTGAGTGAAGAAATTTAGCCTTTTCATGCCAACTCAGGGATACCGTTAAGCACATCAGCCATGTCCCTCATGCATTAAAACATAGCTAAGTAGGCACATAGCACTTTCTGTAGATAGGTGTCACTTTGTTTTCTGTATCCTCCCTTTGTCAGTCTCTTGGCAATCATTTTATGGTTCCTGGAGACCCATTCTATAATACTCTCCATATTCCTCTCAGTATGCCAAAACCGAGCAAACAAAGTGATGGAAAGTCTCATTGTAATGGTGAGCCAGTAGACTCTGAATGAGAAAACAAAGACCTGTCATCTGAGAGAAGCAGCGTACTTCCATGCGAGGAGGAATCCCCAGACCCCACCTCTCAAACGGAGTAGCTCATGGCTCAGGATGGGCCAGACCACAGACTAGGAGCTTCTCCTGCATTCCATCCAGTCTCCTCTAAGGAAGGTGCTGCTGCCTTTCCCACTTTGCCCCATAGGAAGTGGTGGCTCAGCAAGGTCAGATAGTTAATAAGTGACAGAATCAGGCTTCAAGCCTCAGTTGTTAGTCTCCTAAGCCCACGCTTTGTAATTAGAGGGCAGCGGGTGTAGCTGGGTTGTATTGATTAACAGTTCTCTTTTGCTCAGCCTCTTTTCTCTTCTCTTTACTCTCTCTCTCACTTTCATTCATTTTGACATTCAAGATTTTATTCCAGAGGGACAGAATTGCCAGAAGCCAAATCTTCGGATAAGTTAATTCTATATGTTTTTCATATTTTTCCTCAAGGAGTTTGAAATTTTGTAGAGGAATCAGGGGACAAATACAATGTGAGAACTAGAGAATTTTTGATTCAGTAATCAACTGGATGTAATAAAGTACTCATCTGTCATTCCTACCACAATCCATTTTCATCCTCATTTCCCACCACGTCAGCCCTATGCACTTATATCCAGTCCTTCTCCATTTCCAGGCTCGTATTATTTCTCTCCTGGCATGTTCTTCCCTCACCTCCCTGTCTATCAGAAATTATATTTAGTCTTCAAGAAGCAGTTCAAGTGATACCATCTCCAAGTTTCAGCTATAATTAACAGCATCCTTTTCTGTGTTCCTTTTCTACTTGATTGGATCTCTCCACCTGGCTCTTCTCTTTGTTCATCTTCTTCAGTGTTGATGGTAGGTTTCTCTCCCACTAGATTATGCCTGAGAGGCAAAAGCAGTGTCCCAAAGCCTTTCCTGGTGGTAGTGCTTCTATGCTGTCTATTAGCTGAAAGTCTCATGTAGGAAGAGACTCTTTCTTTTAGCACAATCATGCATAATATCCAGTGCAAGCAATTCAGCATTGGAGAATTCCATAAACTCTCTCACTCTACTAATGTCACCACCAGTAGGAAACTGCTTCTAACACCATAAACTCTGGGATATGCTAAATGTAGATGAATTTCTTTGTGCTGTTCATGCTACAATAGGCAAAGATGGTATGAAACTTTGATTTTTCCAATAAGGTTTGAGGTGTTTTACAATTTAAATTGGTAAGCCTTCATAAATCATCTTAGTGGGATTTTATGAAGTTTGCTTAAATGTAATAGCCAATGTAATTGACCTTTTTAGCTTATGTTCTTAAGAATATGTCTTACACCAAAAAAATACGAGAAAAGTCAACAAAATAAATAATTGGTGGCCATACATAAAGGCCTGTGAGACATTGCCCAGGAACTTTTGCAGTAATGTGCCAATATTTTTATGACTGCCCAATCAATCCTCATGGAAAAGATTAACAAGTAGATCTTTCATGATATTCACTGAAAGTAATTTTCACTTCTTACCTTTCACAAATGGCTATGCCCTATTCAATGGTGTGCACTGAAACAGATACCAATAAAACTTTCAAAGGTTTGATGTGTGCTATCAAGGTACTTAATTCAATAAATATTTATTGGATGCTTATTATGTGCCAGGCACTGTTCTAAACACTTTTTATAAGGCAGTATATAAAGAAGACAAAAATCCCTGCTCTCCTGCAGATTTCTTTAGTAGAGCACCTAAGCACTGTCCTGGGAATGGTCACAGAAATTATCCATATAGTTTTCACACATTCCTGCAGGTTGATTTCCTTGTGCTCATTTTGTTGATGAGGAATTGGAGCTCAGATACATTAGGTAACTTGATCAAGATTAAATGGCTAGCTGGTAGACCAGCCAGAATTCATTCCAGTTCTTCTGGCTGTGATTCTTGCTTTATTTTGCATTTCCCAAACTGGGTTTCTGTGAATACTCTTCTAGGAGGTATTGCTAGATGTTTCATAAAAATTAATATTCCTTGTTCCAATATGTTTGGGGAATACTTATTGTCATAAGTATTCTCCTAGAGGCCCTGAGACGTGGTTTTGCATGGAAGAGGTTCCTCGGGGCATGCTCTTGGGATCAATACCTGGGGAAAGGGATGTAAGGAGGCAAGAGTGGACAGAGGGAGAAGTCGTGCTGTGATGTAGTCTTGGGAAGGCTCAGCTGACCCAGCAGGAGTTCTGAAGACAGATGACCCTTCAAAGCTGTCCTGAGTTGGGGTAAGAGGACCACGTCTTTACATGCCGATGCCAATCCATTATGTGGTCCACCCAGGGAACGGAGCATGGCTTTGGGCAAGGTGGGCTATCTTCAGCTGAGCCAAGCCCTCAAGGGGGCCAAGAGCTGAGGCTGGCCCCCAGGAGCACTGTCAGGAGCTGGACAACAAGCCCTTCATTGCTGGGAGGTGCCTCACAGCATCCAGCACACTGAAAGAGTCAGCAGCATTAGATTAGATGAAATGACAGATTTCTGTACTTCTGTCTACTCAGAGTCTTTAGGGAATGAATGTGCCCTATGAATCTTCAAGACAGGAATTTACTATGCAAACTTTTCCACATTTATTTAAGCTCAGAATACATTTTGTGTCTATATTTATTAACATATTCTAAAAAAACATAGTTAGGATGCAGTTTTGAATATCACAGAACTGTACAATGCTGCCCATGGAGTTATGATATGCCGACAATGTGCTTGCTAGATCTCTGGGCAGATAAGAGAGAACAAAGCATCTAAAGGCAAGTCAGGCAAATATATTAGAAATCATAGTGCAATTTGACAAGGGTAAAAAGTGCCAAATACAGTAGAGTACAAAAGTATCTCAAAATGGAACATAGATGTAAAGGCTGAATCTAAAACTACAAAACTCTTAGAAGAAAACATAGAAATAAATCTTCATAACCTTAGATTGGGCACTGGTTTCTTAAACACATGACACCAAAAACACATGTGAAAAAAGAAAAAGAAAACAGAAAACTTGAGCTTCATCAAATTAAAAACTTTGTTATTCAAATAACTCCATCAAGAAAGTTTTTTTTAAAACAATTTATTGAACTATTTAATTCATACATGAACATACATAAACTATAAGTGTTCAGTAAACATCGTGAACTTATAGAAGAAACATGCATAACGTCATACAGGGCTCCCACAAATCACCCCACCACAAATACTTTGCATTGTTGTGAAACATTTGTTAACAAATTACGAAAGAACATCGTCAAAGTATTACTACTAACTATAGTCCCTATCTTATCCCCCTATACATTTTTTAAAGGATTTATTTATTTACTTTTATCCATTTTTACCACCCCCCCTCGTTTTTGCTGTTTTTGTGTCCATTCGCTGGGCAACACTCTGTGTCCGTTTCCTGCTGTCTCTTTTCATCCTTCTGTCTTCACTGGGATTCGATCCTCGGAACCTCTGATGTAGGAGAGAGGCGTCCTACTGCCTGTGCCACCTTAGTTCCTGTTTTTTCGGTGCGTCTCTTCTTGGCTGTCCCTTGGGTCACTCTTCTGTTACGTCATCATCTTGCTGCATGGTTCACAGGGCCTGACGGCTCGCAGGGTGTGGTAGCCCATGTGCCTTCTATATTTTTCTTTTTTTTTTCATTTTTACTGGGAGGTCCTGGGGATCGAACCCAAGTCCCTCCATATGGGATATGGATGCCCAACCATTTGAACCACATCCGTCCCCCTGCCCCCTGCTATATCTCTTAAAGTTGACCAAAGATAACTAGAGTCTTTCCCCATACAGGATGGTCATATAATAAATCAGGCTTAGTTTATCGCCAGCATTCTGAAAACCAGATCTAGGGAGAAAAATGAGGTCTGGGGATGCATGAATGGTTTCTAATATAGCAAATGTTTAACCTACCCTGATTATCACAAAATCAGGACAATGAGAATATTCACATCATCAAGAAAGTTTCTTTAAAAATCCACACACTGGGAGAAAATTTTTGCCAATCATATATCTATATGAGGGATTTGTATCTAGAATATATAAAGAACCTCACAACTCAACAACAAAAAGACAAATAGCCCAATTAAAAAGTAGGCAAAGGACTCAAACAGACATTTCTCCAAAGAAGATTTATAAATGACCAATAAGCACATGGAAAGATGTTCAAGACCATTAGTAACTAAGGAAATGTAAATCAAAACCACAGTGAGATCTCACTTCCCACCCACAAGGATGGCTATAATAAAAAAAAAGACCATAACGAGTGTTGATAGGGATGTGGAGAAATTGGAACCCAATGGGATTGCTGGTGTGATTATAAAATGGTGTAGCCATTTTGGAAAAAAATTTGGCAGTTTCTCAAAATGTTGTTCATAGAGTTACCATATGACCTAGGAAATTCACTCCTGGTATATACCCAAGAGAACTGAAAAATACTTGTATCAGAATGTTCATAGTTTCATTATTTTAATAATCAAAAAGTAGAAACAACTCAAATGTCCATCAACTAATGAATTTATAAACCAAAATGTGGTTAGTATCTATATATATATGTATATGTGTGTATATATATATATATATACACACACACACACACACACATATATACATACTAACAGTATATATACATACTAACAGTACTATTAGTATATACATATATACTAACAGTATACATACATATATATACTGTTTTAGTTTTCTAGGCTGCTGAAAGCAATTTACCATGAAATGGGTTGACTTTTAACACAGGGAATTTAATAGTAAATAGTTTGAGGCCATGAATTGTCCAAATCAAGGCATCATTGAGATGATGCTTTCTTCCTGACGACTGGCTGCCAGTGATCCTGGACTCCTTTGACACATGGCAAGGCTGGCCTCTCCCTTGTCTTCCAGGTTTCAATGCTTTCAGCTTCTTGCTTCCATGGCTTTTTCCTCTTTGTCTGAATTTCATTCTCTTATAAAGGACTCCAGTAAGAGGATTAAGACCCATCCTGGGCCACAACTTAACTGAACTAACCTCAACAAAAGGTCCTATTTACAATAGGTTTACACCCCCAGGATGTGTTGGATTTAAGAACGTGATTTTTCTGGGGGGGCATACTGTTCCAAACCACCACATGCTCACACATACACATACAGACACACACGTCGGAATAGCATTCAGCCATAAAAAGGAATGAGGTATTGATAACATGGATGAACCATGAAAACAACATGCTAAATGAAAGAAGCCAGACACAAAAGGCCACATGTTGTATGATTTCATTTATATGAATGTCCAAAATAGGCAAATTCAGAGAGACATAAAGTAGAGTAATGGTTGTCTAGTCCTTGGAGAAGGGGAGACCACGGAGTGACTACTAATGGCTATGAAGTTTCTTTCTGGGGTGATGAAAACGTTCTAAAATTAGATAGTGGGGGTGGTTGCACAACTCTGTGTTTACACTAAACAATCATTGAGTTGTACACTTTAAAAAGGTGGATTGTATGTATGTAAGTTGTATCTCAATAGTTTTTCTATGAAAAAATGCATAGAGGCATAAATGAGAGGGCCACTACTTTGCCTGGGTACACTCTAGAAAGCTTGTATTTGTGAGGGCTCTCTTGTTTACAAGAGGAAAAGATGAACTCAGACTAGATTAAGAAAAGCTTAAAGGGAGGGAAAGGAGGAATGTAATGGCTTACATAACTGGAAGCTGAAAGGTGCCATTTGCTTTAAGGTCTCTCCACGGGAGACAAGACAAAGCCCAGCAATGTAGACTCTCACCCTCAAAGCTTAGCAAGTCCAGCAGAAAGAGATGTGCTCTCTTCCAACATCCTTAGAGCCAGAAAAGGGGAGACTTTGACCCTGTTTAGGATACAGACTTATTACTGAACCAATCACTAGAAACAAGAAGACAGAGTGGGTTACTATTTTCCATGGGAGCTAGAATGAAGACTAAAAGGAGGAATGAGTTTGCAGGCCAGAAGAAAAAAAGAAAAAGTGTAGAGGGAGAGAATCCCAGGTAGAAGGATTAGTTATAGTATCCTTTCTTTACAGCCATTTTAAATTTTTATTTCCCCCTACTATTGGGACTCCTTCCTAGAGAATTAATACTAAAGAGTTGACAATGATCTAACAATGCCACTATCATTTTATGTTCTACAGTGAAGATTTAACAGGCAATTATAGGGTCAAGAATTAATTCAGATTCTCATTAGGATTTAAGCCTTGCTCAGAATTTCCTCTATTCTGGATATTTTGATTGAGTTAGCCTAATACAACCCATCCCAGGGTCTTTTTCAACCTTGCTTCTCATAGTCACCCTCCTTGGCCATCAAAGAAATTGGCACCCTTTCCCCACAAATTTCTTCTTCCCCATCTCAGTAACTGGAACTCAGCTTCTCTCATTTGTTCAAGCCAAAAGTTGAGATCATCTTTACTTCCTCTCTCCCCTTCCTACATCAACATCCAATCTACAATCAGTTCCTATAAATACTGCCTCTTAACTGTTCCATGAGCATTGTCCTCTCATCTCAATCCCCAATGCCAATGCAGTAATTTACCATGCCATCATTTTTCACTTGGTTTAGTGTAACGGCCCCCTCCTGGTCTCCAGTCGCCATCCTTCATACAGTGACCATGGTGAACTTTTAAAAATGAAAACCTGGCAATGTCTTCACTCAGCCTTAAAATTCTGCTCTGTATGACTTTCAACATGTGGCCCAGTTATCAATGGCCTTGGGTGTACATTCTCAAGTCCTCTGACTAATGAGGTCACCCTGAACTTTGGTATGTAAATTAAAATGTCTCAAGCCCCCATTCCCAGTGATGGACACCAGTGTTCATCTGTACCTGCTCCCCATTCTTTTCTCCAGGGCTTCTAGAGGGCTGCTGTCTCTCCTGGTCACCAATCGCTCAGATTTCCTGCTTCACCTGAAGCCTAGACCTCATTTGCTCCTTGCCTCCTGTGGTTAACTGCCTCTCTACTGCCTCCCTACACTCAGCCAAGCATGGAACACAGCTCCTTTCTTTGATTTCCCCAAGTACCTCTAGCAGAAGTTTTACTGAAGGTTTGGGACAATGGAGGGGATTACATGACTCTGGAGGAAAACAACTTCAAACTGGACTTTGAACATACACGTGAAAAACCTTCACATGAGTGGTCTTTCCCGTATACTGACAGATTCTTAGGCATCGCTTTCTGTCTCCCAGTCTTGACCAGTAGACAAGATCACCACAAATATCTTATCTTCTCTCTCATATGAGATGTGCTTTCCTAATTAGAAGACAGAGCAGACACCATTACTTCCCTTGTAGTTGGTATAAATAGCATCTTGTTCTTTCCCACTAAGATAAAAAGTGGAAATGTCTTGTAGACTTGCCCTCAAGCTTCATTTCCCTCCCATTGTTGTGGCCTCTGAACCACTTGTGGTTCTCTGAATAAGTCTACTCTTTCTTGATCCTCATTCCATTCCATTGCTTGGTTTTTGTTTTTGCTTTTGTTTGCAAATTCCCTTTTCTCTTTCTAGAACCCCTCCCTGCTTTCCTTACTTGGCTAAATTCTACTTATCTTGCATGCAAGACTCAGATTTCTTTGAAGAATCCCCTCACCAGCCATTCATTTACTTCCCACGGATGTAGACACTCCTCTTCTCTTCTGGATCCGTAAATAGCCTGAACATACCTCTAATACAGCACTTGTGATCACTGATCTTTTTGGCTGGCTCCCCCATCTATCTGGGAGCAGCTTGAGGAAAGTAGAAAGTCCTTTTTACCTCTGGACCCAGTGGATATTGTGTTGGATGAAATACAGGCAGATGTTTGGATGGATGAATTGCCATGTGGAAAAGTGGCCCACTCACTTGGAGCTACTTCACCGCAAGTGCATTCCTTTCATCTTAAGTGCCTTTCCACCTGGTCTTCTTTTCCAGAAATCTCCATCATTCTGATTTCTGAACTCCAAATTCTCATTCCTGATTTCCCTTCCATTCCTCTGCCTCCTTCTCCTTGTTCTACTTCTTCATCTCTTACCCTCCGAATCCTGAGTCAGACCCAGATCCAACCTCACCTTTAACTTATTTCTTATTGTGTCCAAATGCCTTCAAGCAAATTGAATAGGATGCTAAATTGGAAGTGTTGACCAAGGCACCCAGATACAACAAGTATCCGTTTCTAAGTGAAATAGTCAAACCTGTAGGATTCACATTGATGCTATAAAATAAGTCAAGTGTGGAATTGAGGAGGAAGGACTTTTGAGAACAAAATCTTTGAAGAAAGCTGTGCTGGGAGCCCCTTCCCAACAGGGGTAAGGGTAGAGGTTGTGCCCCCACCACCTGGAGTCCAGAGAAGATGGCTTCAGTGAACACTCAGAAACTCTACAGGGTCCCTGGATTTTTTGGGGTGGGGGACACAGTGGCTGGTGTCTGACACTCTGTTGAAAAATCTAAATGAGGAGAGACAGGCTGGCCAGCGGCCGAAGGGCAGAGCAGCACAGAGGTGGGGACTCTGAATCAGCCTGCAGCCTAGAGTTTGCTGGGACTGATGAAATGAGAGGGTTTCCATGGGCCTCATGTGGGTCATGAGCAAGAGAAAGCCCGTGAGGTCCTCCAAGGATGCCGTCACATGGCTGCCTGGGGGGTGAGGGACCTCCTCCAGGAGCAGAATGACTGCTAAATGAGAGGAGCACCAACCCAGGTAAGGGGGAGGACTCCAAATCACCCACACAAGTGTCCCACAAGTTAAAGAGCTTTAAACCACTGCCAGAATGCAGCAAGCACAAAGCCAGATTATGACAGCGTCAGTAAAGCAAAAACTCTCTTATTCCCATGAACTTTCCTCCCCATTCCCCATCCCTGAATCTGTATCAGCCCTAGAATGACAAAAACCATAGTTAGCAAGTTGCAGGAGGGAGAAGGAGAAAAAGCCCACTCCACACCCATTTCCCAAGAGGCAGGCAGCCACCTGGCCCTAACTTTGAGGAGAGAAGGAAATCGTAACTTGGAATGAAGTTGGACGTTTTTACTATTACATGGGATTGGACATCTAGAATGGAGAACATATTTTGCAACATAAAATGGTTGTAGGAATGTCATTATTTAAGAATATTTTTTTAAAATGTCCTGGGAGAGCCCAAATTTTCATCTAGCAATGCAGGGAATAACTTCCCCCACTGAATACATTTTAAAATAAAACTGTGGTTCTACATCCTGAATCCTACTTTTTTAATGGACCAGCTACACAACATGCCAGCTATATAATCCTTCTAAGAGGACTCCTCCCTTAGAGGAGCTGGTTCTGTAAGAGGCCAGAGAGGAAATATTTTAGGTTTTGTGGGCAATATGGTCTCCGATGTAACTGTTCATTGCTACCTTTGCAGCACAAAGCAGCCACAGACAATACCTAAATGAATGGGTGTGGCTATGTTTTAATAAAACTTTATTTACAACAATAGGTGGAAGGCCTGATTTAGCTCACAGACCATAGCTTGCTGACCGCTGCCCTGGATGGTGGGTTTCTTGAGGGCAAGAGCTTGGTTTGGTTTGTTATTGTATCTGCCTGTTATAAATGCTTAATAATTACTGCATGAAAAAATAGCAGCTTCCCCATTACCCATAATGCAGTTCAGTCCAACTCAAAGAATCTCTTCTGTTATCTTTTTATAAAGTCCCAAAAGAAAAGAACTGGCACCCTTAGGGAGAAGAACTTAACTAAAAAGGCATTTGGTTACAACAGAAAAGAGCTTATTTCAACATGGGTGAGTCATATAGTACTGGGGCATACAGAACACGTGTGCTTATATAGGTTGCAAAGAAGACATATTCTAGCATGTTAACTTCTATGTGTTTGTTTGTAACTAGATCACTAAAATGCCAGCTTCCTGGTGGACAGGCCTTAGCATCTTTGTCTTTTAAAGGTGACCTAGCTTGATGTCCTGTACATAGGGGATAAAGATAAATGTTTGTAAATAAAGGAAAGGAGATTCTATTTGGTAAGTGGCAAAAGGGATACCTTAAAACGCATAGATGACTGAAGATACATCTTCACCCAGAAGAATCTGTTATCCAGAAGGGGTGGCAGCAAGAGAAGCCATACGCAAGTTGTGATCAAATCACTGAAAGAAGCAGTACCAGATGCCTAAGGGGCAGTTTTATCATTTGAAGGTTTATCATAAGATTTAGTCCAGATATAGTCACAAGAAATTTTCTTAATAGTGTTCGCCTTTCCCTGAGATTTTGTTCATTGACCCTATTAATAACAGAGATATTGCTAGCAGTAAGCTGTTCAGGGCTCGGGGCTATATAGAAATGCCAGGTTTGTGCTTGTGCTTGAATTATTCAGGTCTAATTAAAACTAATTGAGTAACTACTAAATCCCAGGCATTGTGTTAGGATTTTTCACATGCATTATCTAGACGAGGGACCCAAAGCCAGACTGCCTGGGTTTGACCACTGATTCCACCACTTCCTAGCTGTACTTTAGCCTCTTTATGACTCAGCCTCCCTATCTGAGAAATAAAGCCTGTATCAAGATTAAATAAGGATTAAACGGCATATGTACTATGTGCCTGACTCATAGTAAACTCTCAGAACTTATTGGGTCCTATTGGGCTCCTATTTCATTTTATCCTCGCACCACGGCTTTGAGGATGGTGCGATTACCCCTCTAACCAACCAGGAAGCTGAGGCTCAAACTGTGATGCCCACTAGGTCACCCGCGGCCAGCGGCAAGTGAGCAGACTCCCGAGTCTCAGCCCAGGGCTCCCTTCGTTAGGGCCTTGCCCAGGAGCAGAGTTGCACACTGCCCTCACATCTGCACTCCCTGGATTGTACCATTCCCTCTCCTCTAAAAGATAAAATGATGTTTGTGAAAACTGTCGGTTAGAGGTGTTTGCTCGAATTTTTTTTCCATAACAGAAAATATTTTTTATTAAAAAAAAAAACAACATTTCTGTGAGGAAGTGTTATAATAGACTTTTCCTGTAGCGTCCCTGGCTACTATTCAAAGCCAAGCCTGCTATCCTTTCATTGTCCTTTTTTTTTTTTCTTTAAGTCAGGAAAGACTTGACATTTGACTCTGAAAATTTCTTGAATTCGTAAGAAGGAATAATCCCCTGGAAGTCCAGTTGTTAAGACCAAAGAGGAAAAAAAACAAAGCTCTAACAAGAAATGACCAGCACTGAAACCACGGGGTTTTCAGAAGTAAATTGTTGAATGCATGTCACATCCTTTCTCGGCCATTCTTTAGATAGAGCTGCCAAAAATAACAGAAGTTGTTGCTCCCAGAACAAGTCATCGTAGGTAGGGCCCTGACGACACCTCCCCACGCAGAGCCTTGGCCCTGGGCCTGGAGAGAGCTGAAGGCAGGCACGGAGGGACCCCCCCCCCCCGGGAGTAGCTTTCTGTAAAGCAGTTTCCAACAGAGGGAAGCCACCCCCTGGCCTCTGAACAGCCTACTCTGGCAATTTCCAGAACGTCTGCTTCTAGAAACATTTCTTCTTTTGTTCCATCCCGGTTCCCAGAACTCCCATTCACCTCTGGACAAGCATCAAAGATGCAGGGGCTGAGGGATCACACATATGTTCTTCATAGCCTTGGGAACTTATCATCTAAGACACAGACACGCAGAAAAAAGATGCATAGGCAGGAAAAGGCTTTATGTCACTGTGTGGCCAGGCAGTAAATTAGAATATTTATATCATAGCTGTCTGAGCCACTTATCCTCTCTGAGCCTCAGTTTCCTCTTCATAACTGAGGGGTTTGGGGACTCCATTGAGCTCTAAAGATGAGTAACTTTGGATGTGGGTGGAAGCTACATAAGTCCAGTATTCTCTGTCCAAGGATAAAGGAAATCTACAACCTTTCATAGATTATGGAAGAGACAAGGCTGCTTAAACTGTCAAGCTGATGGGGGAAGAGATGGCCTGGGGGCCTGAAGTAGGGGACAAAAGTTTAGAGTAAATACACGTCAAAGATTTATTGAACTCATTCCTGAGGGAACCAATAGGATAGCAAAAACTGGCTCAAAGAATATTTGAGAAACCAAGTATTTATAGTCACTGAAGGAAAAACACTGGAATAAGATTGCTAGGTTAGATACAAAACTGGTTGACATCCTACAGGACAATAAGATCATAACCTTTGGGGTTGTATTTGCTTTTAGATAAAAAATAATTGCAGTTTTACCAGCAAAAACTTACAGATAGCACATATCTCCAGAGATTTGGGGCCCTAATTAATAGTAAATAGTGAGCCGAACAAAAGTAAATCCCACAGATAATCAAACAATCTTGGATGGATCTGTTAAATGGTTCTCCTTTTGCCTCATTTCCAAGGTTTGACTGGAGCTTGTGATCACATATAATCTCCAAAGATAATTTTTGATCTGACGTACAAAAAAATAGGTTGCTCTCACCGTTTTTGGCTTAGTTTACATAACGACATCGAACGATATCAAACATAGAAGCCTCATTGTGTACGGTTGGCAAATAGAGAGTTACAGAGAGTTGAGCAGGTTCCATGACCAAAGAATTGACTTGTGTCTGGAAACTTCATAAGAAATCTAGGATTAGACTTTCAATCGACTCTATTATTCCATAGATTTTTTTTTTCCTCTTGGCTCTTATTGGCTTTTCTATTCCAAGCTAGGAAATCAAACCTAAGAAATTCATCTCCGTGGGTTTCAGTAGACATTTGGACAAATTCTTCTCTCTCTAGGTTCCCAGAATCTGCCAAGGACCCTGGATGCCAGAAAGTTGCCTTCTTTACAGGTTGGTACCCTGAAAGCTATAAAACAGATACCAGACCAATTTTCTAGAAAGGCTTTTTGAGCATCAGTCCTACATGTGAAACACATCCCTTATTCCTCAATGGTGAGCTTGACATACCTGATTAAATAAGATTTATTTTTAGAGATGACATTCCAGGTATGACCTTAGTTGCATAATTATTTTGTCTAATTATATCCTGGCAAAAGGAGGTCAGATAGTTAAGGAACTTATAAAAATAACTACATTATCATGAAAAGAAAAGAAACTCAATAAAAATGTTTTCCCTGAATTCTGAGAGGTCAAGGAGAACAATTGAAATATTTCATTCTAGTTGCAAAAGCATAGTCTACTAAGCGAAGTGCAAAAGTTTGATATAAAAGAGAAAGAGCTTCCTTATACACACATCAGAAAATAGACCATTAAAAAGGATTTCAACGATCTTCCCCCAAATAACCACAATCAGTTCATTCGGTTCTCTTAATTATTCTTGTTACACTGGGTTCTTGGGTCAGCAACTTGCTTTTACAAAGTTAACTCTTTTTGGAATAAAGAGCCCTCAAAATTCTGACTCAGTCTTCTGGTACAATCTGACAGCTATCTAAGTGATGTCACCTTCAAAACCAAAATCTGTACCCATGAATATATTTCTTGAAGTATTTGTAGTTTAGTGTACCTGGAATGTACAGTTCTATTAGGCTTTGAGACTGTCCTTCTTTGCTAAAGACCCAATTGCTAACCTAGATATTATAGAAGCTTCTGGCAAACATGAGGGGAAAGAGGAAACCACCTGTTGAGAACAACTGTGAATAGTTTTGGCTTATGTATTATAGTTACCGACAATATCAAAATGGAGAAGGAAAAATCCTTTCTTGGAGTATTATACCAAGGTATAATACCCAACTGTATTAACCTGCATGAGGGTCAGGTTAATGGTTGTTTTGGGGCTAAATGACAGACAGGGAGGGCACTGACAAATCTTCAGAACCTTCCTGCCAAACGAAAAACCCCTGGAATATATTTATATTAATAATCTATTACCTATATAAAATTAACCTTGATAGGCTGAGCTTCTTTTTTGATTTGGCAGCCTTTTCATGCAGTTCTTTTAATAGTGTTGAACTGTTTAAGAAACAGGGAGCATATAAACAAACCTAATTATTCCTATCCTTCTTCTTTTTATAAGAGGAAAGAATATGCCTTCTTGATTGCCTAGGATTCCTCTGGGAAATATTGTATATAGCTTAGGTGTAAAATAGATTTTGAAAAGGATGAAAAAATTGAATGGGGGCGCAAAATTAAAAGTTATTAACATAGATCTGGAAAGGATCATAGATATCTGAGAAAAATGTTGTTTTAGCTTGACAACCTATTAATCAAAATGACAATAAATAGTTTAAAACATGCATCAAAGGTAACACAATTGTAAGGAAACTTAGCTCTTTCAGAAGTGAGGAACTTTCAAAAATTTTAAATAGTCAATGATATAAAAAGTCAAAACAAAGCACAAAAATTATTCTTAAGATTTGGTATTACCAAAAAAAAAAGGACAAATAATCTTTTAGCACTCATTATGAACCAAGTAAATATTACAAGACCAAGAGTCATCTTACCAGAAGGGAATCAAAATTCTAGTTTCACATTAATATATTACTAGAATAGGAATAATAAAACTTTTATTAAAATTATCTTATTAACAAACCCACCAGAACTGAGCAACTTTTGGCAAAGTTGAACATATTTCCTTATTTCTTTTCAGATTCATTTTTTCAGGTATTATAATCCAAGGTAAATTAGTTTAGTTCCCTCACAGACTACACCCACTCAAGTTTTGTCCTTCACTGCATTCTTTCAGTGGAACAATCTGACACTTTAAGAAAAAAACATTTTCTTTATCTCCTGAAAAACAAAAACACATTTCATTACCTTGCATATAGCTGTATTTAATTTCCATTATTATGCCTAGCATTGTCTCATATTAATATATTAATTACATTATTGTGGCAGTTTGAAATTATTTTATGAATCCCAAAAAGAGAAATACTGTGTTTGTAAACTAATCTATTCCTCTGGGTGTGATACACTTTGATTGCATTAAATTTACTTGAGGGGACTTTGATTAGATTACTTCATAAGGTGGCTTTAGGGATTTTGATTGGACTACGACAGTGAGGCATGACTCAGGTTGAGTCTCTGCTCCCTTGCTGGGTCTGTTATAAATGGACACTCAAACAGACAGACACAGGGGAAAAGGGAGCCAGCATTTTTGATTCTGCAATATGAGAGAGAGGACTGCAGGAAAACAGAAGCCCCCAAGAGGCACAAAGAGGCTGGGCCCAGAGCAGCTCAAGAGGAGATGGTGAGCCTGGAGGGGAAGGCTGAGACCTCACCGAGATCAGTGGCCATCTTGCTTCACCACGTGGCAACTCGCCAGAACCAACAGTAGCTGACTTTGGTGAGAAAGCACCTCTGATGGTGCCTCAGTTAGGACTTTTCATGGCCTTGGAACTGTAGGCTTTTACCCCAAATAAATCCCTTTTATAAAAACCTACACATTCTGGTACTTTGCATTGGCACTCCTTTTGCAAACTAAAACATGTATAAGTTTTACAAAATAAAAAAATTAGAGATAAGTTACTGAAAACTCTGTCCATGAACAAATATTTTTGCAGATCTGCAAGTTTCACGAGAACACATAATAGAATCCTCTACAGCCACATACATCCCTTTTACAATTTTTAAGTGGCAGAAAACAAACATTTTGATAACACAACCCGAAGGAAATAGCTTCTCTATCATGTGTAATAAGAAGCAGCAAAGACATATAGAATATATATTATAGAATATAGTATGATATACATATGGGACAGGCTACATAATTTGCAAGGCCTAATGCAAAATGGAAATGCAGGCTCCTTGTGCAAAAATTATTAATAATAATTTTGGGGTCCTGTGTGACTGTATGTGGGGTGGGGAGTTAGAGACCAATGTTTCAACAGTCTATCTTATTTAGAAATTGTTCAGGTCTCCAGAAATTGCCCACTAATTATCTTGATTTAATATTAATCCAAGTTTTAAAGTTAATGAAGGATTTGGGGAATACTATTTAAATTGATACACTATGTATTAGTCAGCCAAATGGGTGTTGATGCAAAGTACCAGAAATCTGCTGGCTTATAAATACCCTTTATAGTCACAAGACCATAAAGCATAAGTTATATCCCTTACCAAAGTCTGTAGCCACGTGTTGGAGCAAGGTGGCTGCTGATGTCTGCAAGGGTTCAGCCTTCCTCTTCCTCTTAAGGCTCCATGGTCCCAACTTCTTCCAACCTCAGCTGTAGGCTGGGATAAGTCTCATCTCTCTCCTGGGGCTCGTTTCTCTCTGGGCTCAGCTGCTTTGTTCTCTCCCCAAGGTCAGCTGTAGACTATCAGGCTCTCTCTCTTCCGGGGGCCTCTGCCATGTCTATGGAGCCGTCTCTATTCCTCTGTGTTCTTCTCCTGTGTGTTTACTTCCAGGAGCTCCAGCATCCAAAACTCCAACTAACTCCTGTGCCTTGTCGTTTTCTCTGTAAGTCCCCACCCACCAAGGGGGTAGGGACTCAACATCCTACTGACGCAGCCCAATCAAAGTCTTAACCATTATTTAATCAAGTAAAAGTGAAAATAATACTCTGAAGATAATACAACCTAATAGTCCCAGAGGAACAAACCAGTTTACAAACATAATCCAATATCTATTTTTGGAATTCATAAATAATACCAAACTGCTACACACTACAGAATATTATTACTTTTGATATAAAAATTGTCAGAATTATAATTCAAATTATTTGAGCACATAATTTTATGGTATTCTTAATTTCAGACATTTTGTGGAAGTAATGTTAGCTTATCTAATCAATAAACCTGTATAAAAAGTTTAGAAAGCTTACATTATAATTAGTCTCTTTATGAGAAAAAAATTCAAATCTTAAAATAAAACAAATGCTTATATTACATTCTACACTTACTAAGTCAGAGAAAATCCATATAGCTGTTTTTCAAACTAAAATTATTGTCAGTTATTTTCTTGAACACTTCACTTTGCTTATGTGAATTTGAATTCTTAATTAAAATACTTCTGAACCAGCAGTTTCTGTGAGAAAGCCTATTCTTTTTTTCTGAAGAGACCAGCACATTGAAAATAGTGGAAGCTCAGTTTCTTTATTTTCTAGAAACTCTGGGAATATTAGATATAGGTAAGCACTTATAATTATTTATAAGCCAATCAGAATAGAACTCCTTTCCCTTACTAGAGTTTATAAATTAATATTTAATATCCTCCAGAAGTTGGATTATATTTCATATGCACACAATGAGAAGTAAAGGTTTTTCTCAGTTACAGACACAGACCTACTGAGAGCCTTCAGATTCAGTTCTATAGTCTTTATATATATACATTTTTTTCCCTAGTTTACAGTCTTAGCTGCATGCCAAAAGTAAGCACAGGAAGGTTAAAAACTTACTGTCCCCATCTCAAAGAGCTGTTCTCCTTTCCAGTGGGATAAAATATTTTCTTAATTGATTTGACTCACAAAGAGACAAACAAACGAACAACAAAAGACTAACAAACCAGAGTCTTTCATCATCCACCAGATCCAACAGAGGTCACCAAGTGGTCAGACCCCTCGTCCCTGCTCTCGCCACGGCCAGTTAACATGGCGGCTGTGCACAAGCCAGCTTCACATACGCACAGGGCACCCTCTCAGTCGAGCCCAGGCCAGCAGTCCGATACCCATCAGGCCTGAACACAGTGTGGCCAAGGGGGGAAATAATTCTCAGTTGAGGCTGGTCTAATGACCTAAGATAAGAAAATGGACCCACCAGTTCCTGGAACCAGCTGTGGAAAGAGACAGCAAGTTTTACAGACTAACAGACTTGGCCAAGAACCAGAAACAAGAAAAAAACAGAATCAGAACTCAAAAAACCAAACAGAGAAACAGGGAGTCAACAAAGATGTAGTGTCTTGCTGCTTGCACCTCACTTGGAGATCCAAGAAATGACCCCTGGGCTGAAAGAGAGTCTGGGGTGCACTTTTCCCACAGCCCAGTTAAATTGACTATGACAGGTGAGCCCAGTTGGGTAATCTCTAAAACAGTCAAAGTATAATTTCCAAAATGTTAAAAACACAAATGCATAAAAACATAGCATACTCATGTGCTAAAAATTTATTTAACTGATTAATGAGGGAACAGGATGGAAAAGCTGGTTCAAAGAGCATTTGAAGCACTGAGTATTTATAGCCATTGAAGAAAGAATGTTGGAATAAGACAGCTAGGTTAGATAAGAAGTTGGTTTATGTCCTGCCATAACCATAACTTTTGGATTATGTTTTCTACCAGAGAGAAATAATTTGCATCTCTATCAGGCAAAAATCTATAAGTAAACAGGTAACTTCAGAGTCTGGGCCCAAATCAATAATCCATGGCAAGCCATGCAAATGTACATCTAATTGAATACTTCTTGGATGGGCATTTTCAATAAAATTCCAGCATGACATTGAAAGGTCTGCACTTCTCCTTTTGCTGTATTTTCACATTTTGGGTCATTTTTCTTACTGAGGCAGACAAAAGGGGGATTTGAGCAGCTGTGTCTGAAGTGAGAAGCATGGAGGACAAAGTCCATACAGAATACTGGGTGTCCTCCTCAGAGACTTCACACCAAAAGGGGATCTGCCAGGGAAAGGGCAGGATGGGTTTGCTGAAGAGGAGGTTGGCTGTCAGAGACTGGCAAAGAGAAGGTTGTAGCTCGATCTACAGCTGATGGCCAGAGTGGTCCTCAGGAGACTTAAGGCTTGCTCCTCAGTTCTGCCTTACAACTGCACTTGTTCCCAAGAGCACGCAGAGGTAGACCAGGTGGCCTGAATTAGGCCTCTTTGGGACCCAATCCAGACTGTTCACAGCTCCGGCTTCCCCTGCTTGGCTTCAAGATCCACACATGAGCAGAGGCTCAGACAGGATTAAATGTGGAACCACACCGTTTTGCCCTTGACCCCCAGCTGCTCAGGGCCCTGGGGCTATATCCATGGATTCAGCTCCAGCACTGGTTCTCAGAATCGCACAACGACCCTAAGTGAATCTCAAGACAGCCTTAAAATGGGTCAGGGTTTCTTCAGCCCACCTTCCTAAATTTTGGAAAAGTCTAAGTTAGAATTAGGAGACGTCTGTTGACTAGTCTTCAAAGCCTTTAGAAAAACCTAAACACGCCAGAATGCTGTCAGCTGCTTCTTCAAGCTTGGTAGGAACCAAAGAGGTAAATGTGCTGGGAAAGGAGATGCCCTACTGTTTTCTCTCCCACTTCCTCAATCCCCCCAACTCTACTGCTGCCAGAGTCACCTGCAGGGGGACCCTGGCCTTCTCCTTCTAGACATCTCTGAGGAAGGGCAGCACAGAACCACAGAGCTGCTCATTTCTCCTGGATAAGGAGCCAGAGGCTTGGAGCCAGCTGCCAAGGGTGTGAGTCCTGGCTCTACCTTCACTGGGTTTGCGAGTTCAAGAAAGTCATGCTTCAGCTTCTGTCACCTCATCGGCAGCAAGAATAATATTAAGTCCCATCCTCCATCTCACAGAGCTGATCTAGGATCAAAGGGGATCCAAACCACAAAGCAGTCAATACATGTTAGGGTCGCCATGTGTAGTAATAATATAGTAAAGTACAATAGTGAAATTTTAGGTTCAGTATTAATAGAATAGAAATTTCTTAACAAGGTTCTCCATTTCCCATCAACTGTCTTTTCCCAACTTCGCAGAACAGGTCACTCTTTCCCTCCTTTCTCTTGCCCAGGCAAGATATGCATTACTTCTTGAGGACTTTTTTATTCTCTCTTCCCTGTCTTCTCTCAAGATTTCCTCCAAGGACTCACATCTTGAATGGCAGGGCAGAGTCATGGACCATTGAGTCACATTTGCCGTCCCCCTTTCCCTCCATCCAGCCAGGGACCAGCCAAGTAATCCCACAGCTCCTTGTTAAGCCTCCAGCTGCTAAGAGTCTTAGGACCAAGAACATTTGGAAATTGCTGGACAAGCTTAAAGTTTGTTGGGATTGTTTTTTAGTTGCAGTGCTGTTCAGACTTTAACATGCTAGTACACATTATGAATTTCCAAGAGGACGAGGGGGGTAGTGTGCTGTTTCCCAAACTATGTGACCATGGAACCTTTTGTCCCGTGCTGCGTCTCCCTGATTTGGAGCACTGTGGAGCACGTGCTGTTTACCATCACCTGGAATCAGCGCACAGAAAGATGCCCTTCCCAGGACAGTCCAGGCTTGAATGACCACTTCTGGAAGTTTTTTTTGCCGACAACCCCTCCAACGCCATACCGTTGTGCCTCCCCATCAATCTGAATCATTTTTCTTATCTTCCACCAGACAAACTTCATTCCATGGAGAGGTTTCCTTCCACACATAACTTCCCGGAGCTGCTTGGCTCAGCAGCTCTATTAGCTCATGGACTAAGGCAGAATCGTCTTCAGCTTTCTGCTTCTTACTGTGGCTGGGCTGGGGTCGATGCGCAATGGGCGAGGAAATCGGAAGGCGGGGGCCGAGAGCACAAGAGCCAAGGATGACCAAGCAGATGACACCCACAAATCCCTCCAGCACCGGCTTCTCTAGAGAGAAGGAGCCCACTCCAAAGGACCCCTTTCTATTTACAAAGCCCCCAGGGCTGGGGGCAGAGGCAATGTGCTGGGAATTGGATAAAGTGCACAATTCAGAGCTTTGCACGATTCAGAGCTTCGGCCTGGATTTTGCATTTGTCATTCAGGATTCTTTTCCTTATTCCCAAAGTGAATAAACTTCTGGCCCCACAAACCCAGGACCCACCCTTGGTGGGAGGGTTAGGGGCAATTGAGTCTCCAGTTAGGTCTCATTGGTGGAAACTTGCTGGACCAGAAGTGTGTCATGAACTCAGGGTAGCACGATAGAAACTCCTGTGAGAACTGCATCTACTGGGCAGTCACTGGAGCTTCTGGATCTGAACTGCTGAGACAGAGCTAGGGCAGCCATGCACACCATGAGAGGACCAAGAAAAACCCTCTTGCCGACTGCCCAGAGGAGGCCCAGAGCCCACCTGGCAGGTGGGCCACACCCCAGGTGCTCAGCCACATTGTTGGGGAAACTCTAGGAAGCCTTGAGTCTTCTGGCCTTCTGGGTTTGTGACCATCCGTCTCAGTTTGCCAGGGCCGCGGTAACAAGCAGCACAGGCTGGGCTGCTTTTGTGTCGTGGTTCTGAGCCCCGAAGTCTGAAGTCAAGGTACCAGCAGGGCCGTGCTCCCTCTGAAAGGGGAAAATCTGTTCCACGCCTGTCCCCTGGCTTCGGGTGCGCGGCCGTCGACTGTGACGGCAGAACTCAATCTGTGCCTCCATCACGTGGCCGTCTCTGTCTGTCTCTGTCCCTCTGTCCTCTTCTTGTAAGGACACCAGTCATTGGCTAAGGGCCCACCTTAGGCCTCACCTTAAGGACCCTATAAGGTCACATTCATGGGACTAGAGGGTGGGGACTTGAAACCGTCTTTGGGGGTGGGGGGCACAATTCAATTCATAACACTATATTATATATATACTAGTGTATATTTCCCCAAAAAACTTTATGATTATTAACCTTTCATTCACTCTTGCAGTCATCCTTGCAATCTTCTTAACTCATCCTGGAAATCCCGACAAGTAGCAGTTAAGGACACAATTAATGTCTAATAGCCCCAAGGATGGCACTCCCCGAACAAGTAACTATTGTTTCCAACTGGCCTGGGGGCTCGTGCCCTTTGACTCAAACCTTTCCACCAGAGTCAGCATCACAGAAATTAGCCCCTTTTGTGTCCTAAAACTTCAAAGCAAAATATTTTGTTCTCCCAGGAATGCCAGAATTCCCCAATCCCCTTTCAAGTCCTCTAAAACCCAGTTCCCATCCTTATTGTTTCTAAGATAAAACAGAGTGCCCCGTCCTTTTTGCTGTAAACCATGTGAGAAGAAAATCCCACTAAAGACTTCAGGGCTGTAATTTATTTGTGCTTTTTTCCATCCCCTCTGGAATAAAAAATGCACACGCCGTTGCCTAACAGCAAACACATCCTCGGGCCATTATGACAGGGGCTGCTGCAGAAAGCCACTTGCAGATAAGCTGTGTTGCCTCCCTATAAAATTCCAGGGAGCCCCAATAAAAGGGGAGGCTTTGAAAGAGAAACCTTGGGGCCCAGGGCTGCTCGCTGGGAAACAGATGTGCCCCTGACCCCGTGTGTAGATCTGTGGGCCCATCTACCTTCCCGGCTCTTCCACCCGCCCCGTGACTCTGGACAGCCGGCAGGACTTTACAGTGACCCAGCGTGCAGCCAGCCTCGCCTGGGCTTGCTATTTGCACGACAGCTCCCTACAGCTTTCAGTCATTGCCGGGTGGTAGGAAATTTCCTAACAAAAATGTTCCCAATTAAAAAAGAGTCTAAAATTAGGGAACATGGAAGGGACCTCAGACCCAAAACTTGGAAGGAACATTGACAATAAAGTGTTTTTAAAATGTGGTTTAAGGCAGAAGGATTTGATCACTTTCTCTTTTTACCATGAAAGTCTTCTCCCCAGGACAAGGTAAAAAGTTTCCTCCAGGAGGTCTTAAAGATGCAGGGGCCACCTCCCTACCCTCGGCCACCCTGGGCTGAGTCATCAGTGTCATACCCTGCAGGGTGTGCTTTCCACCTGGGGAGCCTGGAAAGCTTGCCATTCCTTGCAGCTGTATCCATATTTAAAAGGCTTAGTTCTGGTGCGTGTTGTCCTTAGGACAAATCATATTTTGATAAGGATGTTGACATTCTCCTGATTTTTCCCCAGTGTTCCGTTGCCGACATGGGTCCCAACACTGTCCCAAATCCATCAGACAAACCACCTTTATCTTCATTCGGTTCAAGCCTGACTCAGGATTTAGGCTCGGTTTGTCTAGCACACCTTCTCTCTCTTCCCCATTTTGACCTTTTGATTTCGTTATGCTAACATATCGGGAATGCTCGCTGGAGCCAGGCACTCTGTGTTGAGCATTCTACATGCATCTGGGCATTTCATGCCCACGGCCGACCTCAGAGGGGGCCCTCGGTGGCCAAGCTTGGACTCGCTCCGCAGTCCGCCCAACTCCAGAGGCAAAGCTCTAACCATTGCACTCAATTGCTACTCACCGCAACTGCCACACTTCCGGGCACAACAGAAGGGAGTGGAGTTATTTGGAGATAATGAGAATATGTTAGCACTGAAGAGTACACAGAACTCGTAGACTAGCGCAGTTCTTTTTATACAACTGGAAAGAGTGAGCACCTAAATGGGCTGCTCAAGGTTAGCCAAGTTATTAATTGAAGACAGAAAGAGAACATGGAAATCAAACCACTTTTCCATTTCATGGTGGCTCTGGGCAAAAAAATTTACAAGGAAGATGTTGGAAACCATGGCAGAAACTTGGGACTAAGAACTACAAACGGATTAACTTTTCCCATGCTTTTCTTTTTCCTCCATGGTGGGAAAAAGGAGCCCTGACTATTTATAAGCACCCATAAAAATATGGGGTTACCGTATTGAAGGCATATTAGCCAAGGGAGGTTTGTACATGCCATTCCCTGAAATCCTGTTTCACCTACCCCACCTGCGACAGGGGAGGTGACAGGAATTGCATCTAACTCGAGCCTCAGACGCTCACTCATAATATCTGCCCTCGACACTGATTTCTGGGATGCCCCATAGGACAGGAAATGTGTGGCCTGAAATCCAAGGTACATGGGTGCTCAGAAAAGCCCGGGTCCTTCCTGTGCGTGCTTTCTGCCATCCACTGATGGGGCCACTTGGATCCCTTCTGTCAGCCTGACCCCCCCGCCAGGGCTGCATGGATGCAAGCCTGCGCTGCGTGTGCTCACACGGACCAGCATCCTGGAGCCAGAGGACGGCCTGCTCGACCTTGGTCCAGCCTCTGGGTTAGAAGCCCTCTCTCCTCCCTTGGCTCAGCTTAATCTGTTCTTTCTTTAGGGTCAAGCTCAAGTCCTCCCTTCTCTTCTGGGTCCTTCTCTGACCCAGCCTTCCTCCCAACTGCTCTGGCATTTAGCCTGAGCTAACTTGAAACATAATTTAGTTTTCATATTTTATTTTATTTTATATTTGATTGATTTGATATTTCATGTCTTCTTTTATCTATCTTACTATATCTTATATCTTATTTTATCTATTTAATTTACTTTATCTTATTTTACATTTTATTTTATTTTCTGGCAGCTCCCATCACCCCATCTAAATCTGGGGGTCCTCGAGGATGGGAACCTGGCATGCCAGGTACCTGGTGTGTCTTACACCCAGTCTGGCTGCACCGTGGCCCTTGGGGACCCTGTGGGTGCTAAAAACCATCCCTACTGTGCATCCTGTGTCTCGAAGGAGGAGGCTGATGAAGCACACCTGTGACTGGCCCGTCTCTCACGAGAACATTGGCACCTGTGGGACAAAGCGAGCTTTTTATAGCCGAAGTGGTGTCCAGGAAGTGGCATCCCTCCGTGTGTGGTGTTTGGGTGCTAGGGCCAAGCCACAATAGGAGACGCTTCCTCTCGGCCTCCACCCAGCTGTGACCTTGTTCTCGCTTGTGGTTACAGGGATGGGCGGTCACCGGCTCCTGGTGGGTTCTGAGCAGAGCATGAGGCTGGCGGGAATTAGAGAGGACGCCCGGGGAGAGGGGCTTGCTCCCCAGGCCGTGGGGCACGGCTTTTGTTCAGTCATCAACAGCTGCGGTGGAGCGCAGTTCCACTGAGGTTTGTCAAGAAGCCATTGCACAATCCCCACTGAGAAGGAGTGCCAGCTGGTCCCTACAATTGCACTCCTGCTTTGTCATAAAGGAATCGGGGAAGTTCCTGGTACAGCAAGGCAAAATTTATTTTGGATGGGTGATCTGCAATGAGCCCAGCACCATTCTGAGTGGCACCTGTGTCCAAAAGCACCCGGTCACTGCCAGAATGCGTAGGTAGGCGCTGGGCTGCTTTGGGCGTTCATGTGGGGGTGACAGGTATGAACCCTCATGGCAAAAAAGGCTGTGTGCAATTTGTGTTAAGTCGACAAGCATAGAAAACTAAGTGTAGATGTGTGTGTGAGTGTGCATGAGTGTGTGTGTGAGTGCGTGAGTGTATGTGTGTATGAGTGTGTGTTAGAGGTGCATCCCAGGACTGGGCACAGCACAAAATGCACAGAACATAAATGTGCCTCATTTGTGGGTACTGGGTCCCCTAAGGATACACAGCCACTGGGACAGGAGTATGACTCACCGCGGAGAGCACTGGGAGACAGTTGGTCACGCTGGGGACCATGAGTGCCTGGCCAGGGAGTTTGGTTTTATCCTACAAACCAAGAGAGAGCCCCTGGGGTTTGGGCACGTGCAATGGGATGACAGAATTGGTGTTCTGGGGAGCTGACGCTGGATGGCGGCCTTCTGTCCAAGGCCGAGGGTTAGAAGGCGGCTGCCAGGGTCCAGCCTGGATGCCGTGAAAGCCAAGTGGGGCTGCTGGCCGAGCCGAGGACGGGAAGGGAGAGATAGAGAAGGAATGTGGGAGGAAGAGTGGGCTTCCAGTGGCTCTTCCTGCCTGGACAATAGGTTTGCTCCTCTTTCCAGCCAAATACCCACTCACCCCCCCACCACCACCACCACCGAATGAAGCAGAGGAAGAATGAGTCTAACCAAGGGCGGCTTGAGTCTGGTTAGTCTTCCATCAACCCCCTCCCCACTGCCCACAATATAAAGCGCCGTCCCGCCCCAGGCCTGGCACTCAAGGCCCACACAGGGATTCGCCTCCTTTTCCAAGCAGCTGGATTCTTCCTTCAAAGGAGACACGTCCCAAAGACCCCACGAGTAAATCGGCCCCAGGAGGGCTGCTCTGGCCGGGTCCGCATAGTGGCCCTGCACACCCTCCCCGCTCAGCCGCCTGCTGTGCTTTTCAGTCCCCAGACCTTCCCCCAACCAGCCGACCCCTCTGCCGGCCCTTGTAGCTCTGAGACCCTCCAAGAAAGCCCCGGGACCCTGAGAAGCACAGTGCCAAGACTGTGTTTCCCGAGCAGATCAGTTCCTCTCCTTACTCTCCTGCCCTCTCTACCTCCTGCCCTGGACATGCCTTGGCCCTTGGCCTCCTGCTGTCGAGCTCGCCCTGTCACCCTCACAGCACCTGGAAGCTTCCAGACCGCGCCCAGCCCCAGCCCATGCCTCTCCTCTGCCATGACAGTAATATTAATAATAAGTGCCCAGCATGTATTGAATAGTTACCATGTCCGTTTCGTAGAGGTTATCTCATTGAATCCTCACAACAACACACCTAGGTAAGTATTACTAGTTCCCCATTTAACAGCAAAGGAACTAAAATACAGAGAGGTCAAGTAACACATTCAAGGTCACCCAGCTAGTAAGCAACTGAGCCACGATTCAAGAACCTGTACCTCTAAGCCACACCTGGCACAGCCTCGCTGAGTGCGTGTGTAGACTGGGTTTTGGATTAGTTCTGCTGATGATGGGGGGAATATAACTAATGGAAGAACATTCACCTGATGGTTCAGCGAACATGGATTGGATCCCTACGAGGGCCAGGCGCAGTGCGCGACCCCAGAGAGACGGCAGTGGAAGACGTGTGCTGCTTCCGTCCCCAGGGGGCTTGAGGTCTGGGGAAAGGGCCCAAGATGCCCATGTTTCCCAGAGTGAGTGGCTCAGAGGTCGGGAGAGGGCTGGACAGGAGGTGGAAGGTGAGCTTGGCAGGTGGTCTGCCAAGCATCCGATGCCAGGGTAGAGCAAATCAGCAGGTGGAGTTGCTCAGAAAGTAGTTGGAGACACTGGCCGGGAGCTCAGAGAGAGACATTTGGGAGAGATGTGGGCTTGGAATTGTATAAATAATATTGACAGCTGATGGTGGGAGAACAACCCAAGAGGAACATGGAAAGAATTCAGTCTGGAGACAGGAGCTGAGCCTTGGAGAATGCCCCAGGAAGGACGGGCGCCTTCCCAGGGAGAGGGGCCACGAGGTGTCCAAGAAGCCGAGGGATTATGGGGGTTTGAAGGAGAGGAGGAGGGTGAACAGCGTCCAGCTCTCAGATCATGGGAAAGAACACAGGAGACATTCTTTTCCCTGGGCCAAAGGAAAGGGCTTGAGGGTTTCTAAGAGCTCAGTTGCAGTAGATTTTATAAATGACAGGCTACAGGGCATGTCTTAGCTAGCCAGGGCTGCTGTCACACAGTGCCACAGACCTGTTGGCTTAAGCCCCAGGAATGTGTTGTCGCACCATCCTGGGGAGTGGACATAGGAGATCACCGTGTCAGCAGGGCCGTGCTCCACGGAAGGCCGTAGCAGCAACGCGTAGCTCAGTCTCTGCCTCCACCACGTCGGTGTCTCCTTCTGCCTCCTGCTGCGTCCAAATGTCCCTCTGCTTCTAAGGACTCTGGTCGCATTGAGTTAAGACCGCCCTGATCCAGTGTAGCTTTAGCATAATGAATAGGTTCTTCAACGATCCTCTGTGCAATGGGTTCATATCCGCAGAACTGGGGTTTAGGACTTGGACATGTCTTTGAGGGGGACACGATTCAATGCACAGCAGAGACTTAGAGGAAGAATGGAGGCTGAAAAACAGGCAAGAGCCTTTTGCTAGGTACGCCTCACTTTAAGAAGGTGGCATGGAAAGAAAGCAATGATTTCGGCTAATGAAAGTGCCGAGCAAAATCAGTTTTACTGCTTAGATGATCTGACCCCAATATGGATCTGCCCGAATATGACAGTTCTTGGCTTTAAAATAGAACTGTTCAAAGCCCAGCATCGGCCCAGCCGAATCCCAGGAGATCCTCACCTAAAATGAATGGTGGGCTCTGGTCTCTGTTTCCTGTCCAAGACGAATGATTTGCTTCAGTTTAGAAGATTCTTTCTTCCTTTAATAACTGAAAAAAATGAATGAATAAATAAAAGAAACCATCTAGTTAATCCCCCCAAATGTATCTTTCCTTGGGGAAATGCTGAGCATCTTATGAACCCAAATGTTAAGCCAATAAAAGCAGTGGCTGAAGCCATTATTCATAGTTATCAGGAAAAAAAAAATGCAGAAGGGGATGAAAGGCTCAGAGAATTCTTGGTGTTTTTCTGGGAGAAAAATGACTTTTTTGTCTTTGCATTTTTTCTCATCTCTGCCACCATAATTTAGGTAGACAGACAATCAGGGATCTGTGAGGCCAAACAGCTGATTTCCCAGAGGCTTGGAGAAAAGACCTTCAAGAGTATCATAGGGAGTGGGGCAGGCTGAGATCTGGGGATCTTGGGAATCCTGAGTGAGCTGTGTTTTGTCAGAAGGAAGTGCTAGATTCAACAGCAGAAAACATTAACTAAGGAGCCATAAAGGTACACGGCCTCTATGAGCCTGAGCATGTACTGATTTCTGCGCCAAGTCAGGCCCAAAGCTAAAGCAGAGGGCAGGCAGAAATCACCAAATAGCCAGAGTCTTGGGTCTCAGCCTCTCGGGAGAGGCTGAGACAGCTGAGGTCCTCTCGGCTTGAAGGAGAAAAACAGGGATCAGAGGAACGGCTGTTAGCTCTTTCTGTTAAGAATACAAGAAGGAATGGTTTCCACTCCCAGAAGAAAGCTCCAGTTTGGAAATAGAATAAAAGTCCTGGCCCACTGGTTTATGAAACATGAAATATGTTTGCTAAAGGTCCCTGCATCCTCCCAGGAAAACGTGAACATGGCACTTAACCCCTCTGTGCCTCAGTTTACTCAAAAGTGGGGATTTAGTGGTTCCTATCTGTTGTAAGGATTTCACGAGCTGAGACATGGAAAGCGCGGAGCAGACCGGCGAGCTCACAGAAAGCCAGTTACCCCTCCAATCTGACCACCGTTCTCTCTACCTGAGCAAGCCAGCCCGCTCTCATCTCAGCCCACAAACTCAGTTGTGAAAGAAATGCCACATGGTTTTTCTAAAAGTGAATGTAATATAAATATGTGCCCCTGCTGGAGGGAGATTTCTCTCTGGCACTTCAGGGTCCCCTCCTTTCCGCAGGGGAGAGAGGGCAGGTGGATATCTGTGAGGCCAGGTGTGCACGTGGGGAGGACGGGGCACCCTCTGAGATGCGCTGTGTGGTCTCTCCTGTCAGCAGGAAGCTGCCCCTAGGCCTCCTGCGGCCCAGCTCTCTCTGGGCCATGCCCCTGCCCTGCTTGGGAGCCAGCTCTGGAGTCCAGGACACTAAGATCCGATATGGCTCTGGACCCCAGGCAGCCATTTCTGTTTGGGGTTCTTATCACCTCCCTGGCACTGGGCCCAGGAGAAAGGAGAGCCAGGACCCCTCTGCTCCCTGATATCCCCACACCTTTGATCCCCCTTCCCTGGGCTTGGCCCAGAAAGGCCGAGTGTCTACTCGTGCTCCTGACCTCCCTGCGGATTGCTCTCTCCCCTGTAGATTGCAAGGATCTAAGGGGGACTGACGTTTTGGTAATTCACACCTTCATCCCACTGCACCTGGGAGTGATCCCCACTTGGGCTCCCAACAGATGTCTCCAGGGTGAAGCTGACTTCAAGGAGGCAGATGGCTGGGGTAACGGACAGCCCCAAACCGTGTGCCACTTCACTCTATGTAGACACTCTTGTTTCAAAACTTTCAAAATAACATGCAGAAAATACATACAGCACGGGACAAAAATAAGAGTTAAAATTGGGGCAAGGAGAAAGTAAGGGTAGGAAAATAAGATGAACCCAGTGTCACATCACTCTTCCTGCCAGGGGGTCCAGGCTTGCCGTGGGATGGCATGAGGAGTTCCCGGCTCTCCTGAGCCGAGGCAAAGGGGACACCATGCTTCCCTGTCCCGAGACCTGAAAGAAACTTCTCCCAGATGCTCAGGAGGAGGAGGCTACGAAACGTAGCGAATTAAACTTAAACATCTTTACAGGCACAATACAGTGAGTTTCCAGGGCTGTTTCTTATAACGGGAGCTCTGGATGGAGAAATCCTGACAAAGGGCCTTTGGTAATAAAAGTGATTCCAGAGGGGGCCAGTGCTTGGCGATCCTGGTACACATCTCTCTGCTGTTAAAAGAAACAACTAACATTAAATAAACTGAGATAAAGTTAGTAGATTTAAGAGGCACTCCCCCCTCTTGTTCCTTTTGAGTATCTGGCTGCAGCACCTGCCAGCTGGTCCAAGACTAAGAGGTTTCCCAGGACCCAGAACTTTCAGTGCTAAAACTAAGACAGCCCCAAACAAACAGGGGCATTTGGTACCATCTTCAGGATGACACTCCCACAGGTGAGTGCAAATCTTTAAAAGTCAGGCAGCCTGAGGTGGGCCTGCACCTTCTGAGAAAGGGAGGAGCCAGACTGACAGGAAGCGCAGAGCCAGCAGATTCCTGAAGGAAGTGGAAGGCAGGGCCTTGGCTCCAACTCAAGTGCCTTCTCTCCTGTAACACCCTGGCGAGGATCCCCCCATAGGCCCCCCTGGTATTTAGCCACGAATCACACGGTAGTGCTGGCCTTTGAAGGGAATTAGGCCTCTTCCAGAGCCTTCTGCATCACCTTCCCTGACCACTTCTTTGGGGCGCACGTCTCCCTTGCTAATCTGTCCTAAACTGTGCCCGCGGCTGAAGGCTGAGCAGCACATCCTGGTGGGGCCCTGAGAAGCAGAGTCCTCTCCTGCGGATGCCACATGCTCTCCTTCCCATGACCTGCACCTACCTCGGCAGCCCCCGTGGACCCGCTCGGTGAAATTTCCTCCGCAGCTTTCCCCTTCCCTGAAAACAGACTACGACCAGTCTCTGGGATGTTTCCTTCCAAGCATTGGCATCCTGAGGATTCCAGGGTGCTGGGTTATGGCGTGCAGGTGGAGACAGGAAGAAGGCGAGAGCCTTGCCTGAAGAGGCTTTGTGGTCTGTTGATCAGATAAATAAGCAAAAAGTAAAGGCAGTTTTCTCAATTTTCTTTTGGAGACTTTGAAAATTCTTTTAAAGTCGGGGTGGGGCAGGGGGAGAATGTCCCAGAACTCAGCTCTCTATGTATGCCAAAATTATAATTTAGTCCTTCAAAAATTATCTCCCACTTCCTCCTGCTAATGATGCCTCTTCCCTGCCTCTTCTCTTCCACTCTCTGCAAAAGAAAAACAAACAGAGAAAAGAAGTAGATTCTCTACCTCCTGATTTCATCACTCAGTACCTGGGGCTGGGGCATTTGTTCTTTCTGGGCCTGAGTTTTTTCATCAATATGTAAAAATAATAGTGATAACAATAGCAACCATTTGAATTGCACTTACTAGGTGCCAGGCACTGTTTCAAGCTGTTGGTTTATATTAACTCACTTACTCTTCACAATAATACTCTGAGATGCTTGCTATTATTATCTCTATTTTACAGATAAGGAAACTGGGCCCTGAGAGAATTTAAGTAACTTGCCCAAGGTCACACAGATGGTAAGTAACAGGGCTGGGATTTAACCCAGTCTGGCTCCAGAATGTGTGCCCTTAATCATTACTCATTGCTGGCTGGCTGGCTGGCTGGCTGGCTGGCTGGCTGGATGGATGGGTAGATGGGTAGTGGATGGATGGATGGATGGGTGTATGGGTGTATGGATGGAGGGATGGATGGATGAATAGATGGATGGTGGATGGTCAGATGATGGCACTGGGCCCAGCAATTGCTCAAATACTTCCCTGAGATATGTATGGCACCAATATTTAAAATTCACATAGTATTGTGGCTTTTAGCTTTCCTTCTGTTTCAAAATGAAATGGAGGGGTGTCTATTGGGAAGCAACAAAGTGAGATGAGTAACAACTAATACAACTAATGCTCTAGTGTCTTACACTTATTGGGAAAGGCAACATTCCCTCAAGGACTTAGTTTAGATCTCTGTGGATTGGAAGCAGGAAGTTATGCTTCTCCAAAATGAGTTCATCTCAAAAGAGTTCCCTGAGAATCTTGGATAAAAATTGCTCTTTCAAAGCCAAGACTAACACATATCTTACATGAAAGTGAAAAGAATATATCCATTTATCCCCCAAAGAAATAGATTACAATATCCAGTCAGCAAGAGCTTATCTCAACCCTCCAAAGAACGAGATGAACACTCCTTAAATTTTTCTCTTTAATTAAGAGGCCAGTTTGGGGTTGGCCAGATCTGCGGAATTGGAACTCACTCGCCAAATATCACAGACAAGGCCTGTTTTTCATCATTGTGGATCTTAATCTTAATCTTTTGGCCACCAAATGTTTTCTTGAGTATGAGCATTTTGTGTTTAGCAGACTCCTGGAGTATATTCATTCTACAAGGTGACTAGCACCAGACCGAGACTGGTGTATTATTTGAGCCACAAAATCAACATAAGTCATGAGCTGTTCTCAGGCTCAGCCTCAGCCCCACCTCCCTCAGCAGCAGAACGGGAATGCCACCCTCCCCCCCACCCCCCATCTAGGCATTGCAAAGAAGGCACAGGGAAGCTGCCTGTGGACTGTGGTGCAATGGATAAATGTGATTGGTTTTATCATCATCAAAGCTAGGAACAGAGTAGAGCAATTAACACTGGTAACAAATAAAAGAAATCATTCTGTTAAGCAGAAGGAATCATGAAAAAGTACCATTTGCATCATTATACTCACAAGGCTTTGAATCTAGAAAGTTAGTTTGTAACCAAACTCCATGTACTTACCAAACAAATTCCTCTGAAAATGCCAGGGAGGCAAACAGCATGAAACTCTACCCCCACAGAAAGGTGCTACTGAAAATGAGCTTCTATTACTGGTACTAGCTTGCGGGCTACACACCCTACACTTAGGTCTTTAGGTTTTATAATTAAAACACTGCCCAACGGAAGCAGATGTGGCTCAAGCCACTGAGCTCCCACCACCCACAGGGGAGGTCCGGGGTTTGGTTCCCTGTGCCTCCTGAAAAAAACAAAAGCGAACAACATGCAAAACAAATGAAAAAAAAAAAAACCCAACAAACCCAACTCAGCAGAGCCAATGTGGCTCAGTGGCTGAGTGCTAGCTTCCCCACATACGAGGTCCCAGGTTCAATCCCTGGTCCCTGGAACCTCAAAAAACAACAAAACAAACAAACAAACAAAACACTGCCCTAATACTAAACCCTTGAAGGGAATGAAGACAAGCCACAGACTATGAGCACAAATTTACAAAACGCATATCTGATAAGGACTTGTATCCAAAATATAGGGAAAACTCTTAAACCTCAACAAAAAGAAAATAAACAACCTGGTTACAAAATGGACAAAAGATCTGAACAGGTATCTCACCAAAAAAAGGTATACAGATGACAAATAAGCACACGAAAAAATGCTCAGTGTCATAGGTCATTAAGGAATTGCAAATTAAAACAAAAATGACGTATCACTAAGGCACCTATTAGAATGGCGAAAATCTAAAACACTGACAACCACCAAATCCTGGTGAGGATGTGGAGAAACAGGGACTCCCATTCATGGCTGGTGAGAATGCAAAACAGTGCAGCCACTGTGGAAGACAGGCTAGCAGTTTCTTACAGAGCTAAACAGTTTTGCCTTGCAATCCAGCCATCTCACTCCTGGGTATTCAACCAAAAGAAGTACAAACTTATGTTCACACTAAAACCTGCAAATGAATGTCAAGAGCAGCTTTATTCATAATTAACCAAAGCTGGGAGCAACCAAGATATCCTTCAACAGGTGAATGGATAAACAAACTTTATTATATCCATACAATGGGATATATTCAGTGATAAAAAGAAATGAGCTATTGAGCCACAAAAGACATGGAGGAAACTTAAATGCACATTGTTAAGTGAAAGAAGCCAGTCTATAAAAGCTACATACTCTATGATTCCAACTAAATGACATTCTGGGAAAGGCAAAAATATAGAGACAATAAAAAGATCAGGGGCTCAGGGGGAGGGGAGCCCAGGGCATTTCCAGGGCCACGGAGCTCTTCTGTGTGACACTGTCGTGGTAGATACATGACACGATGCATTTGTCAAAACCCATAGCACTGTACAACACAAGGAGTGAACCCTAATGAAAACTATGGTCTTCAGTTTCTAATAATTTATCGATATTGGTTCATCAATTAAACAAATGTGTCACACTAATGAAAGATGTTAATAAGACGAGAAACTGGGTGTGGCAGGAGGAGAGGTAAATGGCAACTGTCTTGTATTTTCTGCACAATTTTCTGTAAACCTGAAACTGCTCTAAAAAATGGAGTAATTTCAAAACACACACACATGCAGCCCTCACTCCCTCTTAAAGAGGGCGTGGGTTAGGGCGTCCTCGTGGTGTCATCATGGTATTATTGGGTGGCGTGCATATTGTTGGGGTGCCTTTGGGGGCCTTTTCTCAATTTCAGTTTTTTTTTTTTTAAATATAGAAAAAACACAGTTTATGAGGGTCAAGGAACTGAGGTTTCTGGTAGTTGTTTTCAAAGAGTTTAGAACATCAACGACTCCATAAGTCTTAGCCCGACGCATCCCTCTCCTCCCTACAAACAGCCTTCTCCTGGGGGCACTGCCTAATCTGGCAGAAGCAGGCAGGCTCTGAGAGTGATCAGATGGGCTTCCCTGATACTCCATCAGGCCCTGCAGCCCGGCCTGGAGAAGACTATTTGGAGGGTCCTAAGAGCTACTGAGGGGCTCAAAGTCCTAACCTCCAAGACCACTTCAACTCTATAGACTCCTTGTCCATGTTCCATGGTCAAAGGCAGTGCCCTAGTCCTTCCTTCACAGCCTGTCATGTAAGCCTGTCCCCACAGCCCTTCAGTCTCTCCAGTCCATTAATTTCCAGTTTTCTCTTGCTAGAGCTAAGAGAGTGAGGGATTTAGGAATCATCAACACTTAAGGGAAGGCGGAAGGAGCAAGAAAAGAAGGACTTAGTGGGGTCTAGATTGCTGATTGTAGAGACTTCGAGGCTTTCATACGAAAGAGAAATTAGATGTATTTTTCATGACCTCACAGGACAGAGCTGGGACCAAGGAGTAGAAGGTGTGTGGTGGCAGATTCCTGACTCTAAGGTGAAGAGCAATCTGCATCTCAAGAGGGGTCTTGCATCAGGTAGAGAGTCAGCCTAAGGGCTGCACTCAAAGACCTCTAGGGCCCTCTCAGACAGAGACACCAGGATTCCCAGTTCCTCAGGAAGTCTCTCAGGCCTGGGAATCCTCTTTCGTTCACCAGGTCTGACCTCGCTCTTCGGTCTTTGCACAGAGTCTGGAGCAATAACATTTCACACTCCCGGATACCGTTTTCAGGCCCCAGTTAAATGAAGAGTGTGGCAGGCATTATCCTGAGAGGTTAGATTCTCCTTACCGACGCCCAGAAACTGTTCTTACACAACTCACTTCCTTCTCTTAGAACAAAGGGGTTTATGGAGTTCATCACAACTTTCCCAAGAGTATTTAGAGAACAAAACAGTGGGTGGGACACAGTAGGTGCTCAGTAAATCTTTGTTGAAAGAATGAAGGAATGCATTTAAAAAGCGAGGGAAGAGAGAGGACAGTGCTTGACCCAGAAGACAAATGTCTTAGTCATTCAAGGCCCATCTGTGAAATGGGGATGACTATGTTAACAGTGCCTTGTTCTTGGCTTATAATGAAGATTAAATGATGAGATGAATATAATGTGCTGAAAAGAGTGTCTGGTACATAATCAAGGCTTAGTAAGTGCTATCTCTCTGCTTTATTTTTATTATCAGTGTCATTATTATGTTATTTTAAAGAATGTGATCTGGCACGAGGGTAAAAACCACAGATATTTACAATTAGAACAGGGACTTCTGACACACTGCCCCTTATATCACATCATGTCACATCATGTCATATCTTCTGGAATTGGTAAACTATTCCATACTGATTTTAAGGAGGAAAAAACAGGACTTTAGTTATCAAAGGGATGCCTTTCTTTGCTTCAAGTTTTCAATTCCTCAGAGGATTAGGGGCTAATGGTAATCTAGAGCCTTCTGTGCCACTGTAGGTGTAGGAGCTACAAGTGGGAATAAGCCTGGCGTGGGGGGTGGGGTGCAAGTAGAGAAAATCTGAGAAGATTTTATGTAGTGGGTGTCTATTGGAAAATGTCATGAAATCGTGAGTCCATGAGTAAAATGTTCAAAAGTTCTTACCAACAGATGAGAGAATTTGTAAAAACCAAAACGCGTTAAAAAAACAAAACCTGTTCATTCAAGTCCCCAGTCCAACCCAGAGCAATTGCCCCCAAACACTCTGGGGGGGAGCCACTGTTGCTAGTCCATTGATGCTATCTTTGTTGGACAAGCTACCATTCCTGATGAGATATCTGTTCAGTATCATCTACAGTGTGTGATAACATCTTTCCTTTGTTCTCAAGGCCAGTTTCCCCTAGTAAGCAGTAAAATTCCTAAAGTATTCCCTGGGTGGCTGGAGTCATTAAAGTGAGTGATACAGGGTTAAATGATTTATTATCATTTTATGGAAAATTACAAAGGCCCAAAGAGATTGTGTTCTTTTTCAGTAGCCACGAGTGACTCAGCAGCTAAGTGGTGTGAGGGGACAATAGTCCCTAATTAGCCATGAACCATATGCTCTGGAGAGTCAAGCTGAAAAATTATGTGAGTCACTCTAATAGATGTGCTGATAAAAAAAATTTTTTTAAAGCTTTCTGAAAACTACAGGACAACATGTACGTAACTTACCAGCAGGCTGTAGATGAAGCCATTACTAAATAGATACATATCAATAGGCTATTCCTCAGGCACCTTCCCAAAGCAATTGACTTCAATTACAGGTCCTGCCGGGTGCTAACTATTCACATCCATCACATGCAGTTTGCAGTCCCTTCCTCATGGACTCACGGTGGTACACGGAGAGCAGCTCTCAGAAGAGACATCTAGAAATACAAACTGTGTTCTTCTCATTCTTCAAATAGACAAGATTGAGGCATGAGTACAATCAATTATTTTTAGACTGTGTTATGTAGTTAAGTAACTGCTGTGATGGCCATTCATTTTTAAAATAGGGCATTGTATTTTACCCATGAGTTCCATGACCGGCTGCCATTAGATAAACCCATTTGACCATCGTTACACCAACAGAACATTCTGGAGGCTATGCTACTAAGCAATTCATAACTAAATGAAGCACAACGGAGCATGGAAAGTGACCACAGGATTCAACTCTTATTCGGGGCTGTCTGTTGACTAATGGTCACTACCATCAATCTAGAGATGTCACAATAAAACTCCGCTGCTGACAAAAAAAAATACTAACCATAAATGATGAAGTTTTTTTCAGCAGGGACCAGCAGAACATCTGGAGGCCATTAAAACTAGAGAATTTTCCCTCTAAATCCTGATTGCCAAAGTTAGAATCACCCACCCAGAAACTGTGGCCCTTATGCTAACTCAATGTTTGTGTTTCATTAAAAATTATTTCCGGGATTTCGATCTTGCTTTCAGTGGCACAGATCCCATGGTCACTGCTTCTAATCTCCATGGGCTGGTCCAAGCAAGCAGGGTATCCTCCCCTTTCGGGTCTGGAAGGAGGGGCTTCCTGGGGAAACAGTTTAGATTCCTTTTAACATGTACAGGCCCATCAGGAATCTGAAGACTGTCATTCTGAGATAGATGAGGAGAGAAAAACTAGGATGCAAAACCCAAGAATGAAAAAAAAATTTTTTTTAAATTAGTATGCTGGAGTTTGTTTTGCAAGACCTAATAACTTGACAAAATGTAAGAAAAATGACTTAATGGAAAGTTATCTCATTTCAGCTGTGTATTACTTTCCTATTCCTGATGGGACACATTACCACAAACTTAGTGGCTTCAAATAACAGATTTATTACCTTAGAGTTCTGGAGCTGAGAAGTCCAAAATGGGTATCGGTAGGCTAAAATCAAGGTGTTAGCTGGGTTGAAGTCCTTTCTCTAGGGAAGAGTCTGTTTCTTTGCTTTTTCCAGCTTCTAGAAGCCTCCTGCATTCTTTGGCTCATGACCCCTTTTCCATCTCTGAAGCAAAGTGGCAGGTCTCTGACCTTTCTTCTGTAGTCCCACCTCCCTCTGACCAGTGCAGGGAAAGGTCCTCTGATTTTAAAGACACGCGTAACTAGATTGGACACGCAGGATAGTTTCCCATCTAAAGACCCTGAACTCCATCACATCTCCAATGGCCCTCTGGCCATGTGAGGTAGTAAGGTAACATATTCACAGGCTCCAGGGATTAGGACAAGCACATCTTTTGGGGGACGGGGCTGTAAGATTCTGCTCTTCCACTAGCAGTTTCTGGACTCCGAGTGTTAAAGAGAATTGGACCCCAAAAGTTCATCAATCACATCTCTCATCGTTCCTTTTAGAACTGGTTTCAGCCTAAGGAACAGGAGCAAAGTATTCAATACACACAGCCTTAAACTGGGAACAATTTCACAAATTTCACTAGACCAGAATGAATCCTTTGGCTGAAAGTTTTTCACTTTTCACAGAGATGATTTCCAATTTTACTGGCAAATGTGAAATCCATCCAGTTTTATGGTAACATATTTTTATGAGATACTAAATAATGGTTCTTTTGAAAGGGCAAAATGTTCATGGAAAGTATAAACTATAATTTCCCCGATTGTGTGGAAGGGTGGATGTGGTCGGTATAATGTGGTTCTTTTTTTTTTTTTTTTAATTTATTTTTTACTAGAGAAGTTGTAGGTTTACTAGAATGTGGTCCTTAGCACACGTTTCCCCCTGAACCCACTCCTGGAGTGTGCTTGCGGGTGTTGGGGTGCACGCAGTCACAAATTACTTTCGCCCCTTTCTCAGACCTATATATTTCCTACCTGGGCCTGGCGAGCCCCAAAGCTGAAGCTAGTGGGCCCACAAAGGAGGCTTGTGACTCCAGCAGGTCCTCAGCAAAGGGCATTTCTCCCCCCTGGGAACCGTGCGTTTCTCTAACCACCGAAATCCCAGCCCCCGTTGCAGTCGGGATCACTGTGAGAAATGGATTAGAAAGTGTCCGGGGAAGGCTTGATGAGCCATTTCACGTGTGTAAGGATGTGGTTCTTAGTGGCACAAACCTGCTATGGGGGCACTGACCTACTTGTTCTCTTCAAGCTACTGATTCCTTTGGGGGACACACACTGTCCTCGATCTGCTGGGCTCAACTCACCAGTCGTGGCCACGGAAGGCTGAGCAAGGTGAACGCAGAGCTTGATCCTATCATTTCACTTCCTGAAGCCTCTAAGATGGGTCCATTAGTCCCCCCACTTTTCAGATGATGGAAGTGAGGCTGAGTGACGTTCCCAAGCCCGCACAGCTGGTGAGCGATTGGAGCCAAGAAACTCAGGAATCAGGACGGATCGTGTCTGAATGCGATGTTTTTAAAAACCACAATTATCCTGGACACGCTTGCTTTACGTTTCCACAATGACGGCACACGGAGTTGTTTCGGGACCGGTCTCTCATTCCACCCAACCTGCAGAGCCCACACCCAGGCTGAGGGGGGCGACTGAGAGGGCCAGAGCCCAAGCGGCGGAACTGCCGATGCTGCCCCCTTGTCACCACTGCACACAACACGCCGTCATTGGGGAGACGGTCCTTTCCCTGAGCGAAGCTCCATTAATCTGTCTACCCGCAGATTTGCTTTAGTGAAAGTACCGTGATCCTGCTGAGATGGAGCAAGGGCCATCTGGCAACTGACCTTTTCCCCAGGAGATGGGGGGCACGTCCCCCCATTCTTCCCAGCCTACCCCTGCAGGTACAACTGTGGGCTCAGAGGCTTGGCTTCTCTGAAGATAGAAATCCCTTTGCTCAAGTCAGCTGGAAAGCCCCCTCCCCTTTAACCTCGGCCCCCGCAAGTTAGGCAGCTGCTGAGCAGCTGTCACGCAATGCCCCCAGCTCCAGCGAGCCTGGCGTGGATGGAAGCCCTTCCTTCCCCGGGTGGGACACAGCTTCCCAGGGGTGGACCATACACGCACTGCACTTCTGTTAGGGGCACGATGGTGAACATGCTTCGTAACCTCCTTGTTTCTCCTGCCACCTTTCCTTTCCCAGCCAAATCTGAACTGTATGTATCAATTCTCATAGCATCCCCTCATCTACCTCGGTAAACAGGGAGGCTACAACTCCAGCATGCGAACTCTGAAAAAAGTGGTACTTTCCTTAAATGCCACCGTGAAACAGAGCCGGCCCTGGCTCTGAGGTACAGCATTCCTTTCTCTGGAATCCGGGGCAGTATCTGTCCACCCTCTTGGCTCTCTCTCTCTTCGTGCTCAGGCTAAGAGTCCTACTTCATTCACTTCTCTGCTACTTTCCCTGTTTAACGCTTAAATTATTTCCATTCTTAAAGGGGTAGCCCAGTTATTTTTTTACAAAAAGCCCTTGTTCTTTTCTCCAAAGGACACAAACATGGTTTCCCCTGTGTTTTCTGCTGGTGGGAGTGTGAACAAAGAGGTTCTCCATTTATTCACTCAACACACGAGCGGTGTCTGCCGAGGGCCAGGCATGGCGCCGTCTCCAGGACCTTGTATTGGGGCGGCTCTGCCTCTCTGAGAATCAAGCTGCTGTTCTTCCAGAAACTCATCTGAACTTAGCTACTGGCTCTAGTCAAGGGGGCTCTGGGTAGTTAAAAAAAAGAAAGAAATGTCCCAGTCTGTCCCAAAGACAGTTGAATTTAACACCAAAAAAAAAAAACAAAAAACAGAGAACGTCATTTTCTGAAGACAGCTGAACAGGTGTTCCAGCAAATACTAGTGATATCTCCCATGGAAAAGGACGCCCGAAAGGTTGGGAGGGCCTAGAGACATGTTTCTAGCCTGCATTTTAAATAAGCACTTGCTGCAGAACCATTTTATTAGTTTCTAATCGTACAGTAATAACCCTAGAAACAAAAACATTTGAAAATCCAAAAAAGCATTTTAAAAAAATCACTCATAAGCCAACCATCCAAAGGTAACAACCGATAACATAATATCTGAAAACCAATTCTTTCAATGCTTTTTCCCTACACATATAAAAACTGTGTTAATTTTAACCAAAAACTGACTCATACTCTTCCTAGTACAGCACTTCCTGTGCCAGTTAATGTGAACCTAAATATGAATTTAATGGTGGATTCTCTCAGATGAATACACCGGAACTTTCAAGTGATCACAGAAGGTCGGATGCTTAGGCCCACTCCAATTTTGCTGTAATAAATAATGCTTTAATGAACTTCTATATGAACTTCTTTGCAGAAATCTTTTCATTCCTCTCAGGGTAAATTCCTAGAAATTTAAATACTGGGGAAAGAATATGCAGTTTTTGACATTTTTGATAATATGTTAACAAACTGCCCTAAAACAGAACAAAACAAAAAACTATACCAATCAGCCTTTCTACACGGCTTTATAAAAATCATTGGGGGAGACTTACTTTCCACAGAAGGGACCTCAGCTAGCAAGGTAGAAATGTTTTCCACCTTCATCTTTATCTGAACTCTGTGGTTCTCGACCTGGTTATACATTGGAATCATCAGGGAGTCATTCAAAATTATCAACACCAGGCCCGGATCGCAGAGGTTCTGACTTGATTAGTCTTGGGTGGGGCCCCAGGTATGGGCTCATTGTCAAGCTTCCCCAGGTGATTCTAACGTGCAGCCAAGGCAAAGATCCATTGAGCTAAAGGGTTTTAAATGGAAGAAACGGTCAGAAGTTTGGTAAGTGGGAAGCGGCTGTGGCTCAATCAGTAGGGCTCCCGTTTACCATATGGGAGGCCCCAGGTTCGGTTCCCGGGGCCTCCTGGTGAAGGCAAGCCCGCCCGCACGGCGTGGTTAGCTGAACCAGTGAGCACAGGCAGCAAGGGGGGGATAAATGAATAAATAAATAAAATCTTTAAAAAAATAAAAAAAAAGTTTGGTAAGCCTCAGGCATGTGTCTGCTTAAGAGAAAACCTAAACGCATTGTTGAGCTTTTCCCCTAATTCAGACTTTTTTTGAAAAATATTTCTGAGAAATCTGTAACAGATGGTTTATAGCCTCTGACAGGAAATCATGACTACACCCAAGCCAGATTCTCTTAGTCGTGTCCAGGCGACAAAACACACGGTGGCCTTGATGGCATCACAAGGCCACAGTGTGAGGGAAGGAGGTTGAACTGCAACTCGGCCAAAGGTGGAGAGAGCACCTGTGCGAGCCGCTGTGTGAACACCTGTGCAAACACCTGTGCGAGGACCTGTGCGAGGACCAGTGCAAGCCCCTGTGCGAACACCTGTGCAAACACCTGTGCGAGGACCAGTGCAAGCCCCTGTGTGAACACCTGTGCGAGGACCTGTGCAAGGACCAGTGCAAGCCCCTGTGTGAACACCTGTGCGAGGACCAGTGCAAGCCCCTGTGTGAACACCTGTGTGAACACCTGTGCGAGAACCTGTGCCAGGAATTATGTGAAGACCTGTGTGAGCCCCTGTGAGAACACCTGTGCGAGGACCTGTGCGAGGACCAGTGCAAGCCCCTGTGAGAACACCTGTGCGAAGACCTGTGCGAGGACCTGTGTGTCCCTTAGAGGGCTGGTACAATGTGGAAGAGGGGAGAAGAGCATGGCTTTGGAGTCACACAGACCTACTTAGAATTCAAGCTGTCATTTAATTAACGAGTGACCCTGCACGAATTCTTAACCGCCCAGTTTGTTCATCTGTAAAACTGGGGCTCTCCAGCCACCCCCTGCACGGACGGCTGGGAGGTTTGTGAGGAGCTGTGCACGTGCACCGAGGACTGACGTAAGATCACTGCCTTTCTTTCCCGGCACCAGAAGTGCCCTGCCTGTGGCCTTCACCTCAGCTTATGTCCTCCTTGATTTATTTTCAACATAAGGGGACCCACCTGCCCTGACGAGACTGCAGGCTGGGACAGGTAGGTTCCATGAGCAGCTTTCCTTCCCTGGAGGCACGACCCTGTGCAAGCCCCAGTTTGCAGAGCCCCTGTTCCCTCCAAGCTTTTCTAAGACCCCTCCCAACTTCAACAATCTCTGAAGGCGATCTCCCTCCCTTGGAATTTGTGATTTTCCAATTAAGGACGCCATAAGAAAACCATTCCATGGCATGACACAACATAGCTCTAATTTATGAGGTGTCTATTATGCACATATGTATGTTCTAGCAGTTAAAGTTCTCAGCAACCACAGCAGGCAGATAGTCTTCTCCCCATCAATGGTGGAGGGGACAGATTGAAAGAAAAATAATTTGTGCCAAGTCACAGAGTTGACGCCTGGCACAGGTGAGAGCTGAAGCCAGGCTGGCTTGATTCCAAAGCCCTTATTCCTGCTGTGCTGAAAGCCACCACCTGTCGGTGACAAAGAGGGGGCTGACCATTCAAAGGCAGACTACCCGATTTGAGGATGGTTTCACTTTCTCGTTTTCCTCTTCCCTCTGATTTTCCTACTGCTTAACAACATCTTTGGCTCATTAACCCAGAGTGTTTGCATAACTGGGAAAAACCCCAAACTCTTTTCTTGATTTGTTTCTAGAGCTCTATGAGTGAAGCACATCAAGATATCCCACCAAAGTCAAAGTAAATGTATCCCCAACTCATCTCTTTTTAGCTGGATCCCCAAAATGCCAAAGGCTATTCCCACAGGACACCAACCTCGGGAAGCGCGAGTGGAAGGAGATGGCAGTCTTAACTGAGTACCTTGAGAATACCTCACTTTTGCCAGGTTTACAAAATATATAAACATGTAACCATCCTGCTAAGGCCCACCCGGGGCCTTGGAAGGTGCCCGTTCAAATGCGGGGCGCCCAGGTGTTAGCTTTGTCACCTGCGGGTAGAGCCACCTCTTCCTTGCTCAATGGTATTTTTAAGTGAGACTTGCATTTCTAATTTACAAATGGCTACATGCCCTGGTAGTATAAATGGAGATAATGATTGCTGTTACATATGGCCTAATTATTACTCTTATGTGATTGATTTCCCTTCTTCCCTTAAAGTCGAGAATTATTCTATTTTAATTATTTTCATCAATCACATAATCCTAGAAGTTCAGAAAGAAAGAAACAAAGCTCCCCGAATCCAAAAATCTTCTGGTTCTTCAGGGATGAGAAAATTGAGGCTCAAGGAAGCTGGGTGACCCGGGAAACTGCCCCCCCAACCACCAAGCTTGCGCCCCTAGAAGAGCAAGGACAATCTCCATGGCCGGCACTTACTGAGCGCTTTTTCAGCCCAGGGTGGGTTAGAAGCACAATATATGCTTGCTATGCCCAGGGAATTGTATTCTACTGGGGGATTTGTACTGTATATATTTAATGCAAGAATCTACCTGGTAAAAGCCTTATTATTGTCACAGGCAAGAAATGTGATCTCCACCTATTCAATACTTATAATGCTCAATAAAAGAAGCAGAACTACTTCATCCATCTGAAAGCACAGCTCCCACACGGACTCAGCCAGCCTTTTCTGAAACAACGGTGCTAGCCTCGTATTAAGAAGCCCCTTGAGCGCTGAGGATTACACAGCTAGCAGAAACTGCAAAAGACCCGCCCTTCTTACCCAAACCTTATTGTTTTTGGCAAGAATCACCTACAACTTTACTGCAAAAACAAAAAACCGAAAAACAACCCGGTACAGCGTGATCTGTAAAGTGCTGTATGTATCTGTATGTATATTTCACAAAAGAAAGGCTCAAAAAGGATCCTTTTGTCTCAGCTTCCTGTTGTTGCGGTAACAAATGACCACAAACTTACCGGCTTTCAAACAATGCAGATTTATAATTTTACACTTCTGGAGGTCGAAAGTCTGAAATGGGTCTTGCTGGGCTAAAAATTAAGGTGCCAGCAGGACTGTGTTGCTTCTGGACGCTCTAGGGGAGACTCTGTTTTCTTGCCTTGTTCAGCTTCCCGACTTGGCTGGTGGCCCCTCCTCCACCTTCAAATCCAGCAATAAGCCATCTTCACATTCCTCTCTCTCTGTTCCCTACCTGTAAGGACCCCTGTGATGACACTGGGCCCACCTGGGTAGCTCAGGCTCACCTTAGAGTCATCACACCTGCAAAGTCCCTTCTGCCATGAGGTGGCGTGGTCACAGGTTTTGGGAATAAGGACGTGGACATATCTGGGGACGGTTATTCTGCCAGCCACACCTTTGCTGTGGATTCACTTGAAGTGAGGCCAGTACCTTTCTTTAAAGTCACTAAATTCCAGCTTCTAGAAGTTAGCCCTGGTTAGTGTGCCTTCATCTCATATACTCACAGAAGAGTTTTTTCTTGCTTTCCTTAGCCTAACCTGGTGCTTCTTCAACTCTGGCCAACTTCCAAATCACCCAAAGAACTTGTTAAAACAGCTTGCTGGGTCTGAGCCCCCGAGTTTCTAATTCAGTGGTCTGGAGTGGGGCCCAAGAATTTGCCTTACTTGGCCAGGTGTGATGTTTTTAAAATATGTCCACGAATTCTTTGTCACTCCTCCCTTCAAAAGGCGGGGCCTTATTTTCCTCCGCTGGAGCCTGGGCTGGATTTATCGACTCAGATCTCACTAAAAAAAGTAGGATGGAACTGATGGTGTGTGATTTACAAGACAAGATTCCAAAAGGCATGGCAGCTTCTGCCTTGCGTCTCTGGGATGCGCACGCTCTGGGAAAAGCCAGTCCCCCAGGCCTCGGGGCCGCTCCAGGAGCTTGGGTTGGAAATGAGGCCTCCGGCCAACACCCAGTACAAATCTGCCTGACCCACCTTGGCAGCTGAGCCTCCAGGCTCAGTTAAGCCTGCAGAGTACTGCAGCCCTGGTGTCGTCTTGATTTCAACCTCATGAGACACCCTGAGCCAGAATCTCCCAGCTGAGTCTGTTCTAAATTCCTGACCTTTGGAGACCGTGAGAAATAGTAAATGCTTATTGTTGTTTTAAGCCACTAAGTTTTGGGGTAACTTGTTACACAGCAACAGGTAAATGCACCAGGTGCTGCTGATGCTGTGATGATAGTGTCTGCAGACCACGTTTCGAAAACCACCAGTCTACCCTATACAGCGTGGAAGGCTCCGGCATTTCTCCCTGCCTGCACTGATGTGAGCCATCCAACAAGGAGGGTGAGTGCTCTGGGCTTATATGCACTGCAGATTCATCTGCTCTTTTCTGCAGATGTATTCTGTTACACCAGTTGCTCTTTTTGTGTAACTGTTTTTACTGGGAAGAATAACAACAATATGTCAAATGAGAGCTGGACCCCAGAAGCCCAATTCTGTCTACTCAATCATAAAAAATGTTCCTCCCATGGATAAAGAACCAGACGGCTTAGTGAGAAGAGGAAAGGATCAAAAGACTATTTGGCTGCTCTCTCTCACACTCTCGTAAGTCGAGATGAACAAGATGAAGAAGGAAAACAAAACTCTTGACAAGAGAGGGAAAGATGGAGTTAGGAGCCAGGAGAGCACAGGGGTATCCAATTGTTAAATAATGAAAACCCGAGCTTCCCTCATTGTGTCACAGAGTCAATTCCTGGGCCAGCTGAAAGGAAGTGGGGAGTTTACATGGGCTGGGATGTCAGTGGGAACCAAGCGGACACGTTTCCTGTCTGGTTCTCCCCAAAGACTAGCAAACTCTTCAGCAAAGATGCTCTTCCAGGGGATTCACTGTTTGTTTGCTTTCCCAATTGGCTGATGTGGTCCAAGAAAGGAAATGCAAGTCCAAAATTGAGGGAAAGGGAAATGGTGGTAGATCCATGGCACACCAGAGCCCCGTGAGTACACGAGCTAGAGGCTGGGGCTGTGAGATGCACCGCCTCCCGCCGGGCGGTATCGAGAGAAGCTGGCCCAGAGACCATGTCAGCCATCCAGTTCTGATCGACGGAGCTTCTCTGGCTTTTCTCTGTATTTTCTAGAAACTTAAAATACGACATATGATGCTGTGTATGTGAAATTCTTAAAGAGGCAAAACGAATCTATAGTGACACCAGAAAAGTGGTTGCCCAGAGCCAACACTGGTGGGGGAGGTGACTGCAAAGGGGCGTGGGGAAATCTTGGGGGGCAGTGATGGAAATGGTCTACTTTTAGACTGTGGTGGCAGTTACACAGGTGTGTGCATCTGTCAAAACTCATCGAACCGAACCCTTAGAATAGGTACATTTTATTGTCTATAAATTACATCTTGATAATGTTCATTTCAAAAAATATGCCATGATATAGAGTGTAAATTTAAAAATTAATAAACTATTTTTAAAATATGACATATGAGGACCCTTTGATGGGGCTGTCAGAGAGAAGGGTATCAGGGGAGCAGGCATTAAACTAGTGTGGTGCAGCCCCTGGGTACTGGAACCGACGCATGAACGAGATAGAAAGAGGGTTTCTATTCACGTCCTTCGGTCAATCGTTTGCTTAAGAAGTTTTTATTGAAAGCACTATGTGTAGAGATCTTGAGTCTCAGAGATGCAATAAAGGTAACATCTGGGAATGCAGAATGGTACAGCCACTTTGGAGGACTTTTGGCAGTTCCTAAAGAGGTTGAATATAGACTTGCCACGTGACCCTGCAATACCACTACTGGGTATATACCCAGAAGAACTGAGAGCAGTGACACGAACAGACAGCTGCACACCGATGTTCATAGCAACATTATTCACCATTGCCAAAAGTTGGAAACAACCCAGGTGTCCATCAACAGATGAATGGATAAACAAACTGTGGTCTGTTCACACGATGGAATATTATGCAGCTGTAAGAGAAATGGGGGACTTCTGGGAAGATGGCGGACTAGTAAGACACGGGAATCTCTTCTCCAGAATAATAGCTAGAGGACAAGCTGAAACAGCCCCGAAAAAGATCTTCTAGGGTTTAGGACAGCAGGTGAAGGCTGCACACCACTCAGAGGAGAGAGGGACAGAAGAGGGAAATCGCGACTACAGAACTGTGAGTTGCAAGTAGCACCTTCTGCTGCTGCCGGCACCCTCCCCTACACTCTTCAGAACTCTCAGGACTCTGGGCCTGGGACCACAGACAAAGGGGGCTTCAGGGATCTGCCACTCCCGGAAAGGGGAGAGAGAGGGACACAGCCTTAGGCTGACTCAGGTTCTGACCTGAAATTTGGGCTGCAGAGCCCCACAGACCCTTCCACACAGCGGTTTGCCCTGGGGGCCTAGAAAGGACTGGAGAAATCCGATCCTCGCAACCTCCCTCTCTTCTAGCCTGGACTAATTGTTGAGGACACCACAGGAGAGGGGAGAGCGAGCCTGGGGCTGACCCTGCTTTGGACTCCCAGGTTTGGTCTGCCCTGTCCCGAGAGCCCTTCCAGGCTGGGTGGGGCTGCGCCATTGTTTGCTTTGGAGCCTGCAAGGGGCTAAAGATATACAAACCTCCCAATCTCCTCCTCTGCTAACAGGGACTGATTGTTGAGGATTCAGAAGGGAGTGGAAATATTTCCTAGCTGGGAAAAGGGGGGTGCTACGAGAAAAGTCTAGAGAACTGTCTCAGAAAGTTTGGATCACAGGGCTCTTAGCCCCCAGACAGGAAGCTCTATCACACTGATCTGGTCTGTGTCACAACAAATACGCTCCGACCAGGCATTGAATTGAGAGCTGCCAACAAGCGCCATCTCCTGGCAGACCAAGGAAGTGCACATAAGAAAATTAATAAGTAAGAGAGGCTTTTCCTGGCCTCTATAGCCTCCCTGCCCAAGGCTCTAGGAAACGACTCTACAACCAATTACTGGGTCCAGTGCCCAGTTTTGAGCAACCAGCAGAACAATCCTAACAATCAAGGTTGAGCCAAAAATCAAAGAGCGGTGGAAACTCACAGCCTCCTGCCACTAAAACCCCATAAAAGAGAAAGGGATAGAGCATCTAAGTAAAATACAAACTAACCAGATGCCTAAGCACCAGCAAAAAATTACGGGCCATGCAAAGAAAATAGAAGACATGGCCCAAGAAAAGGAATACAGTAAAGTCCCAGAAGAGATATAGAATCTGAGAGAACTAATCAGAGAGATGAGCACACATTTCCAAAATCAAATTAATGAGATGAAAGAGAATATAGTTAAAGAGATCAATGACATCAAGAAGTCATTGCGCGAACATAAAGAAGAATTTGAAATCATGAACAGAAAAGTAACAGAGTTCATGGGAATGAAAGACACAATAGGTGAAGTAAAAAATACATTTGAAGCATATAACAGCAGACTCGAAATGATAGAAGAAAGAATAAGTGATACTGAAGACAGAGCAGCTAAAATTGAAGAGAGAAAAGAACAGAGAGAGAAAAGAATGGAAAAAATTGAGCAGGGGCTCAGAGAGTTGAATGACAACACAAAACGCAAGAATATACGTGTCATGGGAGTTCCAGAAGGAGAAGAGAAAGGAAAAGGGGCAGAAAGAGTATTTGAGGAAATAATAGCTGAAAATTTCCCAACTCTCACTAAAGAAATGAACTTACATGTCCAAGAAGCACACCGTACCCCAATAAGAATAAATCCAAATAGACCTACACCAAGACACATATTATTCAGAATGTCAAATGTAAAAGATAAAGAGAAAATTCTCAGAGCAGCGAGAGAGAAGCAAACAATCACGTACAAAGGACGTCCAGTAAGACTTTGTGCAGATTTCTCTTCAGAAACCATGGAGGCGAGAAGACAGTGGTATGATACAATTAGGAAACTGAAAGACAAAAACTGCCAGCCGAGAAATCTTTATCCAGCAAAACTGTCCTTCAAATATGAAGGTGAATATAAAGTATTCACAAACAAACAGAAACTAAGAGAGTTTGCAAAAAAGAATCCACCTTTGCAGGAAATATTAAAGGAAGCCTTAGAACCTGAAAGAAAAAGACAGGAGAGAGAGGCTTGGAGGAGAGTATAGAAGAAAGAAAAGCAGAAAGGATAACCAAAAGAGTAAAAAGAAAGACAAAAATAAGATGACATATGAAAACCAAAGAATAAAATGGAGGAAATAAATAGTGCATTTTCAGTAATATCATTGAATGTGAATGAATTAAATTCCCCAATCAAAAGATACAGGCTGACAGAATGGATAAAAAAACATGAACCATCCATGTGCTGCTTACAAGAAACTCATCTCAGACACAAGGATACAAGCCGGCTGAAAGTAAAAGGCTGGAAAAAGATACTCCATGCGAATAGTAAACAGAAAAGAGCAGGGGTAGCTATACTAATATCAGACAAAACAGACTTCAAATGCAAAAAAGTGATAAGAGATGCGGAAGGCCATTATATATTAATAAAAGGGACGATCCTCCAGGAAGATATAACAGTCATAAATATCTACGCACCTAACCAGGGTGCCCAAAAATATATGAGACAAACTCTGGCAAAACTGAAGGGAGAAACAGACATTTCTACAATAATCATTGGGGACTTCAACACCCCTCTCACATCATTAGATAGAACAACTAGACAGAAGATCAACAAGGAAACAGAGAACTTGAACAATATGATAAACAAGTTAAACCTAACAGACATACAGAACACTGCATCCAAACTCAGAGGGTTATACATTCTTCTCAAGTGCCCATGGATCTTTCTCCAGGATAGACCACATGTTAGGTCACAATACAGCTCTCAATAAATATAAAAAGATTGAAATTATACAAAGCACCTTCTCAGATCATAATGGAATGAAACTAGAAATCAATGACAGACAGGAAAAAAGTAAATTTGCAAATGTGTGGAGACTGAACAACACACTCCTAAATATTCAGTGGGTCAAAGAAGAAATCGCAAGTGAAATCAGTAAATATATTGAGACAAATGAAAATGAGAACACAACATATCAAAACTTATGGGATACAGCAAAGGCAGTCTTGAGAGGGAAATTTATAGCCCTAAATGCCTATATTAAGAAACAAGAAAGAGCTAAACTCAAAGATTTAACTGAACAACTTGAGAAACTAGAAAAAGAACAGCAAACCAATCCCAAAGCAAAAAGAAGGAAAGAAATAATAAAGATTAGAGCAGAAATAAATGAAAATGAGAACAGAAAAGCAATAGAGAAAATCAACAAAACCAACAGCTGGTTCTTTGAGGAGATCAATAAAATTGACAAACCCCTCGCTAGACTAACAAAGAAAAAAAGAGAGAAGATGCAAATAAATACAATCAGAAATGAAAGGGGGGAAATTACAAATGACCTCACAGAAATAAAAAGAATCATAAGAGGATATTATGAGAAACTCTATGCCAACAAACTAGACAACCTGGATGAAATGGACAAATTTCTAGAAACTCATAACCAACCTACACTGACACAACAAGAAATACAAGAACTTAACAAACCAATCACAATTAAGGAGATTGAATCCGTCATCAAAAATCTCCCAGCAAAGAAAAGTCCAGGACCAGATGGCTTCACAGGTGAGTTCTACCAAGCATTTCTAAAAGAATTAACACCAATCCTGTTTAAACTCTTCCAAAAAATTGAAGAGGAGGGAAAATTACCCAACACATTTTATGAAGCCAACATCACCCTAATACCAAAGCCAGATAAAGATTCCACAAGAAAAGAAAATTACAGACCAATCTCTCTCATGAACATAGATGCAAAAATTCTCAACAAAATACTTGCAAATCGAATCCAACAGCATATCAAAAGACTTATACATCACGACCAAGTGAGATTTATTCCAGGTATGCAAGGCTGGTTCAACATAAGAAAATCAATCAATGTAATACACCACATTAAGAAATTGAAGGAAAAAAACCACATGATCATCTCAATAGATGCAGAAAAGGCATTCGACAAAATCCAACATCCTTTTTTGATAAAAATACTTCAAAAGACAGGAATAAAAGGAAAATACCTCAATATGATAAAAGGCATATATGAAAAACCCACAGCCAACATCATACTCAATGGGAAAAGGTTGAAAGCTTTCCCCCTAAGATCAGGAACAAGACAAGGATGCCCACTGTCACCATTGTTATTCAACATTGTACTAGAAGTTCTAGCTAGGGCAATTAGACAAGACAAAAAAATTAAAGGCGTCCAAATAGGAAAAGAGGAAGTAAAACTCTCACTGTTTGCGGATGACATGATCCTGTATTTAGAAAATCCTGAAGTATCCACAACAAAGCTACTTGAACTAATAAATGAGTTCAGCAAAGTGGCAGGATACAAGATCAACACGCAAAAATCAGTAATGTTTTTGTACACTAGTACTGAACAATCTGAGGAGGAAATCAGGAGGAAAATTCCATTTTCAATAGTAACAAAAAGACTCAAATATCTAGGAGTTAATTTAACCAAGGAAGTACAGGACCTATATGCAGAAAACTACAAAACAATGCTAAAAGAAATTTAAAAAGACCTAAACAAATGGAAAGACATTCCGTGTTCATGGATTGGAAGAATAAATATCGTGAAGATGTCAATCTTGCCCAAACTGATTTATAGATTCAATGCAATACCAATCAAAATCCCAACAGCTTACTTTACAGAATTAGAGAAGACAATTACCAAATTCATCTGGAAGGGTAAGTGCACCCGAATAGCCAAAAGTATTCTAAAAAAGAAGAGCAATGTGGGAGGAATTTCGCTGCCTGACCTTGAAACATATTACAAAGCTACAGTGGTCAAAACAGCATGGTACTGGCATAAAGATAGACATATCGATCAGTGGAATAGAATTGAGAATCCAGAAATAAACCCTCACCTATACAGTCAACTGGTTTTTGACAAACCTACCAAGCCCACGCTGATGGGAAAAAACAGTCTCTTCAACAAATGGTGTTGGGAGAACTGGATATCTATAACCAAAAGAATGAAAGAGGACCCCTATCTCACCCCCTATACAAGAATCAACTCAAAATGGATCAGAGATCTAAATATAAAACCCAGGACCATAAAACTACTGGAAGAAAAGGTAGGGAAACATCTTCAAGACCTTGTAGTAGGTGGTGGTTTCTTGGACCTCACACCCAAAGCACGTGCAACAAAAGAAAAAGTAGATAAATGGGACCTCCTCAAAATTAAACACTTTTTCACCTCACAGGAATTTGTCAGAAGGGTGAAAAGGCAGCTGACTCAATGGAAAAAAATATTTGGAAATCACATATCTGATAAGGGTTTAATATCCAGGATATATAAAGAGATGTTACAACTCAACAATAAAAAGACAAATGACCCAATTAAAAAATGGGCCAAAGACTTGAATAGACATTTCTCCGAAGAAGAAATACAAATGGCAAAAAAACACATGAAGAAATGCTGAACATCACTCATGATTAGGGAAATGCAAATCAAAACTACAATGAGATATCATTTCACACCTATCAGAATGGCCACTATTAAAAAGACAGAGAACTACAAGTGTCGGAGAGGATGTGGAGAGATAGGAACACTTCTTCACTGTTGGTGGGAATGCAGGATGGTACAGCCACTATGGAGGACTGTTTGGCAGTTCCTAAAGAAGTTGAATATAGACTTGCCATGTGACCCTGCAATACCACTACTGGGTATATACCCAGAACTGAGAGCAGTGACACGAACAGACACCTGCACACCAATGTTCATAGCCACATTATTCACCATTGCCAAAAGTTGGAAACAACCCAGGTGTCCATCAGCAGATGAATGGATAAACAAACTGTGGTCTATTCACACGATGGAATATTATGCAGAAGAAATGAAATCATAAAACATATGGCAACATGGATGAACCTGGAGGACATTATGTTGAGTAAAGCAAGCCAGACACAAAAGAACAAATACTGTATGAATGCATTACTATGAACCAAATATATTGTGTAATATATTGTTTGATTCACACACACACAAAAAAACAAAAAACAAAACAACAACAAAAAAATTTACATGTATCCATTACATTTAATTGAGAAATGTATATATTTATTCATCTGTGTTTGCTTTTTAGTTTTTAATTGCTTATGTTTTCAATTATTAAATGTACAAAATAAAGTTAAAAAAAGAAGAAATGAAGTCATAAAGCATATGGCAACAAGGATGAACCTGGAGGACATTATGTTGAGTGAAGCAAGCCAGACACAAAAGGACAAATACTGTATGAATGCATTACTATGAACCAAATATATTGTGTAACATATTTTTTGATTGAAAAAAAAAATTTATATGCATCCATTACATTTAATTGAGAAATGTGTATATTTATTAATCTGTGTTTACTTTTTAGTTTTTAATTGTTTATATTTTCAATTATTAAATGTACAAAAAAAAAAAGACATGGGGCAAGAAAAAAAAGATAACATCTCTATTATTCAACTTCATTTCTATTTAGGAAGCAAATATTGCAGAGAATGGAGGGTTAACGTCAGTTTGGGGTTCATCGCCCCGCTTTCCCAGGGTGTATCTAAGTTCTAGGAGGTCCTCTTGGTGCCCGGACCCCTATGTCCCTGCAAATGTCTGCTGCAGCGTGCACCTTCCGGCGCTCACCTGGGTCACCCCTCCTCCGTGCGGCCGCAGAGATGGCCCTGGCTGCGGCCCTCGTGAGTGCTCACCTGCTTCTGTGCCCCGGCGGGGATGGGGTGTCCCCCCGGGGCTCTGCAAGTCTGTGCCTAGGCCCGTGGCGAAGGCCCACCTGTGTCACGATTGGCTGCCTCCAGGACTCTACCCTTAAGTAGCCCACAGGTCCCTTCCAGTCTTGGGTCCCCACAGAATGTTCTGGAATCTTGGAGAGGTGGCATTAGCAGAGTGGTCTAGAGCAGCAAGGCTAGATTCAGACACCCTGGGTTCAAACTCTCCCTCTGCCAGCCACTCGCTGTGCAGCTGGAGCGAGGTATGCGATCTCTGGAAGTCTCTGGAAATGATAGCTCTTGTCCCACAAGATGGCTGCCGGGAATAAAGGAGTCAGTCTCTAAAGCTCTTAGCACTTAGTGAGCTCTGCCCGAGAGACAGGGTCCTCAGCACCTGCGTGCTCCTTGGTTCCACCGCCACCTCCGGGGTCTGTTTCTCCTATCCCTGGGGAGTAAGACTCCAGGAAACTCCTTCCCTCTCTTAATCTTAGAGAATTTTCCTCAAAGACACTCCTCCCTCTCTCCCTCCCTCCCTCAGAAAAGAGAGTTTTGCCTCAAGGGCACCTGGCCCAATATCTTTAATTGTTCTGGTTTGGGAAAACACAAAAACCAAAGACTTGACTTTTTTTCTGCTTTCCTCCTCTTCCTTGAAACAAGGAGGAATGAATAATTTTGAAAGGGAGTGGAGGGAAGAGGAAATACTGAAAGGAAAAAAAAAAACCTGGTTTGTATTTATCTCATCAAATCTAAAACGCCATCACACTTACCTAATTTTTGTTAAAATGTGGGAAAATGTGCATCTTAGAATATATAAGATTTGGTCTTTCAAAACGTATCCTTGGTACACAAGCAATAGAGTGAAGAGAAACCAGCAAGCTCTCCGAGCCCTCAGCTTCATGCTGGTGGGGGGACAGAGAGCTTCATACTGGTGGGGGGACAGAGGCTGCGCGTGTGAGCCAGTCACAGAGCTGAAAGGCGACACGTCTTTAAAGCACCGTCAGGAACACACAGAGGATGCTGGCGGCAGGGTGTGAGCTCAGGGCCCGGCAAGCTGAGGCTCCAGAGAATGTCTTGCAAGAGCACAGAGGGAACTACAAGTGCAAAGGCTCTGGGGCTTTCAGGGGGAAGAACTGGGCATTTTCAAGGAAGAAAGGAAAGAAGGCCGACGCGAGAGACGGCTGTGTGTGTGTGGAGCGGCTGGTGGAGTCTAAGCCGCCCGAAGGTGGACAGGCTTGGCTGGATTAAGTTTCCCATGACTAGATGTATCTAAACAGGGCAGACAATCACAGGACAGGGATGCTGTGGAACGAATTCAAGGATAAACTGGAGGATGGAGTTGATACAATGGATGGTTTTTCTAATCCTGAGATTCTAGAATCCTACATTATTTATTTCTAAAAGTATGTGACTGATAGTCAACACTTGCCCAAAAGAAGATTTTAAAAGCAACTCCCTCATCTTTCAACTATCTGGTTGAAAGGTAGAGGAGAGAGAACTAAAGGAAGAAAAGAAGAGACGGAGGTTCAGAAAAGAAAAATATACCTTCACGCTTGCCTAAATCTAAAATTTCTCAACATTTAACACTCTGCCATGCTATTCCATGTCTTTCCACAGACACTGAAAGGGAAAACATTTGACCATGGCTGGAGAGCCCTTCTATGAGGCTCAAAACATAGAAGGCATTAAAGTCCTACAAATTCCAGAAACTTCCTTCAACAGTCTTGCTGTGCCCGTGCTGAGTTGTTTTTCCTGCTGCCTGGAGAACTTCTCAGCAGCCTAACCCTCAGCCTGGGAGCAGCAGATGCGCCATCGATTCCACCTAAGCCCCTCAGGGTGCTGCTGGGTCTCTGTCTAGAGAGGAAAGTGATATTACCAATGAGGAGACTGAGGTCAGGAAGTTGACAGTTTCGACCTGTCTCAAGAGGTAGATGAGGTACATCGTGCACCAGTTAGGACGCTTTTGGTGGGAAACAACAGAAATCCTAACTCAAAATGGCCTAGAAAATGGCAGCAGTTTGTTGGGTCTCCGGAGGTGCGGCGGGTTCCAGAGCGTTTCCTGAGCAGGGTTCCGGCCCCTGGTTTTCTGCAGGTCCCTGGCTTCCTCCCCCAGGTGCCAGCACCGTCCTTGGGCTGGTTCCTTCCTGGCACGAAGCACTGTGGCGACATGCCGACTACCCCCCAGAGAAGAGAAGCCACTCTCCTCCCAGCCACATGGAAGAAGAGCTCTGAATTTCAGTCTCACTGGAACAGCTCAAGCCAGCAACACCTAGGACTGCTCTGACTGGGTTTCGGCCCACCCAGGTCCACGCCAGACTTGGCCCCACGCATGGGGGAGGGCTGGAATGGTTGAGGGGGCAGAACCCACCCGCCCCCTACCCAACCAGAGAGCAGGTGTTCTCTTCAAAGCACACGTTTCTTTTCTCTTTTTAATACTTATGTGTGGCATATGAATAACACAAAACATCCCATTTTTACCAATTTTAAGTGTACACTGCAGTGGCACTAATTACATTCACAGAGTGTGCTACCATCAGCACCATCCATTACCAAAACACCCCAAACAGAAACTCTGTACCCACTAAGCAGAAACTCCCCAGTCCCCTCTCCCAGCCCCTGGTAACCTCTAACCTTTCTGTCTCCGTGAATTTGCTTATTCTCGATATTTCACGTAAGGCGAATCATGAAATCTTCATCCTCTTGTGTCTGGCTTCTTCCATTCCAAGTTTCATCCACATGTGTCAGAACCTCACTCCTCTTCACTACAAGGTGAGAATTTCTTACGCCAGATGTTCATATTTTTACTATTTTTAAAAGGGTGTTTACTTAAGATGCTTACCTGAAAATCACATAGGCACAGAGTCAGTCACATAAGTATTTACAGTTGGGATAAAAATTACCTGGTCCAATTGGCCTAGGATACACTCCAAGTTAATGTCCTCTCGTCTGTGGTAGACAAAAGAGCCTAGGTCCTCAGAGTGTTTGAGAATATGCTTTCAGTGACTTTGAATTTTGCCCATAAGAATGGAAACTTCATTAAGTTTGCTTCTGAGATAATAAGATGACAGGACAATACCAGGTATCAAAATTAACCCTTTGAAGGAAACTGAGGCTCAGAGAGATGAACAGATTTGCTGATGATAAGGTTAGTAGTAGAAGCTGGATTCAAATTCAGGTCTCCTTTTCCCTAGTCAGGTTCTCTGACCAAAGATCACATACCACACTCGTGGAAAAATCAAAGAAAAGCAGTTTTCCACCAAGAATGGTGAGACCCTGTTATAGGTGGTTTCAGCAGTCATCCTCAAAATGGGTTATTTTGGTTATTATCACTGCAGAGCAGAGCACACCTAAATTTAGTGGCTTAAAACAACAGTTACACTCTTTCTCGGGATTCTGCAGTCTGGGCTGGGCTCGGCTGGGTGCTCCGTCTGCTGGTCTTCCCATCGGCCACCTGCACAGGTGCACCCAGCTGGCACGTGTCACGTGGGCTCCTGGCCCGGTCGGCTGGGTGCTGGGATCGCTGGACTTCTCTCAGGGCCTTTCCCCTCCCACGTGACCTCTCCACTTGTCCCTGCTGTCGTCTTTCCTTGTGGCTGCTCCATCGGGGTAGCTGGGCTTCCCACACGGAGCCTCCGGCATCCAGAAGTGCGAAAGCAGAAGCTGTGTGGCCTTCACAAGGTTTAGGCCCAGAATAGGTAGCTGTGGGCTGATCTCCATCACAGCGGCGGTTAAAACGAGTCCCAGGGCCCGCGCACATTCAAGGGGACAGAGTGATAACCCATGAGCTTTAATCCCAGAAGGCATGTATTGCGGGCTGAGCCCGTAAGATCAGCGCCTGGGCGAGCCGTTCTGAAAATGCATCCTTCAGCCCTATCATCAAGGAGGAAACCTTGAGACCCGCTGACTTAGAAATGACGACACGGAGCGGCCGGTGGGAAGCAGCGTGCCAGATGGGTGTCCCGTCACGCCCCAGCGGCAGGGGGAGCGCTCACTCCACTTTCCCTCGGGTCCTCCTCGCCACCCCGAGCCAGCCGTGCCTCTTAGGCTTCAGTAGCTGAGCCCTCCTGCCGCTGTTGTCAGCAGAGCCCCGTGGAGTCTCCGATCCCCAGGCAGGCCCAGCCGGGTAGACCATTGGGCCACTGCGAGTGTCACCAGTAGCCTTGGGAGGAGCTCTGTGAGGGCACGGGGCAGACGGGCATCCACGGGGGACGTCGGGGCCAGGCCCGGATTCTCAGAGCACTAGAGCTGGCCGGTGGGAGGATCCTGCGCCACCCAGGACCTCTGTCGAAGAGGCTGAGCCAAAGGCTGTCCAGACTTGGCCACCCAGCAGTGCCTCCCACCGCCCAAGAAGGAAAGCCGAGCCCTGAGGGATACGTTTCAAACTCAGGCCGTGGCTCCTGGCAGAAGGAAAGTCTGAATTTAGATCCCTGAGCAATAGTTTCAGAAAGAATGCCCTTACATAACAGGAAATAAACAGGTCATCAGGAGAGAGGGGCCAGCTCTTCCTTCAGGCGTGTAGGGTCAGCCGTGTGCGGCACGTCCTATGTGCCAGGGTCCAAGGAAGTGGAAAAAGCAGGCCCCTGCCTTGAGCAGCTTTCACTGCAATGCACCACACCTGTCTCCACTGCTACAGAAGGAGCCAGGAGTGCCACGTCTAGCAGGCAATTCCAAAAGAAGAGGGCGTCGGGGGGAACAGAGTTTCTGGACAAAGTTTGGGCTGTATGGCTTGAGTCAGGGAGCCTAGTACAGTGCCTTACATTTATTTTATGTTACGTTATATATTGCATTATTACATTATATTGTTATATTGTATTGTGTTATGTTATGTTCTATTAAATCTTATATTTCATATATTACATTAATTATATTATGTTATATATTACATAATATCACATTATATTACTACATTATATTGTTGTATTGTTTTGTTCTATTAAATTATTTATATATTATGTTACGTTATATCATATTATATTATATTATATTAATTATATTCTTATGCCTTCCACCTTCTTGCCCCACCTCACCCTCACAACCCCCTGTAGCCTAAGCATCATCTCCATCTTACTGATGAGGAAACTGAGGCCCAGAGAGGGTAAGTGCTTTGCCTCAGGCCCCACAGCCCTCTCCAGGCCGGCGGGGCACCAGACCCAGTGGCCCCCTCAGGCCCTCCAGGCTGCAGAGAGCCTGCCACGGGGGCCCGGGGCGAGGGCCGTGGTCTCCTCCCTCAGCCCCAAAGCCAAAGCTCTCGGAGGCTGAGGCGGCAGCCCGGCCGCCCGCCTCCCAGGCAGCTCCCCCTGCTCACCTGCTCAGCAGCAGAGGAGACCCAAACGCCTGGCAGCACCAGATGCTCCTGAAGCCGTCCCCAAGCACGGCGCCCACGGACACCAAATAGGGCAAAGCCTCCTGTCCTTGGGTCCTCGCGGCCGCCCTGCGGGGAGGGCACCTCCGCTATCCCCTTTCCCAGACAAGGAGGGGCCTGTGCAGAGGTAAGCTAATGCGCCGAGGGGCAGAAGCAAAGGCTCGAACCCCAGGACTCAGGCTCCAAGGCCCAGGCTACAGCCTCTGGGCTACGACTCCCCCCAAAGCCACGCGGGCGGTGCCTCGTCCCCTCCCGAGGGCCAGCAGAAGCGAGCGATGGGTCCGTCGCCCAGTAGCGCACGAGCCCCTGGAAGGCAGGAGTCACGTCTGTTTTGCTCATTGACCTAACCCCAGCTTCCAGAACAGAGCCCAGCCCAGGGCAGGCTCAGTAAACACTTGTAGACTGAAGCCAAGAGCCACGAAAGCACCTGAGGGTCCAGCGCTGAGGGGGCCGCCCTCCCGATGTTGGTGCAGCTGCACGAGATCCCAGGGTGGGCTTCCTAACGATAAAGCCCTCCAGGACACGGCCTCAGGCCGCGCCACGGCCAATGAGCCCCATCACAGCCGCGTCCCTGGCTCAGGGGAAGGCGGGCGGCACCCTCTGTCCCCGACAGCGGCTGGCCCGAGGTGGAGGTGAGCTTGGCTGGACCCCACAGCCTTCCACTCAACCCAGCAGTCCAGCTCACCCCTGGTTTTCACGTAACTTTTAATAACGCTAACCCCCTGGCGTGAGAGTGCATGTGGGGACGCCACCCGCTGTTTTACGGCAGGGTTCTCAAATCACCGTGTGACACAGATCCTTAGGTTTGCCCACAAACAATAAGAAGTGTAGACGTCACACCCACGCATGACAACTGGGACTCAGGGCTTCCTGCACTGGCCCACACCCCACCGGGGCAGCGCTGGCCTCACCTGCTCAGGTGTGTCCCAGAGGTAGTGAGTGGTGGCGTTGACCTGGAAAAATTAACTAAGACGTCCCCTCCCACGTTGGCCTTTTACTAGATGGCCTCGATTCTGTCAGGTGAGCTGGTTTTGCCCCCCAGATAAACGAAGAGCTAAAGGGTGTCTTGCTGACAGTGAATTCCTGGCATTCTTGTTCAGGCTTCTAAATAAATAAGCATTTCCCTCACTGCCAGTCTCCTCCAACACTGCTCGAGACTGACTAATGAACGATGGCATCACAACTGTAGATGGTAAGGGGCGCCCCAGATGTCAGGTGTTTTCAATTTTTTTAGGCAGCAGAACTTGTCTTTCAGGCATGAATTTATGCTGAAGCCCATTATGTAACACTATGCTGTTACTTTATTGTGTTGCAGTATATTATATGATGCTATGTTACGTTACTTTGTGTTGTGTTGTATTGTGTTTTCTGTTGTATGCTATGTTGTTTTCTGTTGGATTATGTTTTAGGTTGTGTTGTTGTGTTATGTCATATTGTGATTTATGTTGTGTTGTGTTATGGTTTATGTTGTTATGTGATATTATGTTGTGTGTTTTATGTAGTATTATGTTGTGGTATGTACATCAGGGTTTATATTGTGTCGTGTAAGTTCTGCTGTTACGGTCGTGTGGAAACAAAGCTGGAAGAGCTGAGGGTGAAGTCGGCGTGGAATGTCTTGACCTTCCTTCTGGCGCGGGCCCCTGGGTGGGACGTCTGGGCTCCACCCAGCACAGTTTCCCTCATTTCAATGATGTAAGCATTTCAGTGATGAGAGGGAAGGTCTGCGGTCCGACAGCAGTTAAGGAGCAAGCTGGGCCGGTGCCCCATCTGCTCAGGTAGGAGTCCCGCGCTCTCGAGCCCTCACCTGTCCAGACCTGCCCCAGTGCACAGGCTGAGAGCCACACCTGCCCGGGACACGTGCGCCGAAGAATGCCTGGCCCGGTCAGAAGGCTTCGGGCTGTGGGCGCCTGCCCGTGCTCACACCTGGCACTTCAGAACACAGGCAGCCTATGATAAAGATGGCTTTGACATAAAACCCCCACCCCAGGGCCAGGGGCCCCCTCCCACTCTGCAGAAAGATACCTGACAGGCAACGTCGCCGCTCGCTGGTTTTGATTTCCCATCTCTCAGTGAAACGTCTATCCTCAAAATGGAGATAAAAGGGAGCTATTTTAGGGCAAAAAATAAGAAAAGAAAAAAAGAAACAAACTTCTGTTCCATTCTTTTATTTATGGGAGGCGGATCAGAGACAAGCCTCGCAAAAATTACACCCCAGAAGTCCAGTGAGAGACGGGATCGTCTTTGGACAGAAGTGAAGCCTCAGCTTCCTCTCTGTAAACAAGAGGATTTGATTGAGTGGTCTAGAAGCTTCGTTCCAGGGTCAGTCTGCTAGGAGCCTAAAAGAAATAGGAAACACACCAGCCACTCTCCTCTGCCCAGCTGGAGGAGCCCCCATTCCCCTATTAACTCCAAAGACGCAAGGCAAGGCATGTACCTTGATGAGTTCCCGCAGGGCTGCCGGGGCCCGATGAGCTTCCAAATGAATAAATGTTCCAGAGATAATAAAGCACTATCGAGAGGCTTTCCATCCCCAAACAACCCCCTTTCCATAGGCCTTTATTTTCTTTGCTTTCTCAATTACCCTTCTCCTCAGCCTGAGCCACTCTGGAAAAATTGTTCACGTACAGCTTCAAGCCCCTGCGTCCTTTCTTGGCCCCGTCTCCTTGCCGTGTCTCAGCTGAGAGTCTGGGGCCAGGGACTGACATGGGAAGCTCCCCTCCCGGCGCCCTCCTCTGCCACCCGCCTGCCCGGAGGAGGGTCACATGGCACCTCTGGCTGGAACACTTGGTGGTGCTGAGAAATCCTAAACACTGTGGACCTTGCCTGGCTGCCAAGGAGAACAGGGAGTCCTCTCTCGGACCAGATTCTGAGGAGGCAAATGCAAGAAGCCTTATTAGGTCATCCAGCTCCAGGGGACGGGGTGAGCCTTTTCCTGGGCTCACCAGCCCCCCAGAATTAAGCTCCTGATCTGGACATCTGCATCCTCCCCTGCTAGCTCCCCCGCTGGCCCCCAGGGAGGAATTTGCCCTCCTCCAAAGGCAGACCAGTCCTTCTCTGGCTGTGTCTCACTCCCCTCCAAGGAAGGGCAAAGGAAGCCCAGGGAGCAAACTTCTTCCCCTGGGGCCGAAGGGATTTGTTCCAACCTTGCTGGTCTCCTTACCCTTTGCTTTTTCTTAGCACGCAGTGCCTTTTATGATTCCATTACAATTTACTTCTCTGTTATGCTTGTTGTTTATCATCTGCTCCCTGCACTGAAATGTAAGCTCTCTGAGGAAGGAATCATATGATCATGGATACATGTCTCAAATATCTGTTGAGTGAGCTTCTTATGCACAAAGATAACCCCCAGTGCCTGCTCTTTCACCAGGTGTCCCTACTTCCTTTTCTCGGGTATTTCTAATTATAATCACTTTATATTGACATGCAGAGAGGAAGAAAGTTATACTCATCATTTCCCTAACTTCTTTTACCTGGAAATCAACAGGCTCCCGCCATCTTCCTGGGGAAAGTGGGCCGATGGGAGTAAATCCTTCACTCAGCTTCCTCCTGCCATGAGCAAGCCAGTTTCCAAAGGCTGCAGACGATTCTCACAACTCATCTAGGATGTTGAGAAGACGTCAGCAAGCCAGCAGCCAGCGGCAGAGCCCAGCCACCCTAGAGCCCCCGTTCTTGCTGTCAGCACCCAGGCGATTTGCCCTATCCCACCCCCCAAAACCAGTTACCAAAAGTGCTTCCAAGGTGGGGTCTTACAGGTTCCACCAGATGGAGGCATAAATGCTTAAGAAGGCTTAACCAGCCCCCTTTCCAAGAGCAGTTGTACTTTAGGGAGGCACGCCTCAGTTCAAGAAGTGGATTCCTGGTGGTGAGATGCTAACATCTCTAGCCTGGCTGGCATCAGACACACCAGACGGCTGGAGCCACAACCTCCAGGACTTGGTCTGCCCTTTAGAAATATTCATTTGTGTTCTCTAATGAGAAAAATAATACATGCTTATAGAAAAACTCGAACTTATCAAATCGAATAAAAACTATTCATACATAACCCTGTACACACTTTCTAAATTTCCTTTCTCTTTAGCCCAAACATGACCACTTTTTAAATTTTCTCTTCTAGGGAAAAAAAATTTCCACCCGTGTTTGCTATTCAGGTGGCTCACAGCTAGTCCCAGGATTCCTGAAGAAGCTTGGAAGAGCCTATTTTGGTCGCAAGAGCAGGCAGAGTAGGACGAGGCCCCGAGGACAGGGCCTGTGTGTGGTTTCACTCGATGGCACAGAGGAGGAGCTCGGTCCGTGCTATGGGCAGAGCCCGCTCCACGGCCATCCACGGCAAAATGCAGCCGAGCAGTGACTGTTAGACTTCAAGGATTACCAGGGGTCTGCTCCTCAAAACGGGATTCCTGCTCTGCCCTTAGCTAAGACCTACAATTCACTGGGGACAATTGGGTTCTTGAATCCAAATCCTATTTTCAGGTGAGAAAACTGAAATTCCAGCAGCATGAAGTGATTGTAAATTGAAAAATGTTCCAATGCATATATCCAGGGAAGGGAATCACATGGAGTCATGATGAGGAATTACACAGGAATCACGGTGAGCATGCTGGGTCTTTTCCTCGAAGCTGAGGAGCTGGAGTGGAGGTGGCTCAAGTGGTTGAGTGCCTGCTTCCCACATGGGAGGTCCCAGGTTCAGTTCCCAGTGCCTCCCCCCACCCCCTCCCCCAAAAAAGCTAAGGAGCAAAAGGCAAGTAGGAGCTTGGAGGGCACAGAGGCCCAGGAGGATTGGAGTGGGGTGTTGACATGACAAAAGCAGGAGATGTGGAATTGCAGAAAAGCTGATGACGCCAACACGTTCTCCCCTTTTGGGTTACTGGAATTTTAAAAGCCAGACCCAAGGAGCCCACCTCCACTTCTGGTCCGAGTCAGATGTGTAACCTTAAGAAAACCATGCAATCTCTAAGATCTCTGCTTTCTTATATGTAAGATGGAGAGAGGATCAGTGTTCTTTGACCCTAATGTACATCGGAATTACCTGGGTAGCTTAAAACTTGCAAATGCCTGGGCCTCACCCTGAGAAACTCTTAATCCAGTGGTTTGGTTTAAGGTCCTGGCATTGAAAGGCTGTTTTTTTAGTTTAATTTGTTTTTTTAAGTTCCCCAGCAGATTTTGACATGCAGCAAGATAGTTTCTGAAGTCCCTTTTAGTGCTTGATTCAGATTCTGTATAATTTTGGAGCCAAGAAGCCTTGTATTTGCTCAGTTTGCACTGCCAAGAGAGCTGCCCCGTCTCTAAATGGCCCCACCTGGCCTTCCCAGGGGCACACGTATGCACACCCTGCGTCTGCCCAAAGCCAGTCTGCACCTAAGGGAGCAGGCGATTCCCATGATGCCACCAGACAGCTTCCAAAGGCACCACACACTGTATGTGGCTCTCTCCTCTTCATCTAAGTATCTAGGAAAAAGGGGGTGGGGGCAAGGGTATCCCTTAAGCCATAGGGTAAGTTCTTGGGGGCTCTTTGGGGAAGATCAAATATGATATGTCCCCCTTAGACTCTATCAAAAGCTCATCAATGAGGTTAAACAATTATTCATGGCGTCCGTGAGGTTGCTTCTATTTGCAGACTGTTAGAAAATTTTTAAAACATTGAAAAGACATTTTTTAATGCAAAGAAAAGGGGTTTGGAGGGGCTGAAAAAGTAAAAGCATTCATAATTCATCTCGTTGCCAAGCACCACCTTCGTCTTGATGTGCTAACAAGATGTGCTACCTCTCAGGTTGGCAGCTGGTGTCAGCCTGAGTCGGATCTGCTGACTGTTCTGATGCCCTAGAGAACTGGCTGGAGCCTCTGTTTCCTGGATCCACTGGGGAAAATGAATTGTGCTCTCAGGAAAGTCAGCCTCGTGAGCATTTGGGACTTTTCTTATCCACCTCCACAGGCCCCAAACACCCAAGAGCTCTCTGTAAGTTTATGCAAATTTACATTTTAAACTGTTGCCTCAGAAAGTGTCCATTTCACAATAACTAGAGTCTTAGCCTGAGGACATGTGCATCGATTGTTGTTATTTTCCCACCCCTAAGTACAACTACTTTGGCAAACTACCCCTTATGACCTCAAACTCCATCTGATTTTCATCAAATGTGCTCTTTGCAATGAAAAGAGAAGCCAAGTCAAACTTTTACAAGGTCAGCACAGATATATCTTTGCAGGTGCCACATTATGGATATGAAAAATAACAATTTTTAGAAAATAACCAGTTTTTATAGCTGCTGTGGGATTTATAGGCGAATGAGTACAAGAAGTCAACCCCTGGGCCATCTCACCCTCTCATCACCTGTAAATAGGAGACCTCGAGCAGTGCAGATGTTGAAACATACCAAGAGCCACAATCCAGGAAAAATGAATAGGGTCGTGGGCTGTCTGCACACCTGACCATATGGAAAATCAATTAACTTTATTCCAATGGCATTACCGTCAAATGAGAAAATGTTGTTGCCAATATGAAAAGCCAGAACTTCATTCGGGGGTAACAAATCTATTGATTTATTACAAACCTTCCAAAATAAAGAGGAAAAGTAATCTAAGTCTGGGCCTCGAGCCATCCCTTCGTTACTGGGGCAGTAGACAGCTGCCTCCGTAGTATAATTTGATGAGCTTTGCAGCCTGCCCCACTTCTCGAAATTTCCACCATTAGGGATCCTCCACAGGGTTCAGTTAGAGTATGTCACTGGATTAAAAAACCTTCTCTGCAATATTCCAGGGCAGACACATCCAGGGATGGGATGCTAACTACTGTAGAAGGTATTAATTAATTTTCAAAAATTCTTCCCTGTTTGAGTTCTTGTAATTTCCATCCATTCATCCTAATCTTGCCAGCTAGAGCCCCATAGAATCAATCTATCACTTCTTCCCCATGATAGGTCCTCAAATATTAGAAGACACCTAGCAAGTCTCCTACAAGACAAGCCTTCTCCTTTCAGATTCAAAATCTTGAACTGCAACCAGTTCTAACTGATGTGATTTCCAGAGTCATAGTCGTTTGAGCCTCCCTGCGGACCCGCTCTGGACCTGGTCCAGTAATTAACATGCTCCTCAAAATATGCAGCCAAAGCACAAGGCCCAGGCCTCCAGAATGGTATGACCGGCAGACACAGCAGAACTGCCACTACCTTCATTCATTCATTTGCTGTGTTTCTCTCAATTCATTCTAAGGCCCTGTTAACCTTTTACTCTGCTGTAGGATCAAATGGTATTCACAATTCTCCAAAAGCTCCCCAGGTTTCTTCACATGAATTCCTACTAAGCCAGGACTTCCCTACCCTAACCGTGTGTAGCTGATATATAATTAATCCCAATTCCATTCCAGTTGTGTAGCTCACTGTTAGCCTGTCCAGATTCTCCCCATCTTGATTCTTCTGCTCTGTTCCAGCTTCATGTCAGCTGTAAAGCGATAAGGATGTCTTTGACTTCCTGATTCAAGTTGATAAAAATGAGGAGCCCAAATGGCACCATGGAATACCTTCCAGGCAGACAGTGATCCACTGGGTACAGGTGGCCCTGCTGACAAGACTGCCTCGTCTGCGTGTCCTTAACTACTGAGGAAAAACACGATGAGGGTGTTTTCAGATTCCCCACCAAATACAAGTATGGGTGTAAAGCTTGGCGCTGCCCCCGTGAGCCTCTGGCTTTCTTCGGTTTTAATTTTCTCGGAGCTGTGCTACTTTTCCCACGGGAGCCTTTGGGAGTGGGTGAGTAGCTCACACCACAGCCCGGTCTGTTCTGTGCTCTTCTCGTTGGGACGCGGCTCAAGAGTCCCTGGTGCTTTCACAAGCCGCAGCTCCGCAGACCCCCCAGCCTTGGTCCCAGTCCTCACTGCCCCTTAGCGAATGTCTTCTTCCCTCCTCGTCCCCTTTCCTGGGCTGCTCTGAGTGTCACTGTGCAGCCCCCACTGTACCACTCCCCCTGGGCTTGTCTCATCCATGCCACCCGAGGCCTTGGCAGGGGGCCCTCAGAGGGATGCACTCGGGCCCCCTCCAGTGTTGCCCCTCCCCTGGGGGCAAGAAGTCCGCAGGGGCAAGAGGACCGGCCCTCCCCCTCCTGGGCCACATTCCTGGTGCTGGGAGGTGGAGCTTGGCCTGTGTGCCGGGCAGCCCACGTGTGTGAACGAAGCTCCAGGAGCACGGAGAGGGGCTGCTGGCGAGAAGAGAAAGGGGACAGGCTGTGGCGCAAAGGCCGGGATTCGAGTGTGGAATTCCAGAGCCTGCGGGTGGAAATTCGAACCTGGCCTTCAGAGTCATGATGCGGGTATGTCTTCAAGCCTGAGAGGGAACCCTTTTCTTTAGTAGGCGGTTTACCTGCTCTTACAGCCTTTAAGCATTTAGACTTTGGCATGTGGGTCTCCATCTGTGCTCTTGCCCCAGGGCCTCAGTCATCAGGGGGCAGCCTGTTGTTGATTGTCAAAATGTTATTTATAGAGCCTCTTTCCTGATGGTTGTACCTCTTAAGAGAGGCTGTTAGGTTAAGAACACATCACATCTATGTTTCTCTGAGTATTTTGAAATGTATGTAACCAGATGCTATCACGGGTTGCTGAGGGTCCAACAGGCTCAGGATAAAGCTAAGTGTTCCCACGTTCCAAAGCGAAGCGCAGCCACCGCCTCGGGTCTCTACACTGCATAACACGCACCAGAACTTAGTGGAGTAAAACAACAACTAGCTTCTTTTCTCAAAATCCTGGGTCTGGAATTCGTACAGAGCACTGAGGTTATCTGAATAACAGTTCACCTCTGCCACTGATGTCTGGGGCCTCAGCTGGCAGACCCCAATATCTGGGGGCTGGCTGAGAAGGCCTGGCTGGGGTTGTGTGACTGGGTCCTTGGCTCCTCCCGGCAGTTTGGTTCCCGGTTCTCCTCCGGGTGCCCTCCTTGTATGGCTGGCTTGAGCTTCCTCACAACATGGTGGCTTGGGTGGTTGGATGGCTTCCATGGCTGCTGGAGAAAGAAGAAGATGTCAGAGCTCTTAAAGCTGGTCCAAGGACCGGCATAGCATCACGTCAGGGCTCAAGGCAAATCCCAGCCAGGTTCAAGGGGACAGGGCAGGACCAGACTCCAGTTCCTGATGAGTGGATTGATGGGGGCTCAAAGCCCAAGTAGACCAGGCTAGGGTTTAGATCGAGCTAAGCAAACCACAGAGCGAAGCCCATGTTCATTGTTGAGAATGACAGCAAATGGCAACCTGGGGCTGTCGGGGAAAAAGAAAAAGGACTAGAATTTCCCACCTCACTTTTTGCCTAGGCTCAGTCCAGTCTGGATTCCTCCCAACTGGGATCTCCCCAACATTAGAAAGTATACAGTGGGGCTGTGGGTTGTGTCCTCTGACACCTCCCATGCTGGGGCATGGCTGACCTTGCACCTCAGCCCTCCAGACCATTGTAGTTCTCTTTGGCAGATGGAAGGAAACACGGTCTTTGAGGTAAGTCTTTGAGAACTGGATTTGGAATCCCTATGATTGATCTGCATGTGAACGCTCAAAATGACTGCTTCTGGGTGTCTCTGGCTTCTCCTCCTGCCTTCACCAGCCAGTGGTGGATTTAAAACATGGTCCCAGATGCCTTGATGCTCCTCCTTGAGAGGTGGGGACTCTACCACTCCATTTCAATCTGCTTCCTCCATTAGAGCACAGAGGAAGTGAGGCAAAGTGGTGTCAGGGCTGGGTATAAAAGGCCGGCCAGGAACTGCCTCCCTCCCCGTGGTGGCCATGCTAGGTGCTCCATCTGCTGGTCCCAGCTGAGCTCCGCCTTCCTACCATCCCTGCTTCGGTGCAGAGTTGAGTGTGGATCTGGGAAGGGCAGCCTCCTGCCCCGGCTCTCTCAGCCCCAGCAGTCTGAGTTCTCCCAGCCTTTCAAATCACCTCCAGCGGGGGCCACAGACATTGCAGAGCAGAGACAGGCCATCCTGCTGTGCCCTGACTGAATTTCCATCATAAGCAAGCATAATAAAATGAATATTTTATGCCACCACCTCTTAGGCTGCTTTTTAACCAAGCATTAGTACCTGGAACACAGTCTCAGCTTCTGTCTTTAAATGAGCACTAATGGAGTGCTTTGCTAAATAAGTGCATTTTAAAAAAACAAAACAAGAAAAAGGACTTGTCCCAGTGACTAGCTAGGTAAAGTATAGGCAGGAAATGTGACTCCGAGTTGGATGGAGCCCAGTTCCAAGCCAGCCTCACTTGTTTTGATTTTGGTTTTGTTTTCACGAGAACATTCATTTCTCTAGTCCTGACATAGCTCCTATGAAGTCAGCCGGGCTCTGGAAAATTTCCTGAGCCAGTCTGGGGGTGGGGGAGTGGTGGCAGATTCCCCTTTGTTGTTGTTGCTTCCTTAAAACTGCCAGGAGATGAAAGAGATGGGCAGAGTCAGAGTTTGACAGGCTTCCTGCAACTATTAAATGAATCACAATGGTCATTTTTTTCAAATGTAGGTGTGGGGAAGGGAAAGGAAATCAACAATATGGGGAAATTTATGTGGCAGCCCTCTGAATTCCCCACAGAATTCCTTTATAGGAAGGAGGGAGCAATATTTCTACTGATTGTTTGTTTTCCTATGGGAGGGGTAATATATAGACCACCAGATGCCAAAGGTGGAGCAGAAGCTTGGGGGGATGCTCAGGAGAAAAAGTGTCAAGCAGTGTAGACTCAATCCACATATCTCTCCAGTTTGGGGACTTTCACATTTGCCACCTTATATGATCAACTCCTCAGGACAGGTTGTATTGTCTTTGCTTTTTAGTTGAATGGAGTGAGTTGTCCAAGGTTGCCCAGCATGGAGTGGCAGCCCCAGGGTTTGGACGGGGTGCCTCCACAGTTCTTTGATTGCAATCAATAGCTCTAGCTTGTGCGTGGACTGAATTGTTTAGATTTGTTCTTGGTCTTGATTTGCATCTCTGTGGGTATGAATCCACTGTAGCTAAGACCTCTTGACCATGCTATTTTTTAGTTAAGGTGTGGCCCACCTGAATGAGGTTGGGCCTTAATCCAGATAATTGGAGACCTTTATAGGCAGAAGAAATTCAGACACAGTGAGAGAGAGTCACGAGGAGGAGCCAGAAGCTGGAAATCAATGGAAACTAGAAGAGCGGAAAGGACATGGCCATGTGATAGGAGAGCCAAGGAGCCCAAGGATTGCTGGCCAGCTAGACTGCTGCTGACCCCACAGGAAACACACCTTCCAGCCTCTGAAAGTCAAGACAAAAATTCCTGTTGTTAAGCCAACTCATTGTGTCATATTTGTCTTAGCAGCCTGGCAAATAGAGAGTCAGCCATAGGGAATTTACTGGAGGAAAGTCAGGGAGCTCCTGAGACTTAAAGGTAGAGAACCATATTCGGAGGGGAAAGGAGCTAAGGATCTCGGCAGGGTCTTGGAGCTTGTGACAGACTTGTCCAAGTATCACCATTGAATGAGTGAACTCCAATGGCTGTCTGTCTTTCCATCACTCTATCCCTTGCCTCCCCCCACCCCCCACATTTTTTATTCAAATTCCAGAGAGGCACCTCAATTTTGAAGACTTCAAATGGTCTAGCTTGTGTCAAATGACCATCCGTTAAGTGAAGGGAAGCATGGCAATCTTCTAAAATCTCATCCAGTGGGAAAGGAGTAATTCAGCACTCCCTATCCCAAGTTGGGTTGCTATTACCAAAGAAAGTATGAAGGATGTTGGACAACCAAAAGGACACCCAGTGCTCACTGTGTCAGCACAGCTCAAGGCCTGTGCAGAGTTCTCTTACCGCCTCAGCTCTGTGCTCTGCCACGGCTCTGTGCCCACGCGAGGTCCCTCTACCAGGAGGGGAGAATGCCGGAGGGAGCTGGAGAGGGGCTTCTCCTCGGGGCCGTGAGTAGATGGGCCCAGCCAGGGTAAACCCTCAAACCTGGAGCAGACTGGAATTGCATGTTATTTATTACCTTATGGGCTGCTCTTTATAAGGCATTTTTGCCTGAGCCACAGGGTTGATAGATGCAATAAAAGTGGGGAAAATGCTGATTTAAAGTAACAATATGGGATGATGGTGATGTAATCTATGGAGTAAACAAGAGTAGCTATTGAGTTATAAATAATCTTTTTATGGCAATCTTGAATAGGTCTGATACCAGATGGCTAGCAAGTACTCTCCCTTTACGGAAATTCCTTTCCTTTGGAAAGAAGGGGAAACCATCTATAACATGAACTTACATGTGCTCCGCTCACGTGGGCTTTATTTTGTGCTTTTTGTGTGATCTGGTTAACCCTTTTTGGCAATCTAAATAGAATAGGCCTAGTTAAGCATTTCCTGGTTTCGGAGCGCCTAAGTCACTGTACAGAAAATGTGGGTCATTTCCCTACGTCTAGTCCTAAAGTTGGCCTATTGCTTTATGATTCTGAATTGCATAGTCACCAAATGAAGAGTGTCAGCCCAAAAACGTGCTGAGTGCCTTCTTAGACCTGTGTTTTGGGAGAGATCTAGGATTTTCTCGTACTGAGCAACCTCTAGGGAAGTCTTCACGGGATTTTGAAGGCAGAATTTTAAATACTTCGGTTCTAAGGAAGCTAGGATCTTGACCACCCTCTTGCTCTGTGGCCCTCCCCCATTCCATCCCATGCCTGCCACCTTGAAGTCTGTGTTTATTACTCTCTTGCTTTCTTTTTTCTATGTTGTTGTCACATCTATATGTATTCTTGGAAAATATTTTTACATTTGTTGTTTTTGACTTCATAAAATGAAGCTGGATGATGTGAACATGGGTGAATAAACAATATTCTTTATCTCTTTTTCAATGTCTTCCACATTTCATAAATTTTTTAGATGGACAACAAAGTTAGAATTGCAGGCTTTAAAAAATTGTTTTGAAGAAATATTTGAATGGGAAATGGTAGCTTTAAAATTTGTTGTCCAGGAATATTTGTGGACAGATGTTTTTTAAGATATCATCATGTGGCAAAAAGTTAGCTCATTGTAAACTTAGGATTTCTACTGAGATTTTTTTTTTTTTTTTTTTTTTAAATCTTTATACAATGTAATGGATGGGAGAAGAGATTCCACTATGAAAGCATCCGTTTATCATCCCCACAATCAGTGGCTTGGCATCCAAGAAGAGCAAACCCAGGGCAATTTCGTGACATCCAAGCCTCCCTCTCAGGTCCCCTTCCCACCCCCACCCTTCAGTCCCCACCCACCAGCCTTCCCGCCTCACCCTCACGTAGTCCTCTCCTGATGCCAGAGCACACCCAGGGGACAGGAGTGCATGACCAAGACATGCCTGCATGCGGTGCTCTTAGAAACGCAGCTGATTTCTCCTCCGAGGGCAATTCCCATTGTTGAAAAAGTCATCCTTCCATCAGAGACATTGGTGCATGGCGGCGTGATTTTCCAGGACTCTGGACGTGAAGGTGGAAGGGGAGTGTGTGGGCTGGAGGCAGTTAGGGGAGGCAGAGATACACAGGTTTTAAAACACGTCATTGTGATATCCGCATCCAACATCTCGGTCCCACATTTCTGTCCAGAGTCTTTGAGGCCAATGAACAGAACTAATGTTGACTGGCACCAGCGATGCAGTGGGCAGAGAATTAGGTGCTTGATGGACGTTTGTTCATTTAATCAACAAGCTTTTGCAGCAGGCATTGCTATTTCCATGTCACAGCTAAAGGAGCTGGGATGCAAACGGATACCTTCCTCGCCTAGTCTCGCGGCTTATAGGTGGCAGACTCCAAGCTCCTCCTGAGGACTCCGGCATCCTCTCCGGCTCCCACACCTCCCTCCACACCTGCAGCCGTCTCCTCCCGTACCTAGCTTCCACGTAAAAACGCCTTGCTGCGTAATTTCAAACGTAAAGAGACAAAATGTTTATTGCTCTGATCAGAACTGCATCTTCAGCAAGGGGCAGAATAATCTTTGCTTTGTTCTTTAGAGAACCAATTGAATGCAGTTTTTGGCCAGTGACTGAGGTTCTGCCAGGAGATGAGTGAGTGACAAGCAACAAGCTGGACGTTCAGCAGCTCAAGTCAGTAGTTGCTGGGGCCACGATTCCCTCTTGGTCTGAACCTGGGATGATGTGTCCACACTTTGTGGAAAACTTTGCTCAAGGAAGCAGCTGGAACTTGCGTGTGATATATTTACGATGCGCTCCTGAAGCTAGAGAAATTTTTCCCTTGTTGCAATTATGTTTTACCTCTTTATCGAAGTCCTGCTTTAGCCAACTGCCTTGGATACTAGGAAAATGGGATTATGTCTCTCTCTGCTATTCCAAGCAGGCTGGCAAGATGGCAGAGGGGCCACCTCCCAGGAATCTTTACCCAGTCACGGAGTCAAGTTTCAGCCGCAAGAGGCAGAATAATCATATCCCAGCTCAGCTCTGCTTCACGCTTCCCTGAGCCCTGCTTCACACTGCCTCTCAATAAACTGAGGAAGAATCACTGAAGTCAAGGGCTGGGCCGGGGGAGGAGGAGAGAGGGGAGAGCAGGGCAACTTCCCGCGCTCTTCATCGGAGAAAGGCATAGTGTCTATGGATCTGCCCGGCAGCCAGAGGGGCCTGCCACTCTGTAGGATGGGGGTGTCGCCCCCGGGGGTGTCCCCCGGGATGGCGGTCAGGCTGTTGGGGAGGCAGGGCCCAGACACCCGGCGGTGGCAGCCTGTGTGAGCTCTGCTGGGAAGCGGCGTGGCCCTGGAACAGGGGCCTTGTTTTCCACTCCTCTCTGCCAGGTCCCCTCAGCCATCATCCTGGACACCCCCGCGGAGCCCGCCACAGTCTGTGACGAGCTGGCTGGTGGGGGGGCGGAGTGCATGGGGCTCTGGGAGCGGGGGCCAGCAGCCGCCCTGGGCCCTGGCGGCCGAGCTTGACTCTGAAATACCTGGCCCCGCCAGGTGGCTTCTTACCGCCACCCAGGCTTGCTTCAGGTGGAGGCTGGCCAGCGAAAAGAGCCGCTCGCCCAGCACTCCCAGCAAGAGGGCCTTCTCGCCTTACCCCTGACCTTTCGAGGGGAGGCTGGAGCCAGACAAAACAAGTGAAGCAGAAGCCTAGCCACATCGTGAGACCTCGGATAGTTTATCCTTGACACAGAACCCCTCCTAAAACTCTCCTTGCTAGAAGAATCTTGCAATTAGCCAGGGCCTGCTCTTGTACTACGTACTCAAGCAAAACCTCTGACGTCCTACAATTAGTATCCAAAGAGACGGGAAGAACATTAAGCCTAGAGGTTAAAGAGCTGCAGCCCGGTGCTGTCCCTTTAAAGCTCTGCCCACCACACTTTAGCCTGCCAGGAGGTCGCTGGGACTCACACTGGAATGTAGGCCTGAGTCGGCATCGCTGGGGTGGGGCCCAGGACTCTGCATTCTAACAGGCTCCCACTGACCCCACTCAGGAGCGAGGGCCCAGCTGCGATGGCTTGAATTGATGGGCCATTCCAGCAGCCGCCGATGTCTGTACAATGCGCTGATACTATCCACTGGTCCATGCACTCGCCCAGCGTTTACTGGCTGTCTGCAAAGTGACAGATTCTGTCCTGGGCACCAGGAAAGTAGACGACCCAGGCCGACCTCAGGAGGCTCTGAGTTCTCCCAGAAACCCCTCAACAAATAGACCCTGAGCATTCCCGACGGGCCACTGCACAGAGGGGAGCTGCTAACCACAGGGCTCCCCCAGAGGCGTCTCGCTGAATCAGCCCGCCTGCCAGGCCGTCCTCGCAGAGGCCCGCTCTCTGCTTGGCACTGTGCCGGGCGCTGGTGGTGGGACACAAGAGCCGTAAGAGAGGGGCCTGCTGCACACATCAGACAGCTGTGACCTTTACCCAGGGGCACACGGCTGCCTCTGTGGTAGTAGAGAACTCATGGGAAAGAGAGAGGGAGGAAGGGAGGGAGGGAAGGCTGGGAGGCAGGTAGGCAGGGAGGATGGCAGGGAGGGAGGGAGGCAGGGAGGATGGCAGGGAGGGAGGCAGGGAGGATGGCAGG